>BSBN01001024.1:1200000-1800000 GCA_027924645.1 Cunninghamia lanceolata | reverse complement strand
GCCAAAGGCACGCTGTGATTCCTGAAGAGTAAGTTTATAAAAAGCTTGGATTATTCGAATGGAGGAATAGGGGTTGTATTTATAGAGTTGTGAGAAAGAAGATCAATGGTGTAGAATGAATAAGAAGATCAACGGTTGAGGAAACTTGAGAGGATGTGCGCGAATAGGGAGAGGACAAGTGTCCTGCTCTTTCATGCATCAAGAGAGTTAATAGAATAGATTGAGGAGTTAACTGAGATGATTGATCAGTTAATACAATAGATTGGGGAGATGACTGAATTGATTGAACAGTGAACTCAGATGACTAATTAGTTAACAGATTTGATTGATGAGTTAACTAATCTGACTGGAGGAGAAATAGGACATGTGGGTGAGAGAATATTAGCTAATTAAATATCAAAATATTTAATTACATGTGCACGTGGATTAATTGAATTATTTTTGGTATTAATTTAATTTTGGAGGAAATAGACAATTTAAATAAATATTTGGATTTATTTAAATATAGAGAATGAGATGAATAAATTAAATAATTTGGTATTATTTAATTTAGAATAATTTTTAGAAGAATTTAGATGATTTAATTAAATAAATGATTTTATTTAATTTTTGGAGGGATGTGAACCATTTAAATAAATTAGAATATTTATTTAATTGATAGAGGAATTTAAAATGAAATAAATATTTAAAATATTTATTTAGCTAGAGTCGCGTCACTTTTAGGTGTATACAGTTAGCCTATTGGATCACAAAGTTGCTCACTTTAGCTTAAAAATTTCAAATTTTCTCTAATGTTCTCGTAGCTCTCCATGTGTACTATTCTTTTTGTTGGGTTCCTTCAAAAGCATCCTATTATAAATTAGAAAAAAATGCTTAGGGGCTTTCTTTGGGCAAATTTTAAGCATTGCAAAGGATTTGATCGAGTTGCCTAGGAATTTTGCATCCTTTCTAAGGATTCTAGTGGTCTAGGCTTGTTGGATGTGCTTCAGCAAGACATCAACATCTACACCAAATGGGTTATTCGCTCAATTGAAGGGGATGAAGCCTAGAAGGTTCTTTTATGAAATTGTATCTCCTCAAGTCTCCCATATGGTTGTACTATATGAGGAAATTTGGGTTTTCACTCCCTTTTGATTACTAGAGTCATAGTCAAGATTGTAGGGACTTTTGTGTCCAGAAGCATCTAGAAAGCTTAGGAGGCTATCAAACCCTAGATTTTATGGAATTGCAATGGATTTCATGATGGGCTCTAAGTTAATCAATAGTCTCTTTGGTAGTCTCTAATCATCACTTACCTTGATGTTCCTTTGGCTAGGGTTCCTTGGATCTATGCCCTCAATTTTTTTAAACTAGGCATTTGGACCATTCAGGATCTCTTTTCTAAGGTCAATTGTTGTTGGTTTTCCTGAACTAGAGGCCAAAGAAAAATTAAATTTGAGCAATCATGATTGAGAATCATTTCAAGAGATTCTTAATGTTATGCCTCCTCATAGCATCACAAAATTGTTGTTTAGACTTGTTGCCCTTGGTGGAAAGACTAGAAATAGCATTTTAAAATCTCATTTCTCTATTATACTCCCAAAAAAGAATATGAATGGATCTCCACTCACTTGCTAATGGTGCAAAAGGTAAATAAGATATGGTTTTTGCATTCTTCTACTCAAGTTCAGAGCAATTGATTCCAAACTTTCTAGAATGCAATTTTGAAACCCAAGTTTGCTCCTTTTTCCTAATGTATTCTCTAAGAAGGCTTGCATGTAGGAGAACACCTATTTCACTTAGAAGTGCCAAATCCTAAGTATCTTTTTTGTGGACAAACAAAGACCATCAATCATTTGTTTTGGTTCTATAATAGTGGTCAATCCACTTGGGCTTGGATTTGTGACTTTTTCAAACCCTTTTGGACTAATCCTTTTAGTTGGCATAATGTTCTTTTGGGGGATTGGCCTTTGATTCCTTTAAAATTCACATAGATTTTGCATACTATCTTAGTGGAGATCCTTTTTTCTATTTGGAAAGAAAAAAGTTTTTGCTATTTTTACTAACTCATTCGCAAGCAATTTTCTACTCACAACAAAGCCATAGTTATCTCTAGCATTTTTTAATAAATTCAAGTGCACGCAAACAAAGTGGATCTGGAGGTCGCCTAAGAAATGTGCACATTTGCTTGGTCTCATACCCATTCTCCATGTGGGGGCCAAACGTGAGGCTACAACAATAGCTCTTGTGGGCGCAACAATAGCTCTTGTGGGCACAACAATAGTTGTGTTGGATGGTCTCCTCCACCTACTCAAATTCTTCTTCTATGTCCTCTTAACAACATGGTTGGGCTCAACTAGATGGGCAAGATAAGTTTTCTCATCTTGCTTTGGCCATTTCGCCTTGCCAGGAGGGTGATCAACAGGGTATGGATGCAAAGGAACAAAATGAAGCAAACAATGCTAATACAAGTTGGAATCCCAGTCTCGCTGGCAAAGACTTCCCAAATGTTTTTTATTGAATTCCAAGCCTAATGACCAACATCCACCTCCTACTACTAATCATTTTGCTCTTGCTAATTAACTTTAATATTATATAATGTTTAAGCAATTAACTTTTTAAACCTTGCATAATATTATCTTTGAAATTGTTTTCATAAACTTAACCTAATTTACACAATTATAAAATATAATCTCATACCACTCGATTTTTTAATAATCAATACATTATTTCTAGATAATATAAAAAACTATTTCATCAATATAAATTGTTTAATGAATCAAACTTCCATCTAGTACATACACCAAAATCGAAAAATGTAGACCAAACAATATTTTGTCATGCCCTTTACCATGTACTATAAGCTTTACCAATTTAATTATCTAGTGAGTCCTCTCGTTGATATGTTCATATCTTATTTTTCCCAATATAGTATTATTATTGCTTAGAAGGGTGAAATTTGTGTTCTCTTGCCTTCTGATTATTTCCACAATATATCAACAAAATGTCTTAAAAGAAGACTGATCATAGAAATTGGTAATCGTAGAGCTAATTATATATAAATCAAGAATTAAAAAAATCTAATCAAACTTAATCGTAGAAACTTTTACCCTACAAAATTGGACTCTCAACACCCCAAGATTTGAACTTGAGGTACGTGTTTGCAAAGCAACCCGACTTAACTTACAAGATAATATAGAAGATAATACTGGAATACAAGCACGTCCACTTATATTTAATAGAATAGAATAAAAGAATGGAAGACTTTTAACATGTACGAATTTAAAGATAGTATATGGGATAGCAGACTCTATCGTAATATTTTTTGAATTATTATTTTTTGCTATTTAATTTAATGATGAATTCTCTTATTTTCCTAACTATCTTCTCTTTGAACAAATCTTGTAAGAAAACTATAGCTAAAATAGAAGTGTAATTGGCCCAGATGTCATTCTAAGCTCCACACTTCCTTTTTTGGTATCTTTCATTTGTGCCTTTCACATTGAAGACAATGTGAGTTAGCCTTAATTGAACTATAAGAATATTTTCTCTCCAAGGGATATTTTTGCCCCTGTATAGACCTTTTGTTGATGATCATAAGTGGGGTTAAATTTATCTATAACAAAAGCCTTTATTTATTTGCTATTATTAGAACATGCATTCAACTGGGTGTTCTATTTGTTCATCCACTTGATGTTTTGTTTTATTCAAGACTTCTCTCATTCAATACTTTGTTGATGACAACCTTGGACCATCTATTTACTTCCATCTGCTTAATTTTCTTCAGATATTCTAGGAAATGCACCATAGCAGTGGTTGCTGAGCTTATTTTGGCTAGTAGCCACTGCTCAATGTTTTAAGGAGATATTTGTGGAGTTAGTGTTCCCATGAATATTTTATTTTTTTGCTTATTTTAAGCAATAGACCTTAAATTGTAGTTTTTTACTATAAAAAAAAAACAAATTATCAATAAAGAACTAAGTTGTCGGTTCTGGTACGGGGGCAAGTACATGTACGGGGTTTTGGTATGTCAGTACAACAATTTTTTTCCTTGGGTTAGGTATAGTTGGGTACCGTTGTATTATATATATATATAATTGAAAATACATTTGATATATGATATAATAATGACATTTGAATCTTTGATAATATGATACTTCATCATTGATCAATGATAGTGATAAACTTTAAAGATAATATTAATATTTAATTGTCAATTGATAATTCAGATGAAAATCATTACAATTACAAAATTTGAAAGTACTACAATCAAAAGTCTATATTTCGATCTTCAATCTTCATCGAATGGATCTAAATCAAAATCATCGGTTGGTTCAACATCATTTGAACCACAAGCAAATAGAGTGCCACTCCCACTAGGTACATCATGTGTAGAAGCCTCGCCATCATCTACACATCTACACTGATTCTAGCAAGCTCTACAACATATGCATCCAAGTTGGCACACTTAGGGGTTATATCCCAATTCTTCACTGCCATGTTCTTGTAGTCAACTTCCTTATGTGATAGAAGATACAAGTTGGAATGGATATAGACCAAGTCTTTTGCTTTTTTAGTAACCAACTAATTACGCTTCACTGAGTGGATAAAAGAGTATGTACTCCAATTCCGTTCAACCGAAGAACTTGCAACCTATTGAAATTGGAGAGAAAGTCAATACAACTTATAAATAAAAAAATGCAAAAGAATGGTAAGTACTAAGAATGTTAAATAATAAAACATGCTTACTTGTGATAGAACTTTGATTGCAAGAGGCTGGAGGAACAAATAATCTTGCCCATGGAGGTACCACCATGTATGAGCATATTCCTTGTATTGGTCTTGAAGAGCACACATACTATGCTCTCATCTTAAGATGAACCTGCCAAACTCTTTCCTAACACTATCCACCACTTCTGGATCTAAGAAGATTCTTCAGAATGTTATCCTTTAGCCATTAGCAACTTCATTATCTCTATATGGTGTGGTTCTCCCCGGAAAAGAAAGTATCTCAGTGCTATAATATTTGGGGGATAATGCATATGCAAGGAGGTGCGAGGATGTGTTCATCTTTTCTTTTATCGGTAATTTGTAGGGATATTTAGGCTGGCCCCACTCCAGTGGAGGTCACAAGGGGGACCTCCTCCCCATCCACATATTCAACTTCGATTACTTATTCAACATAGAAGCCACAATGGAAGTCCAAGAGCCACAATTTGGAGTTCCAACTATAGATATCACTTGGGGGATTCAAACTTGGATCTTTATCTTGAGAACCTTATGGCCTTGCCATTTAAGCACAACCCTTTTGACAAGGGTGTGTTCATCTTGTTCCAATGGTCATGAATGATTTTTTTTACACTTTGGAAAAATGTTTCATTGGGGTCATTCTCCTTTTGTGCTATTATGATCTTTATTTTTTCTACTATGGAGTCAATGTCATCATAGATTTCTCCCAAACATGGCTAATATGTATCAACAAACCTAATCATACTTGTGATACGCTTGGTGAAACTCAAGACATATTCCACACGAGCCCACCAATCATCATCTAAGATCAATGACTTCACCTTTTGAGCCCTTTCTAAATTTAACTGCTTCCAAATACTCTATTGGTGGCTAATGACAATGGCACCCAACGCCTCTCGTACCTTCACAAGTCGTCTCAAAATGATTGTGTGTGATGTGAATCGACTCTCAACAACCTAATGTTGTGTAAAAAAATAAGTTAATAACACATTAAAATTTAAAATGTAAGTAAATTAAAATATGGCATAAATTAAAATTAAAATTAATTATATTTACCTTCAACAACTCCAAATGCTAGAAAATCCTAAAGATGCCTTGTGACATATGATGGTTTGTCACAAACATTTGAATCTCCTCACCCTTAATGTATATAGTTTTCACCCATTCTATTTGAGTGCCAATTGCTTGCATCACCAAGTTAAGGGAGTGTATGGTACATGGTGTCCAAAATATGTCCGTGCACCTTTCCTCAACCAAAGCACCTGCTACCCTAGAGTTTTTTGCATTGTCCATAATGACTTGGACAACGTTATTAGCACCCACCATCTCTATGGACTCAATGAAGATTTTTGAAATGAATTCTACATCCTTGATTTGGCCCTCACAATCATCCGTCTTCAAAAACATTGCCTCTTTGGGGGACACTGTAATAACATTTATTAAATGTTAGTTTTTGCAATCTTTCCATCCATCAGAAACAATGGACACTCCTATTTCAATCCATGAATCCCTAATTGGTTTTAGTGATGTCTCTACAAAAAAATTCTTTTGCCAATAAGGTGATGCACACCTTTTCATAATCAGGACCTGTGTAACTAGAAAGTGCATTACTAATTGCTACCACCAGTTCCCGCCAATATGGTGATCTCACCAAGTTGAAAAGAAAACCATTGGCATAAATGTGCATTACTAATTGCTACCACCAGTTCCCGCTAGTATGGTGATCTCACCAAGTTGAAAAGAAGACCATTGGCATAAATGCAACATGCAATTTTTTCATCTTTAATATCTCTTGTTTCATTTTGAAATGTCTTAACCAATTGACCTCTTTTGTGGGAAAGAGAGGGATCTTCTTCGTGGATAGGCGTTGTCTCTAAGAAAGGATGTTGGGCCATTATTGAAGGAGAATCTGTAGATGGATTCATTGATGTTTTCTTTGCTAAAGGATGAGATTTTAATTTTGATCTCATACTCACAACATCAACTTCTTCTTGTTCACTAATGAATGCCATAACTTGTTCTTTTGGCACCCCCTTCTTGTTTGGCCCTTCACATATTTTAATTCCACGTCCACTCATGGCACATAAGTGAGCTTTCACTGGACTATATAAGCTCTTTTATGTAACCTTGCACTCATTACAATTCCAAACAAAAGCCCACCTCTTGGAAGTTGTTCAAGCATCGTGACATATTTCCAAAGAGGAGATGCTTGATCATATTTAAATTGTTTATTTGTCTCAATACCCACTGAACTTGAATTAGTAGCCATTTCAAATTTTCAAATAGATTGTTGTTATAAGAAATTACAAAATTTTAAATTTAAAAAAATTTAAAATTAAAAAAAATGTAACCATACAATATATATAAACTAATAAAAGTAATAAACATTCAAGACAAACACTAAAATACATTTCAAAAAATCTTAAAACTTGTTTTTTTTTTTTTCAAAAAAAGTCAAATTTTTTTAAAAAAACTTGAAAGAATTTGTTAAACTGTTTACCTTAGATCAATAGATGTCCTTTGTGCAAGCTAAAATCCTCCCTTGGCACTTTGCAATCAATTTCCTTTGAAAATATACCAGCAGCCCTCCAAAATGCAAAAATGGCAAAACAATGAAGAGCTCTTAGGAAAAATGGGCGTGTTTTTGATATGAGGCACCTTTTAGGGGTTTTGTTTTGATTAAAATCATAAAAAAAACATTAAGTTTCACGTTTTTTTTAAAATGTATTTTTTTAGTGCCTAGCACCCAGGAGCGGCCAGGGCACAGCCCTCTACGAAAAACCCACATGGAACCCAGGGCGACAAGGCCGTGCCCTGGCCGCTCTGGTTGCCTATAGGCAAGGAACCTCGTAACTTAGATAAAGAATCATTTATTAATATAAAAAATTTAGTGGATAAATTTTTTTAAAAAATGAAAAAAAAATAGAGGGAAGAAAATATATGAAGCTACATAGCATATTTTCCATTATGTAGTTGCTGCATAATTTCAGCCGCCCCGTTTTCTTATAAACTTATTTTCAATCCCTAAAATGTAATTGCTCCATAAAGATTTTAAATTATCTTTTATGCATAATTTAAAATTTGCATGGGATCACCTGTGCTGCTCAAATTTAAGCAGTAAATCCATTTATGCAGCTGCATGGAGACATGAGGTAAGTCACCCTGGAATGTCTTACAATTCCAAGACTAATAGCAAAGAAGAGGTGGGCAATACACCAGATGTTCTAGATCTGTACTATATGGGATGTCCTAGATCTGTATTATATGTCTTCAGCTTATGACTGTCAATGAACAAAATTGACTTCATTATAATTCGGGATAACACCACCTCATCTTTGATCCCTGCAGCTGTTGGCTGCCATTTAAATATCACAGATTCACTCAGTTAACACGAAGATTCATCTTGGCTAAATGTGATAGCAGTCGAGGTATGCATGTTGTCTCTTGGTATCAATGCATTCAATCCAAAGTCAAAGATTACCTCAGGATTATGGATCGCCTAACTCAAGGTAAATGTCTCATTGCCAAGTGGATCATTCGTATTTTGAAGGGCAATGAACCATGGAATAACCTGGTTTGACACAGGATCTATAATGCTACTGGCAACAGTGCTTGGAAACAAATTCATACGAATGATAAAACCTTGTTTGCTAAACATTTCAAACTCAGAGCTTCAGCCGCACTCAATAGCATGTGGAAGGCTTGGCAAGGGATTTCCAACTTCCTGTTTTGGAATGATGTGACTCTAAGACAGTCTCAGCTTCTGTACTTCCTCATTTTGGGGGACTCATCTTATTCTAATACTGTGAATATCTCTCTGCCCCCAAATCAAATGCAAGCGATTATTCATAAATAGGTATCCAACAGTTTGGAGATCTTCGGAATCTCTCTCTCCTATGATGGAAAAACTGGGCTCAATTCAAATCCTTGTTCAATCTTGCCATTCAAATCAAGTTGCTATCACACAGCTTATGGATACTTCTGTCATCACTAAAATCGAAATGTCTACTCTAGGGCCATGTAATTTTGTAAGGACTGAAGATAGCCTAATGGAAGAATGATGGATCATTTCCCACTTTAATTTTCAATTATGGAAATGCAAACTCACCAATTCTAAATTGCAATCTCTTAGTGCTGCCATTTGGAAATTTAAAGTGGATGTCACGTCCCAAGTGACAACCTAGAAATTTCTCCATGACAAGTTCCCTGTTGAAGATCAAATTTGGTTTCTCACTGTTACTTCCCCAAAATGTCTAGGCTGTCATAAAAGGAAGCCTGTAAGATGTTTGTAAGGATTGCAAATTGGCCAAGTCCATTTGATTTGCTATCTGCAATGATCTCCCTGATATATTTGGAAATAAACTCTCTTGAAACAAGCTGCGCTGAGCCTATGTGTCTAATAATGTGATATTTGTATCTTTCAGGCAGCTGATAATATCTCATATATGCAAAAACCAATCCATTTTTGTTTTAATAACATCTCTCCTTTGCATGTGGTTCTTCAAAATCTTTCCTCTAACTTCTTCAGATGACACATCTTTCCATGCTCCTACAAGATTCCCTTGCTGCCAATGCAGAGCTCACCTAACACATGTCAGATTAAAGATCAACTCCAAAAGCTTCAGCAGGAACAAATCAACATCACCAAAAATCTTGATCAATTAAACCAATGAAACTTAATTGTCCCCCATGGGATCTGCACTTCATGATCAAGACAGACTGAATCAAACCAACTTCCAATACATTAAAAGCATTCACAATGCTATCCAGGGAATAGCCTTCAAGCTGGGGTTAATTGTAACACCCCAAGCATTGAAGAATGATTTTTTTGTATATTGGCTGAGTGCACTTATATTGTTAAACTTTGACTTGTAATTAAGTTGTTTCCACTCGTGGGGCTTAATGTTTGTACTCTTGTGGTAATTGTTGTCTATGGTTACTTTAGTTTAGCTTGGTGGGTGGGTGGGTGTGTGTGTTGAGAGAGAGAGAGATGAAGAGAGAACTTAATTGAAATTCATTTCTAAAAAATTCAAGAATTATTCTTTATAGAGGAGATTAAGTAGATCATTTTTGTATGAATTGGATGGGCCAAATATCACTCTAAAATTGACCTTTTGCCCCATGACACACTCCATACACAATCAATCTGGCTTAGGAAAAAAAGATGTATGGGATTTTGAATTTAATATTTTATATGAAGTATGCAAGCACACTTTCCTTATGCAAAATTACAGAATAATATTTATACCTACAAACTAGCTAAATTCATACAAAATCTCTCTACTGTATGTACCTATAAACTTACTAAATCCATACAAAATGCCTCCCTAGTTAAAAAAATGACCAAAAGTACGAAAGAGATAAAACAAAGAAATTATATTAACGTGTGAACATAAGTTATTCAAGAGTATATCCCACATTAGTGACAGACATCGTGCCAACGAAAAATGGAGTTGATTATCATAAAAATACTGAATTTACAATAGAAGTGGGGAAAATTTTTAACTATAGCTCAAATAAAAAATCCATCTCACAAGGAGAAGGGTAAAGGAGCTCACAATCAAAAGATATACGCCCATTGACTCAGTGGCCAGAAGTGAGAAGAGTGAAGTTGGAAGACTGAATAATGAAATGAGAAATATGTCAAACACGTCTGATTGTACATAATTATTTTTTCCTTTCATGCAACATTATACAGATCAAGCAAACGACGACTGATGATGTCCCTTCTCCACTCAAAACAAATTATACACTCAACAACACTTCCAATGAATCTCTATGCATACAGGACCTTCACCAATTTTTCTGATTGCAGAGTGAAATATATGAGTATCATTGTGCCCATACTGGACCTGCAAAAATTCCAAACATAATTTAAGAATGTGTAACATAAATCACTCTATCTTTGAAATTGACATGCACACCCAAGTTATTGATAAAAAGAACTGCACAATAAATCATTGATTTTGGTCAATTTGACATTATTAATGACAAAAAACATTAAGAAATCAAAAGGTTAAGATAAAAAGTTTTTGAACGCAAGGTTTACTAATAGCAACATACAATTAAAAAAATGTTGATTTCTACCTAGTAACAACCATTCTAGAGGGATTCAAATATATATTTTTTAAGATGAGCTTGTAAAAAATAAAAGGAAATATTTCCCTTCAAAACAATAATAATACAATGTCTTGCACCTACAAGTTCATCTAATGCAGCCAAAAAAATAGCATAATAAAAATTTCATAATGATTAGTATGATAATTGATTTCAAGTTAACAGTCAAAGTTATGGTCTTTGTATGGAAACTCTAAAGTTTTCATGGAACAATTCAAACTTCTTCCAAAAAAAAATTATCAAAGATTGAATTTTCCAGTTGGTGGAAGGTCTGAAACTTGTTAAACCACTCAGTGTGCAGAAATCGGTGATTGAGGAATCTCGTGTGATCATTGGGGTAAAGTCCAAGGACTCCTGCCCCAACAGCATGCTTGATTCAATATTGGACTAAGGCCAAGCTCTCGTTTTGTCTTTTGAAACTGTTGTCCATAAAAACCTCTATTGGGAAGGGAACATGGCAGCTGATTATTTGGCCACCCACAATATTGGCTTGAAGAGCCTTGGAACACAGCACATTCTCTCAACCTAGTCTGATTTAGAGGAGTTGGCCCAGTCACAAGCAAGGATTGCATGTTCAAGTGTTTAACTTTTTGTTATCTCGTTCTCTGTTTCATCACTTTGATTGGGGCAAGTTGTTGCCTCCCCTCTTCCCTCATTTATAATTATTGTTTTGGTGACAGGATATCAGCATTATGGTACTCATTAAATGAGTTGGATGTGTAGCAGTGCACTATCTTGAGCTATCCTAGAGAGCATCTCACTTGGGAAACCTAGTAATTCAATTTTGGTGTTGCTCTGCATCACATCTTGTAATGTCCCTCTTTCACCAGTAATCAAAAAACTGAGAAAATGTTAGCTTTTTATTTCTTTTCCCGGAAAGCTAACTATTTGGTAAGGGAAAATACAACTTTTAAAAGACTAAATATATCATTATAATTGTATATTCTTTTAAAAGTAATTGGATTTCTAACTCCAGTAGGCGTGGGTTTGTGGTGGGGCCCCCTCTGCTGTTCACATCTATTTTAGACTTAATGGTGGAGTGGGGGAATGCTCCTCCGTGGGCATTAAATAAGGATTCTTTGCTATTAATAACTGGGCGTTGCTGAATGGCGTCAGAATGGGGGTCAGACCATATTCTCTGACTATTCTGGGCTTGGCGTGGGGTTTTTAGGGAGAGAATTCGCTCATTTTGAGCTAGCTGGGAATATTGATGTCTATGCCGTGAGTTTTAGAAGCCTCTGCTGTTCAGCACAGGAATGAGAGAGACTGTTTAGTCTCAGTTATTTTCTCAGTTTCGGATGTGAGAGACCATCCCTAGCTGAGACTTCGTTGATATCACTCAGAAGACCTCTTTGCACAATGGAGTTTGATGTAGATTGTTCAGTTTTTGGAGTGGAAGTTCTGTAGCAGGTTTAGGATCAGATTGGAGGCCGGACTAGCAAGGACCAGTTGTCAGTTTTGCTTGAAAAACGCCTCAGTTTTGGCTTGTTTCTCCCATGTTTCTTGGTTGCCTGGATATATATACCATCCTTCAAGTGTTTGTAGCTGAGAAATTGCTTGTTTGGAGAAATCTGGGTTGATTTTGACTGATTCCGGGTGCTATCAGCATGACTGTTTCATAGCAGTCCCCAGAATAATAGTTCTCAGTCAACACTATCAGTGAAATTGTGGATTCAGGAGTTGGTTAAGCATTCATTGCATCCAGTCAGCTTGTCATTGGATTTTATAGGTAATAACAGTTCTTATGTTTATCTATCATATGCTCTAATGCTTATAACAGCAGTGATATTTTGATACGTAAATTTAGAAATACCCTGTTACATCAGTTGTTTTAAATGAAATTGCATTGAGTTTCTTGTTGCAAACAAAGGGTGTACATTGCACATCTCACTTTTGTTCTATGCTTCTCTACAACCTACACAAACCTATCTTGTTTCCTCCCTTGCTCTTGATGGCAAGCCAATTGAAATGGGTAGCCATGGCTCATTTATTGAAGGAGGCTGCAATGTTTTTTACTCCTCTACACTATGCTTTCTACCCATCACCCTCAATCTGGAAGGAACAGGTTTCACAAGCACAAGAAAAAGCTTTAGGACATCTTCTTCAAGCGGCTATTAGCGACTCTTGCAGCAACTAAATTGCAGAAGCTGGCTGCCACCAGCTTTATAAGAAGAACAATGCAGCAGAATACCATGCTATTATAGGTGCATTATCAAATGCCCTTTAGTTTAGAGCTACCTCTGTACAATTATATTCTTATTCTTTATTAGTTGTCACTAAGCTCATTGAGGTCTAGAACATTCAAAGCCAAAAGTTGTCTTTTCTTGTCAACCAGGCCCAAAGTTTGCTTTCGTGTTTTGTGTCTTTTCAGATCTCCCACATTCGCCAATCTCAAAATGTCAAGGCAAATGGTTTAGTCAATGGAACCTGACCACTTCCATGTCTAGCCTTGCTATCTGTGCCTCTGTTTTAGGTGCTATATATTGAGAATTAATGTTAGAGCTTGGAGTTTGTACATGTACCACATCCATCAGCAACTAGTCATCACAAGTAAATGCTGGTATGATTTTCCACCCTATTCCACCATAGGATAAAGGTACATTTTCTATGTATCTTGCAGCCTTCTAACCAATAGAATGGTTGCTCATGCTGTGGGGGTAAAATGTAATCCTATGACAACAATTACATATCATGTAGTACTACTATTTCTGGGATTCCATCTTCGTCGTTCTCACATGGGGCCATTGTGGGATGTGATTAGTACTTGGTATTGGCAAGAAACATATGCCAGTGATGTATCCCTAACAAAACTTCACCCTTGTAATGTTTCCCCCCTCCCCTTTGCCTCCATTAACTTTTAACCCATTGTGAGTCCAAAAAGGGTATAATCTGTAGTGACACCACAACTTTTGAGAGAAGTTGTACTGTGTCTTATCATCATGCCACACCTTTCTAAATAAAGTTGTGCCATCATAGATTGTCCTTAATTGATCCTAAGATAGATTTAACAGCTAATGCATTGAATTTCAGGTATTCTGCCTCTCTTTTTAGAACATATGACACCGTGTCTTGTCCCTATTAACTTTATAGTGCCCTATATAATGAAAGCTTGGAAATCTTTCTCTAGGATGCCATAATCTTATATACCTACTCTCACTATCACTCGATCTACTTGTTACAACTGCATACTACAGCATACTTTCAGCTACATCTATAGAGCTTTTAGATCCCATTCAGTGATCATTCATATATATATATATACCTTGCTACAGCATATCTTTCTCAGCTAACACATTATTTTAACTTGTGACATACCATTCAGCTTTACAACAGAGTTCAACCAAGGAGCTGTTAATCAACTATCTAGGGTCATCTATATTCTATACACTCAAAACCTCATACTACACCATGGCCTTCAAAACTCCGTGAAATTGGTTAATGGCTTACTGCAGATTTGCTTTGAGGGGTCCTACCTTGTAGGGTAAATTTCATTTATATATTGCTTTATTGCTATCTTTGCATCACTATGGGTTTGAGATCATTGATTGTGTCATCTCATATAAGATTTCCCTTAGGGTTTCCATTTATGTGTTGCATTCGCATTGTTTGTTCAAATGGAAATTGAGAAGTTGTGCAAATCATAGTTGAAAAACTTGGACTTGACAATTACTTGACTGACTCAAATAAATTTAAAACTTAGGGAAAGCTCGGTAATAACTCGGCATATTTATCAAACATTAAAATACATAATTTTTTTTAAATATTCTTAGAAAACGCACATATTACTTAATTTGTAGAACATATTACTGATTTCCTTCATATATAAGTCAAAATTAGAGTTCGATACACATCATCGACAACTATTCAATCCAAAATAAAACTAAATGCAAATATAGAAAATGGGAGGTTGTAAAACAAAACGCAGATATAGAATGGGAGGTTGTAAAACAGTAAACTAAATGCAGATATAGAATGCAAAGTCATGGACCGAGGAAAATCCAAACACAACCCTAAAATAGTGCCCTAAAATCCAATCACAAGTCTCAAATTATGCTCCAGCCATCTGTCTGTAATGTCCCCTTTTTGAGCCATTGTTGCAAAGTGACTTAGATATTTGGAAAGTCAGTTAAGTATTGCAAAAGTGACTTAGATATTTGGAAAGTTGGAAAATAACTTAAACATGGAGATTTGGAAAGTCGCTTTAAAAGGGAAAAAGAAATTAAAATAAAATAATATTTTTATTGTCAAATTAGATGCCCCACTTGGAGAAAGGAAATTAAAATAAAATAATATTTTAATTGTTAAATTGGGTGTCCCAATTGGAGAAGGGAAAAATAAAATAAAATATTATTTTATTATGATGGTGGATATGAAATTGATATCAAATATGACAAAATTGGGCACTCCACTTGGGCGTTATTAAAGAAGGCTTTGGAGGTCATTTTTCATCATTGTGTATTTTGTCATTTCATTTTGGATATTTTCCTTTGAGCTGCAGCATTGGTTTAGCTATTTTTTGAGGACGAAAACCCTTGGAAAATTCATGGATTGGATGAAAACCCAATTCCAATTTGAGAGGTGAATCCATACAGAATTGGGTTACCAATAAATAGGCTGGTAACCAATAGTTGACAAGTTCAGCCATCATATCTGCAGTAAGTAGCAGCTATACCTATAATAGGAATATGTGACTATTAAAGTTCTAGTATCAAGATAGAGGTGCCTAGAGATCTTGAAGTGGAAATAAATACAACTAATTTTATAAGAGAGCTATGCTAAAACAGGTTACAAAATCAAATTAATTTTGCAGAGTGACAACAATGCAATCACACAAGAACACAAGGTCTACCCTAGGAAACCCTTATGGGAAAAAAACACATCAAAACATAGTACTAGTATAATATATTATCTAAAAAGAAGAATACATAGAGATTTTAGATATGTGTTGAATGAGGACTTCAACCTTATGTCTAGAGAAATTATGACAGCATGTACCAATCAACCAAAATCATACTCGACTCCATATCCAAAAACTAGATTATTATGCAAGAAGCAAACTAGGAAACGAAAAGTGGTTTCCAAAACCATGACCTCCAATCCATGGGTCAAACTAGCCCAACTAGACCCATGCGCCCTAGTTCATGAATGCACCTATTGAATATCAAGTAATTCCCTCCACGAGTATCTTAACTCTTACAAACGAGGAGTCCACCTCGTCAACCCGAATCCTCGAACTTGGAGCAATCAATTGATCTTACACACAGCTATATCTAGCTAGTCAAAGGTGCTCCAACTAGTCTACATGTAACCCCCAATATTAATGCTCCTCTTTCACGTCATAAGATACAATCCAAGTGGCAAGATGTGTCATACAAGGAATTTCCAAGATTCCTCCAAGGGTGTTGCCCCATTCCATTAGCGGCCAAAACACATTATTTGCAAGGTGTTGTACAACATACCTTTCATAACAATCTCCCACTTCTTGTATACATTGTAAAAACAAAAGGCGTACAACAAATAAACTAGTCTAATAGCTAGGGGCAAAAATACCCATAGTTTGGGGGGTTCAAGTCGTAGAAGCACAGGTAGGAGAAATGTAAGTCCAATGGTAACCCTTCTTGGAAAGCATTAGATAAAAGCAATAACCCCACTAATTGGAAGGAGTGGGGGGGTTGTTACCAACCCTCACTACATAATCTAAAAATAAAAAATAAAAATGGCCATAGTCAATCAACATTATTTAAACTTCTCAATGCTCAATGGCTTCATCAATGAATCTACAAATTCACTAAAGTGTCCATTTTCTCAATCAACACCCTCTTGGCCTCCACCATATCGCTAACAAGATGATATTGAACATCAACGTGCTTTGTTTATGCATGAAAAGTAGAGTTCTTGGTCAAATTGATAGCACTCTAATTATCACAGTGTATCCATACAATCTCCTGTAACATGCCAACATTTGAACACAACCTCTAAAGCCATACTACTCCTTACAAGCATGAGTATCTTCCATGTACTTTGCTTATGTATGTTGAACACCCAAAGTACTGAGAGGGGGGGGGGGTGAATCAGTACTCTATTAAACTTCTTACTTATTAAACTAGTGATCCATTTACCACATGCAATAACAAAGCAAATTAAACATAGAAGAAACAATCACAATCCATCACACATGAACACCAGGATTTTTATGTGGAAAACCCAAAACTGGGAAAAACCACAGTGAGTGTTAGCTCACAATATATTATGTAGTAACAATACCGGATTACAAGAAGGCTCACTGCCTAAAGAATTGCTCACTGCAAGAATGGCTCACTGCCAAAACAGGGTCACTGCCTAGAGAAAGAACGAAGAAAGGAAATGGCTCACTGCCAAAATGAACTACTCTGATTGCATCTACACATGCATGGTTGCAGCTCTAATGAAGCTCAAAACACTGTCTCAAAACTCTTCATCTTGACTGCTTTGTTTTACTGCTCTGCTTTTACATTAAGCAAGATCTCTCTTCTTCTACTCTTGTCGCCTGCACTGCACTTCATGTATCACTTATATTCACATTCACATCACTTCTCTCAAACACCGAAATCAATCTCATATATATATATATATATCCACAGCAATCAAAATATTCATATTAGGTCGGCCTAATAAGGTGTACCGTGTAGTCATGCCTCAAGTAACTTGTCGACCCAAAATCGTTTACCAAAATACATAGCAGATCAAAAAAACACTTGAATCATATTCACATGTGTTGGCTCCATCCATAAAATCACTTAGGATAAGATTCCAAACACCAAACACATCATACTGTCATGTCGGCCTTAACCATAGACTGTCACTGGTTCAATTCAGCTATCAGACTACATCTTCCACTGTAGACCACAAGATTTCCTCAAATCCATATCAGAGACTCTTCACGTATCATAGATCATACTTCCAGAACCGCAAAGCAAAATATTCTTTTGCGGTAGAATAATGACCTCAAGAACACAAGCTCTATTACAGTCAAGTTCTGTCAAACTAAATAGCGTTACTTAGGCACCCATAACTATCTTTCTGGTGGAGCTCAGAACTTGCAACTCTGGATTTGGATACTTCATACATGTGTTTACAACACCTCAAAACCGCATAACAAAATATGCAACAACGTAGAAATGCGGACCAAAACAAATGAGTGTTATGCTATGAATTACAATGTATTATGTTCTTCCGGACTTAGTCTGTTTGAGTGTATGCTTCCGATACTCATCAGGAGCTAAAAACTTGGATATAAGATCATCAAAGGACTGCAAACAACATACCAAAACTGCATGATCTTGTCTTCTACTACGGACCAATACCAGATCAAACACTGTCTCCTTGTCGCTGCTTCAATATACTGCCAACACTTAGCCAAAATGACTAAGTCTTCTTCTCCGAACCAAAAACACTGTTCCAATCTTGTTCCTTTGTTTGTTGCCATCAATGACAACATCTTCAAATCATCATGCACAAACACTCTTCATCAAATTAGCAGTGTCTCTCTTTATGATGTTTGCCAACAATGTAGTCAAAAGACCAACCACTATCTATGTGTGAAAAGTAGAGTTCTTGGCCAAATTGATAGCACTCTAATTATCACAGTGCATCCATAGTCTCCTATGTGAGGCCTAGCTAGTATTATTCTAGAGACCTTGATTTGATATTATATATTTTGGTGTGTGTGATTGGACATAGTTGATGTTGTTATTTTGGATTATGGATATATATGATTTTATATGCATGCTTAGACATTTCTCTGGCTTATAAATGAAATCATATGTTCATTTAATAAAATGATATGATCATGACATATTAATAATTATATATTTAATTTTCTACAAAATAAGTATTTTTAATTATTATTATAGATTTCATAATTATTTGATGTTGGAGATTGTAATGTTTAATATTTATTGCTTCGGCTATAATTTCCAAAATGTATTGATGTTTCAAACAAGATTTTGCAGGTGGGCAGTCCAAGTTCCTTAAGAATTGGAGACATAATCCAAATGCTTAATGTTATTTAGTTATTTTATATAATTTTGTTAAGGGGGTTTTATGTCAAAGAGTATGTTGCTTTTAAGTCTTTGAAGGGAAATATGTTTTATTGAGTAAAAAGAAGTCATTTTAATATTATTGTTTTTTTTGGATTTTATATTGGGGGAAATTGAAAGGTTGGGAGTAATTTTTATTTTAAGGAGGAATTAGAATCATTCCTCATGTTGGAGGTGTGTGTGCTGTAACTTGGCTTCTTTCTCTTTTCTATTTTCTTCTTTATGGGGTTTGAAGGGAGTGGATTGAGCATTATGGAGATGGCTGAAAAGATTTGGCTGTATGTGGATATTGGCTGGAAAAGAATCAGAGATTTAATCAGGTTATTTGGGCTGATCCTAACTTGGACAGCCAAGGTATGATTTGGGTTTTCTTGGAAATTTTAGTGTTTATATTAAATTTTTGATTGATTGTGATATGGGTGTTGTAAAAATTGTTGTTGTATCTGTTTTATATGGAGTCATGCATGAATGATAGGGGGTTTGGGTGTGTATGAGGAGCTGAACTCGCCTAAGGGCTGAGAGCCTCCTTCGTTTGGGGTTGAGGAGGGCGTGGAGCCTCTTTTGGGGATCTTTGTAAGAAAAAAATATATGTAAATGGAGTTGTGGTTTGGATTTTGTATGGAAAAATTGAGAATGGAAGGGTGGTATTGATGTAGTGGTGTGGAGTATGAGTGGATAATGGAGAGCTGCGAATGGAAGAGTTGAGTTTTGAATGGATGACGGTGGTTGTGTGCTGAAGAATCGAGTTGAATGTTTATGATGGAAGAAAATGTTTGTGCCCCAAGAGGGAAGGGAATCCCCCTTCTCCCCCTTTACAAGAATTCCGAAATCGGATTCTTTGTGTGTGAGTCAGTGTTTACATTTTCTTTTATTTAGCTGATTTAAGCATTTGGATTCTTTGTCTCCCGCTCGGGGCTGGACTTGATTTCATCAGTCCTATGGCTGGGAGGAGAGCGGAACTGGGCTGTTCTATTTTGGTGCATACAGGTTTTAATGAGTGATCTAGACAATGTAAATTCGTTGAGAATCTTATTGTATTAAATCTAAACTTCACTGATCCATTGTGAATGTTTCAACAATTCAGTGTTTCAGATTTGAAGGAATTTCTGGTCATAAAAGAAAAGATTCGGAGAATAGATCCCAGTTCAATGTAAAATTATTTTCCATTCCAATGTTAAATGTTGTATCTTAAAAAGGATTGTGTAGTTTATCAGCACTGTAAATATAGTTTCAGAGGAATATGTTGTTATTATTAATATCATTTAATGTTATAATTGTAATTGATATCAGTTATAGTTCATGTTTATTTGTTAATAGTTAAATCGCATCTCTATAGACAGTGATTGTTTTTTGAATATCAATCATGTCTTCACTGTGAATATTTGGCATTATAAACAGCATAGTTGAAATAATTATTATTCAATGTTGTCGACCGCATTAGATATGTGTTAAACTTCAATAGAAATGATTTCTTTTGGCAGTCGTGACTACCACAGCTACCACAGCAGAGCTGTCCTATATTGAAGTTGTGGCCGGCTGGTGGTCGGCTTATGGCCGCCACTGGCCGAGGCCACAACTTGGTCTCCCTCTTAAAACTTGCAAACAGTTACAACAATCTTAATGTTGTACGTTACATTCGTAACTGTCTTTATCATTAACTTTGATTTCTAATTACCTCTCTCTCTGTCGTAATTCGACAATATGGACATTTGTATGTCAAAATAACCATAAATTTAAAATATATATATATATACAATGCTATTGCAGACTATGAATAATATGAATGTTGTTTTAAAGAAATGAAATTTCGATAGGGATAATACCTGTGTTCTGTCGCAGCAGCATTAGAAAGAGTATAGTATTTCTCTATCGATTATTGTTGAATTAAGCTTTCTTGAGAAATTTATGAAATGAATATCTAACTTGTAATACAAATCTATTGATCAGTTATTTCGGGCAAATCTTCATCGGTATTGCTATATTAACTTCATAAAGAAGAATTTAAAATTCAGAGTATGTATTTTATCTTTAACTACTTTATATTCTTTAATTGTTTCTCTAATTTATTAATTTAATTATATTTTATTAGTTAAGTTTTGGGGAGGGCATTACATCCTGTAACATGCCAACATCTAAACACAACCTCTAAATACATAGTACTCCTTACAAGCATGAGTAGCTACCATGTACTGTACTTATGTCGTCAAAAGAGCAACCACCACCTACCTTTCGTTCATTCACCAAACAATGTAAAAATGTAACCACTGGTGGACCTCCTACTATCAATTTCTCTAGCCCAATCTACATCAACAAAGCCCTATATATCCAATGTTCTACCCACATCAACTCCTCCCTAATAGCCAACAAAATACTCTAAAGCATAGTTGGAAAACTCGGCTCGGCAAAAAACTCGGCAAGCCAATTTTTGGAGAGTCAAAAAAAACTCGGAGAAATCTTGGCAAAAACTCGGCAAAAAACTCGGAAAATTAAAAAAATTGCTAAAATTTCATTAGAAACACATTTTTTTGGCAAAATTCAATGACAAAATGAATCTAATAAGTCCATAAATGAGTACAAAAGTGTTTTTTATTAAATTTGATTGACTTCAATGCAAATTGATTACAAAATCGCATTCTCATGCAGAATCTTGATGGCTGAAACCCTGATAGTCTAATACAAATTACAATAGATAGCTGAAAATGAAAATAGTAAAACTAGTCTAGAAGTAAATACTAAAAGTAAACCCAACATATTACATCTTCCTCTTCCCTAATTTAGCCAAGGCTAGGGAAGAGGCAGATGCTCTAGTCCTGCGAGTGCGCGTTGCCAGTGGCTCTGGCGCTGGCAATGACTCCTCATGCTCATGAATGTCCTCCAACCCTACATTTCCTGTTGCACCCAGATCCTCCATTGCCTGTCTCTCGAAATCAAGAATCTCGTCTGCGGTAAACAATGGAGGCTGCTCATCCTGCCCTGTCCAATCACTGTAAGGATCTATCTCATCCATATCAATAGGATCTAGTGATTTGTTCTCTACCTTTTTTGAGGTTTAAAAATTTCAAAAAACAGCGAAAATCATGAAAAAAATCAGAAAAAATCCAAAAAAAATAGTGAAGAATCTTGTTTTTTTGGAATCTTAATGCAAAAATGAAGCTTCTTTTTGCTCTATGAAGATTTTGTTTTGAATTTGGATTCAATATTTTGCAACAAGAACAAAAAAAAAATGGAAAAACAAAAACTTACCTGGGATTCGAATTTGCCTTCAAAATCCGCAAAAAATGGCATTTGAATCCGATCTTCTCGATGCCACAACGTTGCAAATGAACTATTTTTGCTTGGGGGGGGGGGGGGGGGGGGTTTGCTATGTAGAGCTCAAAAATTCTAAATTCTGATTATGAAAAACCTTTTCTGGCCACGGAATTTACATATACCTGCGCCCGCGAGTCTTTAGAAAAAACTTGGCGAGCCTTTGGGAAAAACTCGGCTAAAACTCGGAAAAACTCTGCGAGTAAAAGTAAAAAAAACTCTTTTGGAAAAAAAACTCGCGAGTTTTTGGCGAGTTTGCCAACTATGCTCTAAAGTGCCACAAAGATATCTGAGGACCCTTTTCACCACAATCCAATTTTGCCTAGATTAAACATATATCTACTTAGGACCCCATTACTTGGGCAATATCTAGTCTAAGGCAAATCATAAATACATGAAGCTCCCAACTGCACTTGCATATAGAACATGGCTCATGTCCTCTCCCTCATCTTGAGTCTTAGAATGTCGTTCTACTAACAACTTTGTTGCCACAGGAATATGAACACACACTAATTTGCAATCTTGCATCTTGAATCTCTACATCACAAAGTAAACATACTTCCTCTAACTCAGCTAAAGTCTTATGTTAGCTCTGTCTCTCTGAATCTCCATCTCTAAGATAAACTTAGCAACACCTAGACCCTTCAAATCAAATTGTAATGCAAACTAAGATTTAAGAACCTTAACAATATCATTATTGCTACCAATAAGAAGTGTGCCATTAACATACAAGAGAATGACAATAAAATTCTCACCTATTTTCTTAAAATAAACACAATGATTATATTTAGCTCTAACGAATCTCAACTTCAAGACATAGATATCAAATTTATGATGCCACGCCCTTGGTGATTGCTTCAAGCCATGGGGAGTTTCTTTTACTTGCAAACCAAATCTTCTTTTCCCTTTACCACAAAGTGCTTTGGTTGTGACATGTTGATTTCCTCCTCAAGGTCCCCATGCAAGAATGTCGTCTTAACATCCATTTGTTCAACCTCAAGATCAAAAGTAGCAACAACAGAAAAAAAATCTAATGGAAGCTAACTTAGCAACCGGAGAGAAAATCTAACCAGAATCTATTCTCTCAACTTATAACTCTTATACACCAATTTTGCCTTGTACTTTTCAATCTTCTTGTCAAAACTTTTTTTTTTCATGAAAACTCATTTGCAACCAACAAGCTTCCTACCTACAAGCAATTGAACCAAATCCCAAGTCTTTTTCTTCTCCAAGGCTACCATCTCCTCATCCATGGCCTTCTTCAAGGACTTCCTCTCCTTTGACTCAGTTGCCTCCTTCACAAATAATGCAAAAATACAGTGAAAAGGTGGGCTATACCTTTTTAGTTGTCTTCTTTGTTGAGTGGACCTCCTCAAGAAGTGGAATTTGAGGTTCTGCCGAGTCTAATTCCTCCTTTGGATCACCTCCCTATACAAGTACTTACTAAACATCTAGTTCATCCTCAAATGCAATTTCCTCAATCTTGGGCTCAAACTGCACCTCCTTTTACTCTCATCTCTTGGTTGTACTTGTGGAGAATCTTTGATCTCTCTAACGATCACATTCCAATTGTACACTATCTTCTCTGTCACTAGATTCCAAAGCTTGTATGTTTTCACACCTTCACTGTAGCAGATGAAGATACATTCTCTACTTTAAAGTCCATTTAGACCTCTTCTCCTTTGGAACATGCACATATGCATCACAACCACAAACTATAAGATGCTAAAGAGAGGTCTTCTTGTGCATCCAAACCTCCTCAAGGATTTTGTCAACAAGTGCTGATGTAAGAGATCTATTGATCAAGTAACAAGCAATATTGACTACTTCTACCCAAAAAAATTGTCGTAAACCATCACCATTAAGCTACTCCTGGCTTTCTCCATCCACATCCTATTCATCCTTTCTACAACTCCATTTTGTTGAGGGGTGTATGGAGTTGTCTTCTATGTTTGTCCTTACAAAACTTCTCAAACTATACAGAGCAAAACTCTTCACCATTTTCAATTCTTAAGAATTTAATCTTCTTCTTTATCTAGGTTTCAACAAGAGCCTTAAACTCTTTGAACTTAATAACAACCTCATATTTTTGTCTAAGAAAAAACACCCATGTTTTCCTAGAGAAAGCATTAATAAATGAAACATAATACAAGGATTTTCTTAGTGAAGGATCTGAAACATGTCCAAATACATCACTATGAATTAAATGCAAAATCCCATCAACTCTAGTAGTACTCATGCAAAATATAACACGATTTTGTTTTCCATATATATAGTGTTCACAAAAATCAAAATTGAAGGAATAGTTAACAAGACCCTCAACCATACCCTTTGACTTCAAGCCTTTGAGGCATTTCTCACCAATGTGACCCATTCTTTCATGCCGAAACATAGTCATTTCAGCATGGAACTTATAACTCTTAGTATCAAGTTCAACTATCAAGAACCACAAATTGTTACATTCACTCATGATACTCAGATTTAGTATCAAGACGAAACAAAGTTTCAATACGAACTCATTTTTCTAAACACCATGTCTTCTCTAGCCATCTTACAACCATCCTTGTTGAAAACAACCTACACTCCTACATCATTCATGTTACTTCTAGAAATCAAGTTTTTAGCTAAACAAGGAATGTACAGAACAGCAAAGAGAAATTTGACCCTCCCATCTTTGAACAACAACTCGTCCTTTCCATTGCCAATGATCTTGTAAGATGTGTTGTCTCCCAAGAAGACTTCACCTCTATTGTAACTTTCATAAATAGAGAACCACTCCTTGAGGAGTCATGAAATGAAGCTCTAGAATTGATTAATCGTCTATCATCACATGCATGCATACTTAAAGATGCTAGAAACACATCTCGAGATTCATCATCATTAGAGGACTTTTTATGTGATGAGGACACATCATCAAATCCCTTATCAGTCTTGAAAGCTTTGTAGTTCTTGATATGACCAGTCTTCCTACAATTTTAGCATTTAACTTTCAACTTTCTAGGAGACTTAGATCTATATTTGGATTTAATTTTGTCTCCATTCTTTTTCTTGCATTTGTCTTTGGAACAACCTCTAATGATCAAAGCATCCTTTGTAGAACCCAATGATTTTTGCCTTATCTCTTCTAACAACAAGGTTCCAACAATCTCCTCAAGCTTCAACTTTGTAGAGGTACTACTAATTGCTATTACAAGGTTATCCCATGAATTAGGCAATGAACACAACAAAGTAATGCACTGATCTTCTTTAGCCATCTTCACATCAACTAATGCTAATTGACTTATGACAATATTGAAGGCATTTAGGTACTCTATTATGGAATCACCATCAGTCATTCATACGGAATACAATTTCTTTTGTAGAAAGAGTTTGTTGACCAAGGACTTCATCTAATACAAAGCCCCAATCTTTTCCTAAAGTATCCTCTCTAGAAACATTCAAGACCACTGAATCTAAAAGGCATAAATAGATGCTAGATCTAGCCTTTTTGTCAAGTTTCTCCCAATCTTCATCAAACATTGTTGTGGGGTTTTGCCCAGCCACAACAATCCATTGGTCTTGATCTAAAAGGAGATCTAACATCTTGAGCTTCCAAAGCTCAAAGTTTTTCCCGTTGAACATCTCAATCTCCATTCTAGAAGTGCTTTCTATCTTTTATACCTGAAAATTTGGATTCGCGTATGCAAAACTCCCACTCAAAAAAAGATTATTATAGGGCCACAAAGCCTTCCTCTTGCAGATCTAACAAGAAAACTAGCTTTGATACCAGATGAAAGGAGATAAAACTAATCTTATGAGAACTATGCTAAAACAAGTTAAAAAATCCAATTAACTTTGGCAAAGTAACAACAATCCAATCACACAAGAGCACAAGGTTTACCTTAGGAAACCCTTACAGGAAAAAATGTAGCACCACTCTAATATAATTTGAAAAGAAGATTACAATACATAGAGAATTTAGATCCGTGTTGAATGAAGACTTCAACCCTGTGTCTGGAGCAATTCCAGCAACATGTACTTGTCAACCAAAATCATACTCAAGTCCACATCCAAGGCACTAGATTAGGCAAGGAGCAAAACAAGAGTGGTTTCCAAAACCATGAGCTCCAATCAATGGGTCAGATTGGTCCAACTAGACCCATGTGACCCACCTCATGAATGCACCTACCAAAATAAAAAGTTAACACCCTCCATTAGAATCTTGACTCCTACAAACAATGGGAGTCCACCTAGTCAACTCAATCCCTCCAACTTGGAGCAATCAATTGCTCTTAGACATGGTTATATTTAGTTAGTCAAAGATGTTCCACCTAGTTTGCTTGTAACCTCCGATATCAATGCTCCTCTTACACATCATAAGATACAATACAAGTGGTGGGATGTGTCATGCAAGGAATCTTCAATATTCCTCGAAGTGTGGCACCCCATTCCACAAGGGGCCAAAACACATATTATTTGTAAGGTATAAAACACACCTTTCCTAAAAATAATAATTGTATACTCCCATTGCAAGTCAATTGGATCCATTAGATCTTTGTTTCCTAGGGTCCTGGAAGATCCATTCCAAAAATTATATAGCATCAGAACAGAATCTTTAAGAGCACTAGAAATCATTATCTACAAAAGAGGATTTTCATGATAGGAACAGAACAGCCATGGAAAGGTTATAAAGAGGTAGAAGTTTGTCTATAGAGCTCACTTTTAGAAGCCAGAATGGGAGTGAATTATGTTTTTTGCAGCAAATTATCTACAAAATATCAAAGCTGAGAAGAGAGAATGATGCCTGCAAATAGATTGATTCAAACGCTAGAAACTGGCAAAAAATTGTAGAAAAAGGTAATGACCTGCAAAAGGTCAGATTTTTGTTGTTGCAAGTGAGCTGTATATAATGAGATTGTGAACTGTTGGAAATGCCAATAAAGATCATCTGTCAGCAAAGAAAACTGCAAAGACTGATTTGAGAAGAAAAATCTGCTTGTGAATAGCAATGTTAGCTCAGATTTGATGGGATGCATGTTTGAGGCCATAAAGATCTGCATAAGATTGAGCTGCTAAGAAAATTGCATGTTTGTCATATGTTGGTTTTTGTAATAGTCTTTGTAAAAAGAAATGAAGAGCTACAAAGGAAAAGTGTGAAGCGTGAGTCTGCAAAAGACAATATCTTGTTGAAGAAAAAAATTTCTGAGGGCAAATACCCACATCCATAGAAGCATTTTATGTTTTTTTCCCTGGTTGAAGAAAGATATGAAAGGCTGTCAGGAGAAAAAACTGCAATGGTCACTCGGTTCTCACATTAGAAGAAATATGTTTGTGCCTACAGATGTTTGTAAATCAACACAAACTGTGTTGGAGAGGCAGCTTTGTGTCTGCAAAGGCTACCTTTGTTCCCTGTATTGGGGTGATAAAATGCACAAGCACAATAAAGAATTGCTTTTCCAATTAGATACAGCACCTTGGAGTGCACTTGAATTTAATAGTTGTGATAAAGCCCTAAGGCTATGAAGCAAGCACGGGCATATGTATATACTCTTTGGAAAGGCTGTGGTGGATATTGAAAGATCGCTGTCATGGCTTGTTCTGAAGTGAACAAAAAGGCACAGTAGTAAAGGAAAACACCAAACTAAGTAGAAGAAGAAAAACAAATTTGTGAAGCAGGTCAGAGAAGTTCATAGAAAGAATCTTCTTTTGAGAAGGGGCATTCATTGGGCACAGCCACAACCTTGGAAATCCCACTGCAAGTCCATTGAAATCCTGTTATGCGATGAAAAAAAATGTTAAGAACACATGCTCAGACAAGAAATTCTGAACAGGCTACAAGGAGTGGGGTAAATCCATATCTTAGTTATGGAAGCTTATCTAGAGGCTACAACTTACTGAATTCAACTATGAAGGGCCAGAAAGGGTAAAATACTAAAATCACATCACAAGAATTTTTCTTGAAGAAAAATGTGACAGTTTTTGAAACATTTGATCCTTAACACCAAGTCCACCAATGTATTAAAAAATGCAAAGCGCAACATGTTTAAGAGATGGTAAAGAGAAAGGAAAGAAAAAGTGTTGCTTTCAACGATGAGGTGTAGAAGTCATCCAAACCATGCAGGTGCATAAATTTGAGAGGAAGAACATAATTATGAAAGTACAACATTTTAATAAAAATACATTTGAAATGGAAGGAATGGTCCACTTTATTTATGGCACTGAAAGAAAAAGGAAAAATAAATAGTGCAAGCCTTAAAGTGGATTTAATCATATTTTATCTCTGAAAGGACATAAATTCTCATTCCTAAAGACATTAAGTGAGATGGATTTGAACACAAGTTTAAACCTCATCTTTAAGATGTGTGATCATATTGTTGAAAATTCATATGTTCCTGTCATTGAAATACATGGACAAATATATACAAATGTTTAATTTTGCCTATCAGAAAAAGGAAAGGTCAAACATGGATGTTTTCTAGGGGAGGTTTAGGAACTAAGGTCGCTCAAGTGTGGTGGCATGGAGTTTAAGTTATGAAGTGATAAAATAATATTGCAGCAAAGGCAAGAGTATTTGATATTTATATGTCTGTTTAATTGATGTCATCCCACTTGTAGATCTGCAAAGTTAAATGTAAAGTGAGATCCATGGTTTATTTGACTACTTTAGTCAGGAGGAACAGCCACAAGTGTTTCACAACAAATATACTTGCATACTTACAAAGTCAACTGAATATCATGCACCATTACCTATTTATCCATGCAGTCCAGTGAGATGGAATGGTGACCATAGGGACTCTTAGAAGCTATCATATGATGCCCATAGAGCCACTAAGCTATCTTGCAAGGTATGAGAATAACAGCATGAATGAAATTAAGTGATCATTCAAAAAAGTTCCCCAATTTTGAATAGGTACACAGGTTTGTATGCTGAACCCATTGTTGTAAGACTCAGAATTACAAGAAAAACCATTGTAAATGGGTATGTGATCAGTTTGTGTCAGGCTTCATATTAGATTGTCTTCCAAACCAATTTTACACAATAAACAATTAAGAGAGGATGTTGGAAAAGTTAACACTCATTGGTTGACCAACTGTTGGCATGGTACAACCAACATTTCTATATAGGTAACCATCCCATATGTATGGCAGGAACATATGATGATGATTAATATCCTGGTTCTATCACAATAAAGATATCCTGATCTATAAGAGAATTTGTACACTCCCATTGTAAACCAACAAGATCCATTGAATCTCTGCTCATTTGTCTTTTCCAAAGATCCTGGGAAATGGCTGATACCCATTCCAAAGCCTAATATATTAAAAGGATTCAATGTAGTATTAAGTTAAGACCTTGCATCTCTAATCTGAAAAATATTGAACAGAAAATGAACGCCATCATGTACCTATGTTTTTCTGTTCTTTTTTTGTTGCTTGATAGCACGAAGTTTTGTGACTTAAACTACACAGGACAAGGTAAGACGTATGCTATTTGTTGTAATGTTTTTCATAGTCTCATCGTGTCAAAACTTCTATTGCAGTTCCATCCTATATGAGATGCTACTTTCCAAATGGATTTTCCCACCAGATTCATTATTTACTACCAGGTTCAAGCAGTTAGTGAGAGAAAGCCCTTTGGACTGCCTAATTAAGGCTAGGGTTGGAGTTAGCGCTGTGACCAATTTTGGGATCAATAGATTTTCTCAAATTTTCAGAGTTGGAAGGTTAAATTGTGAGAGAGAACATAATTGAAAATTATTACTTAGCTTTATCATGGGCGATATTAATATCAGCTTCAATAATATCAGAAAGAGGAATGGAATAGCTTTCTTACAGTGTAGCAAACAATAAAAGAATTTTCCTTGGATCAATTAATGCAGCACGTCTATATCTTCTCCATCTTCCATCAGTTGCATCTTGTGTGCTGTGTGATTTGCTTGCCATCTTATATGTTGGTGATGTTAAAGGAAGAACTGGTTTCTCAAGTGAACTATGTGGAAGCAAAGACCCAATGTGTTCAGTCTCTGCACCTGCAAAATTATAAGCAATAATACATCAAATTCATTCTTGTTGTAAATTGAATTAAATATTCATAAGATTTGAGTTTATACTGCAGCAAGAAAACAAAAATGAAATTAAAAAAAACTTGTTACTCTAGTTGTCAAGTTGAGCATGAAAATTTAATATTAGACTTAATTGTATTTACATAATACTTGATAAAGACAAAGGTTTATTCCGTCAAGAGAACGATGCATCAAAAGGGTTGATAGCATATAACAAGAATCACATTTTAAACCACTAGCTTCCAAGTCAAAATCAAGTCATTTCATATAGAGCCTAGAATAATTTAGAAAGCAAGATTAACAATGCCAAAGAGTTTGTGACTAACAATTCTTGCAGGCCAAGCGTATTCTTATGTTACACAACAATTGATCTTTAATGTAACTCTCCCTATATAAAAATTCATTATGTGATTCGTGCATTTCTATGTAGCAGTTTTGGCATCAAATTGATCATAGTGAAGTCCCTTACCAATTTTAGTGCTAAAATTAAAAATATTGATATTGAATATTTTGGGCTCTAAATGTACCCTTTGTAGACATAGTCCTCTTCACTAGAGTTATAGAGTTAGAAAGTAATGCAAACCTACGCGGCCAACTACGGGAATGCGCCCAAGTGTTGTATTTGTTTGCACACAGAATGGCACCCACATAGTTGAGGGAAAGGACAAAGCTTTTCCATAGATCATCCTCCTTATACACATCATCTTCCATACTTATGTATCACCCCTATAGATGAGAAATAATTTTCTAAAGCATTAGCATAAAATGGAATTCTCCTCAACCACAATAGAGTTAGTGGCGGTTAAACATCTAATTGGATTCTTTGGATGGGGCAATAGGATATGACCATCATCAACCTCCATAAGAGATGCAACCCATCTGATTAGTATCACTTGGGTTCATCAGCATTCTCATTATAGAGTAATATATACTTGTTTCTGGTTCCTCCTACAACTTTGGCACAAGTTGCACCTAAGCCTTCAAAACTTCCAAAGATGATAAGGAGTCCAATAAGAGCTTCTCTTCTGGCAATACAAACAAAAATCAGTTTCTGTGAGCCTACAAATCCTAGATAAAATAAGCTGCAATAGAAACCCCCAAGTCTACAAGTCTTGGATAAGAAACAAAAAATATTTCCATAATGACTTGTAATTTTCAAAAAGAAAAAACAAAGGAAAGAAACCTCAATGAAAAAAAAATCCCCAAATCAAAGACTGGGTCTGATCAAATATATTTGGTTTAGTTGTTTCTCCATTTCAAGTCAAAATGTGAATTCCAGCCAAAGGATGTTGATCTAGTCCAAGGTGAGAAGTTTCTATTCATCAAACTTTTGTCAAGGTGATGCCTACTGTAGGATAAAACTTGAATGCCAAGGTGAAAATATGCTTTTGGATCCAGTTTATAATCAAGATTAGACTTTCCTATTTCATCTTCCTTAGAAGGGAAACCAATGGGAGATGAAGTTTCTTTCAACTTAACTTCTAGAGGAAGGATTATGCCTTCCAAATTTATTTGATTTAGTTGTTGCTCCATTTCAAAATATGAATTCCAGCCAAAGGATGTTGATCTTGTTCAAGGTGAGAAGTTACTATTCATCAAACTAACTTTTGTCAAGGTGAAGTCTACTGTGGGATAAAACTTTAAAACCAAGGTGAAAATATGCTTTTGGATCCAACTTAATAATCAAGATTAAATATTCTTACTTCATCTTCCTTATAAGGGAAACCAATGGGAGATGAAGTTTCTTTCAACTTAGCTTCTAGAGGAAGGATTAAAGATAGTTACCAACAGATGTGTGGGTACCTGTACCGGTACCAATACAGGGATGAGGATGCCAATCAAATTAAGGTACGTTATTAAATGGATAAGGAGATGGCTATATTATATATAAAAGTAGTCACCAGAAATTGTGGGTATGGGGGCAAGTATGTGGTCCACATTTCTATAATGGAGTTTCGTAGGAACTATGGGATTAAGCTTTCTACATCACAATGGCAGAAGAATCCAGCTCTCAAAGAAAAGAGTTTACTATGAAAAAGCAAAAGATACAAACAAGAAATCAGATCATTGTCGGATGAAATATGACATTAATTTATTTTCTAACAATAATCATCATATCATCAACCACAACATCTCAATTATGAGAATGAAGCAAAATCATAACTTCATTTAAGATAGAATTCCCATTTCAAATCGTTCAACAATAAAGACAAAAAGCAGGACCATTTGTTTTCCTCTTGAACCAGGAGCAGTTCTTCATTTATAGATATAAGCAGATGCCATCATTTGGCAGTTCTCCATTTCTTATCAAAACTGACATGAAATGCAAACGTTTGAATTCTTCCTCTATTCCTTTGTCTATTGAATGAATGATCCTTACTAAAATTTAATGTGTAGGATCTCCCTCAAGGGAGGAGTGAGCAATAGCAAACTACATTACTACTCAACCTTTAGGTCAAGAATGGGGAGGGCCCCACATTTTATTAACATAATATGTAATGGTACCATAGGGTTAGAGATCACTTAGCATGGGTAATGAAGATCTAAACGCTAACAATCGGGTTTCACTCATGATGGGTCACTCTTAATCATATTTCACTAAGGAATACAAAATTGAATACAACGTTCCTTGACTTGTTTCTAGATAAGAGATAAGGAAATCTTGACGTGGCTTTTAGGAGGTGGTGAATCCATTATGGGATTCAAACAACTGCTTTTGACTTTTAGTAAGTCAATCTTGCAGCATTAGGACATCCACACTTGAGATTGCATCATTTAAAAGGCCATAATTTTTTGCTTGCAACTAAGAAATCAGTTTTGCCTATTGTGTTAGAAATAGAAAATTTAGCATGTTCTTCTAACAATTAATAGTTCATTCTTTGACTCAATTTTGAGAAAGTTATGATTTGTCAAAGTTGATGCATAAAATCTTCCCTAGTTGTTACACATGACAAATTATTGGGCACTTCACAACTCTAAAGTTTCTGTAAAAGAATGCATGTTGGGAAAGTTTTCACCCTATAATTTCCAAATTTAGTCAAAGTTCCAAATAGGAATAATCTCTAGGGATAAAAAACTTCACCAAGTTGTTGCTATCTAAATTGCCAAATCACTTCTCCATTATGTTTTTTTATTGGTGAGAAGCTTGTATTACATTAAGATTCCATAGAAGAGCCCATTGTTAACGGTGGACAACCCAAAATCCTACTACAGACAAATAGTTGTAGAATGTAACCTCCAATACCATATCTAATCTCTCCACACTAGTTTTTCGTACAAGCAAGATTGCAACCCCTCCATGGGAGATTCTTCAATGAGCCAGACAACTTGCTGAACCCGAAATCAAGATGCCTCAAACGACACTCCAAAAACCAAGAGACCCAAGCCTCCACATCCACATACCTACAATTCTCATGCTTGGTAAGATACCACACAAAGATGTACTACTATGGCTTTCTGATACAAATTTTAGTTTGCATTGAATGGCACACTCCGTAAATGAAGAGAATTAGACATTCCTATCCGCATACCAACAATTATAACTTTCAACTAAGTTGCTACGACAAGGGGTGCTGCTCCATCAAAGTCATCTACAAATTGTACTTGTCCCCAACTGTGCCTCTAGGGAGTCGAACCTTGGTAGGCGGCCCATTCCATCACTATCCTTGCTAGTCAGAGTTTTACCCCCTTCATCACACTCTATGAGGTTTGTCCTCAATGTTTTGCAAAAGATGAGCAAAAGGGATGAAAATGATGATGCAAGATAACCTTTTGAATGTATACCCTTTTGGCTCTTTTTTTAGCCAATCACATGCCTAGGAAGGAGAGGCTAACAACCACATACATTGTCCATCTGGCTTTTTCAAGATGCTGGAATTTAATCAAGTTGTTCTTCTGCTAGATTCAATGCAATTTATTCATGATGGTTAGAAGAAGGCTCCATACCCTTTTTATAGGACCAAATCAATACAATGGAGCTTATAAGGTGGCTCCATATGCCTTATTATGGCTTCAAGTAAGCCCTTCCAAGTCTGGTTGTATTTTTCAATCGCCACACTTATTAATTATTAGTTTCAAATTAATGTTTTCTTTCTTATTTGGCCAGGCTGCAAGACTAACAACCTAGGAATTTTTCCTTATATACTTAGTATGATTTCATTTACAAAAGCTTAAAGCATTTCAAATTTTGCAAAAAGGAAACAATGACCATTGTGCATGCTTAGTTCCAAGGAGTTTACCATAATCCAGACTATTTCCAATACTTATAAGGTCTGTTAATCAAATTATCTCTCATACTGAGGAGAGGCCATAACTTAGGAAATATTTGCATAAACTTGCTATGCTTGTCCATACTAGTTTACATTTTTGCAAAAAGAAAAGAAAGAAAAGAATAGTCTTCCATCTTAACCTCAATGCTCAAAGATGGTATAGTGCCTTCATTTCTATGATGTAACTCAGGTATCATCTTTTTACACCAAAGGAGAGTCATGTGCCTTTCTCTACTGTTGCTACCTCTTGGATTGTCACCTCAAACACCATCTTGTCACCCATCAATAAGTCTTAAATTATCATATCAGTATTATGTTCATGCACAACATATGATTGCTTCACTCTTTAGGATCCTGGTTGCAACCTTGCAAATATTTCATCTTCCTCAAGTTGTCTTGGAATCTATATATGTTTCTCCACATTTATGTTGATAGCATATTTCCTTCTCTTTCCCTTCTATGAGAAATTTTCATTTTCATTTCATCTTCTCAATCCATTCTTGAGCTTGAGCATTACCTGCACATCCCTCAAAATCTTACAGCTTCTTGTCCAGATTCTCTACATTGAGTTTCTCCTTTTGTTGGTGTGATCATGTGCACAAGCTCATTTAGGTCGTTAGTCTACCCTAAGTTAGAATTATTAGTTACTTACATATTTTAAGTAATTAGGAAATTAGAAAAAGTAAGAGGTGCAAACTAGCCAATTAGAGTTAACCAAGTTGGCCAATACGATCACTTCTAGAGTTATCATAGAATTCTTTAAATTAAGGCTCTTCATCCCTTTAGACAAGGGTGATGTAATATGGCCAACAGGATCACTTCTAGAGTTATCATAGAATTCTCTAAATTAAGGCTCTTCATCCCTTTAGAACATATATGAACACATGAGAAAGCAGGGACATGAGTGTGAGGAGACATTTTATAGATAATCTCCACGAGAGGAGCTTACTAATATAATTTTATTATGCTATTTTGTTTCCTTTTGAATACAGATTCATAGCAGGTTGAGTTCTTGTATTTCTCATATGGCATGAGAGTCCATGTGCCCTTTACAACATGGTATCAGAACTTATTGTTATTCTTTCCAACACCTTTATCATCCTATTCATCCTCGCCCCTCATCATATTTCACTGCCTCCCTTTAGATCACAAAAGTCTACTGCAGAAAACTTTCTCTAAAAGTTCTCTTATCTCTTGTCCTCCAAGTCCCAAATATGTAGGTTGTAATCATCCTGCAAACCCATCCCAGACTTATACTAATGATAACTTTGCATTATTGTATTGATAATAAATGGGTGTGAATGTTCCTCCTTGACGTGCTAATGTGATTGCTCTCCTTAATGTGGTTTCCAAGAATCTGGTACTCATTGTAGTACTCATCCTAATGATTACAATTAATGGTGATATCGAGGACTACTCTCCCCCAATATCAACTAAGTCCTTAAATTTACTTTATGTTTGGCACTGCCCTTCTTATCTATTTCTTAGCTATGTTTGGTATTCCATGCCATGTTTTTGTTTGACTCCTTTACTACCAACTAATCTATTTGTCTATTTAATTCCCTTAGTAAAATTTTCTTTTGAATCTCTCTCTCACACATTGGTCGACACCTAAGAAAGAAAAGAAAAACCTTCAATAAGGTCCATTATCCCTCATTTTTTACAACCTTCATTATGTATAGCCTTGATTATTAAGGCTGAGTTTTACTCTACAACTATGGTGTTGAGATTGTTATGAATTGCTAGCTTAAGGCTAGAAACACCCCCCCACCCCTGCAATGTTACTTGTAACAAACTATTAGGTCTATGGGAAAAGACCTAGTCTTGCATCCTCCTCACATCTTATAATTTCTCATGAGTTCAGGTTGGGCCTTCGCAGTTTATTCAATGTTCAGCTTGGTTTATCATGTTGGTGGTTGAAAACACTTTCTTTTGGTCCCATTTGTCTATTGTATCAATCTCATTTATCAGGATGACAACTTAGGAAATCTTAGTCTAAGAGCAATGCAAGGCATTGAATTGAAAGTGTTTCATGATGATACCTTTGGGAACTTACATGAGAGTTGTTTAGGGCTATTCTTGACTATTGGCCCCACTTTAACTATGGTTTCATCATTTGTATCACATTGGTGCAGTGTTACAAGACTCAGACTCACCCAAGACTCGGCAAGCTGATTTTTGACCTAGACTCGGACTCACCACCCAAACTCGCCATAGACTTGGCAAATTGAAAAACCCATGAAATTCAGAGATTTTTAAGGATTTAATACTTTTTCCGTGCACCCTTTAATAAATAAACCTTAAAGACACAATAAACTCATCAAATAGAAGCTACTTTGATCACATACACAAGTATACATCGATCACATAAGTATAAACGCAAATTTTAGCTGAAGGAAATAACACATTTAGATATATAAATATTGTCAAATGTATACAAAACTCAAGGAATATGAAATCCATGGCATCAAATTATCAAAACAAAAATAGAAGTCTATGGCTCAGAGGAGTCTGCATCACTCTGCCCAATATCACGGCAAGTCCTACGTGGGTGTCTAAGATAGGTCCCGGATGATGATGCAGCCATGATATATGCCTGTGTCTTAGTGACACTCACACCAACATCCAAGGTGTCTGCTCATGCTCTATCCTCCTCCGCCATGGCTACTACCTCTGTCTCTCTATCCACCTGGTCAACCCATGCAAGGTCTTCATCACTGAAGACAAGATCGTCAACCTCAATGATCCAACCTAATTGTGGATTAACCTCCTCTAGTGTGATGGGTAATAAGTCACTGCCCAAAATTTGTTTGTGGCAAAGGCGGTGCCCCTTTTGGGGGCAATGCCCCCAATGGGGTCAAGGGGCAGTGCCCCTCACAGGGGTCTGGGGGCAGCGCCCCCAGCAAGGTCGAGGGGCAGCACCCCTCGCAGGGGTCTGGGGGCAATGCCCCCCGCGGGGTCTGGGGTCAACGCCCTCCGTGCATTCCCTGTCACAATACAGGGCGGGGTCGAGGGCCGGAGCCCCCGCCACTAAGACCAAATTAAAGCCTTTGAGACCTTCACAGCACATGTCATTTTTCATAATTTTATTGCTTTTAAATAGCCTTCAAAAATCCTCCAAACCCTTCAAAAAATGCTTGACTTTAACCGTTTCCCTTTTCTATAGTTTTTTTCCCCCATTTTTCATTGACTTGGTTGAGTCTTCCTAGTAGGACTCGCCTAGACTTGGCGAGTTTGGCGAGTTTGGCAGACTCGACGAGTCTGGCGAATACCCAACCGCCGAGTCTGCCAGACTCGCTTAGGGTCGCCCAACTTGCGACTCGCCTAGGGTCGCCCGGCTTGCAACTTGCCGAGTCTAGGCGAGTCTTGTATCTATGCATTTGTGGTCAATTTTGGTATAAATCCCTCTTTAGAGGCTTGCACAATGCCCACAGAACCTATTACCTATATTTACCGAATTCAGCTCGATTCAAATCTAGTTTGATCCAGATTTTTTTGACTGGACAGATTTATCTGGTTCAGTCCAAAAATTCAATCTGTGTAGATAGTTTTCTAAATCTTTTTTATAGTTCCAGATTTCTGAAACTTTTTGACCTCCCAAACAAATTAATGTTTCGAACCAAGTAACTATGCAATTACCCCTTTTCTAAAACCTAGTCATTGCTCCTCTCCCTCTAACTACTGATCTTTTGTCTTGTTTTCTCTCTGTAATTTAATCAAATCTAACAAGGGATTGAACACAATTTCTATGGGCAATTAATGCTATTTTTCTGAGTTTAATATCCTTTTTGTGGATAAAAATCAGGATATAATAGGCTACCTGTAGATTCATTACATTCTATGAATCTATGTGGTGACAGAGAATTATGTGTTATTTCCAGCAAAGAATACCAACTGTAGAGAATAAAGCATAAGTCAGTTTTAAGAAAAAAAGAATGAAGCAAATGAATGAAAGCAAAGGTTAAAGATTGTTTTCAAAGAATAAAGCATAGAATACAAGAAATAAAGCCAAGCAAAGCCTAAAGATTATTTTAGAAGAATAAAGCAAATGCTAAAGAATTTTTTTTAGAAGATTAAAGCAGAAAAAAAAGTTACTTAAATTTTAAGCACACTAGTACTAAGGTTTGAGAGATTTTAGACAATTCTGTTTTACGAGGTAGTCTGCTAGAAACTTTCTTTGCCAACTGCAGTGCCCAGGAGTTGGTGACCATACCTTCTCTGGAAAGTTTTCTTAATTGCATGTATTATCTGCAATTGTTCTTTAAAAATACAATAAAGTTCTATTTTGTTTGTGTAATATTTCTGCCATTTCCTTTGATGTCCCTTAATGTAAATCTCTTCTAGAGAGAATATAACAAGAAAAAAAAAACATTTCAATACTGAAATCCTTAAATCAGATTCTTTTGTTTTCAACTTTTCAGTTTAAATTTCTGTAAAGTTTTAGTTTCAGATTTCTTTTTGGATCATAACATTATATTCCTCTGCCTCTCCTATCTTATGCTTTTTTCCCAATTATGTTCATATGTTATGCTGATTTAGCTCAGGTCAAAAGGTGCTTTAGGTGGACTGTAAATCTTGTAGAGGAGACTATTGTTCAAACTTCAATCGTCTTCCACAAAATTCATTAGATAGAATATCAAATATATTAGGAAGGTTTAACACTGTTGACCTTGAAAACTCGTAGAGAAGAACTAACTTATATTGCTCAAGCAACAACCTAAAAAAAATACTACCTAAGATAGGAGATTGCATTAAGCTTTATCTGTGATGGTGAACCGGTTCTACACTATATGATCTGAACCACAAGTTTATAAATAGTAGCTACACATCTGAGCAATGAACTGAATCTCAATATATGTAAATAGTTTCTGAACAAAAGACAAATTTACCATAAAAGAAAACCCAAAGATATGTCCCATAGATGAAGATTTCTACCAGCTGAATTGATTTTTGTCAAGAACTCTTACAATGAGTAGCTTAGAGTCTAGACCAATTGCTCACAATCTGAGGAGCAGACTTAAAAGTACAATACTTCCTCCAAAACTAATCACTGCACTGCACATGAAAAATTTGAGATTTTCCCTTGCAGATCTATAAATATTTCAAGAGCATTAACAAAGATAGCCATGACCAATGATATAGAGACCTAGGTTCAGACCAAATGTTTGGCAAGACTATAAATGGAAGCTCTGCTATGAACATAGAGATCTATGGTACCTCTATGAGGCATGTTCACCTTTGGTGCATGTTGTGCACAAGTATAATGGCTATATGGGATTTAAAACCATAAACCTTGGCTGAAAGTTGAACCCATTAGATTCAAACGGGTTGAGCTGTATACAGAATAAAGAATGTCATGTTTATGCATATTATCTGTTTTCAATATATAAAGTAACTCTCTCTTTAGGAATCTTTTTGCAACTGCCATCATTTAAAATGTGCACATCATAGACTAATCACATGAAGACTACAATAGCAGATTTGTCAAGCATAAACAGATTTATTGTAATATGCAAGTACAAACTGTCTGCCCTAGATGGCCATGGATGATACCATGTATATGCATTAATTTCATTTTCATACTTACCAAGAGGTCAATGCATGATCCAGCTAAAACTTTGAAATACTTTAAAAAAGGTAATGTGTAATCAGTGTTATGGAACTTGCTAAAAAAATTGAAAAGATGACTGACCACTTGGTATATACATCGAACTTTTTCCACAATCCTCAACAGGGCAGTCAGTACTTTTTTTATCACCTCGAAAAGAACAATTTCTAGAGTACACCATCTGCAATTATAAGACAGCAAGATATTTCATTTTTGGAATTAGGCAGTAAAATCCCTGAATCAAAGTTTTCTGGGCATTGATTATGTATGAAAATTAAGAACTAACTGAAATTTATCAGGTAGAAGAACTCTTACAGAAATCTTTGGACTTCCAACAGACTCTGCAATCACAGTCTCAGGTGAACAAGACTTTGGAGTTTCAATATTTGTCCTCTTACTTGGTGATCGAAGTGTTTCCCCACTCTCTAAAACATTTTGATCAGTAGGATTATAGTTCTGCTGTGCCTTTTGACTCTTTGGATCTTTGTACATTTCAGCAAGAGGTGATGATAAACTAAAAACTGTTGACCGAATCTCAGAACGTGGCTGTGAGAATCCTTGTTTGGAGAAATTTGATAATAGTTCAGAAGCTAATGGTAATAGAGAATTCTTGTCCAACATAAAAATATGGTTCTGCAAGAAAGGAATCATGTTTGATTAAGGCATGTGATTATCTCAGATGCAAATGCAATGCATTTATTTTCACTATTTTTTCTGTGTGACATGATAATATGATCTCTAAAAATTCTAATTTTAAATATTTCAAATATGTGGATCTGAATGGTTTGGTTCAGCAACATTATGTAATTGAAAAACATAAAATCAAGCATCTGCAGATCAGAGATAATAGATCTGTGAGATTGATGTGCACGGTCAGTACCTTTGCAAATAATTCCTCCAACTGATTGGCAAGAGAAGAACCAGAACTAACAAACTGCTTCTTTGTAGGCCATATCTATAAAGAAAATTTCATGCTATCAGAAAAATGACCTACTCTATGCTAGATATAACAGTTTGCAAGAATTCTATTGTTGAATGGAAGCCTGGATTAAAATAGTAGTTGAGCTAACCTCAAAATGCGGTTACCAATTTAGATCCCAAAAGTTCATATCATATGCAAGAATATAATAGTTAATAAATTTAATCTTGATTTGCTCGTTTTTTCTATTAATTATAGCTTCCAAAAAGAATGCTTTAGTGTGCAAATGACAAACATGTCTTTCTAAATTTCTAGCTTATTGATCTCAAGACTGAAGATAGCAAAATATGCTTTATTGAAACTAAAATGGTTTAAGCATTGATCTAAAATAGAACATGTTCTTCCTCACAAGAATTCAAACCAAAACAGAGCACTGTATCAGTTGCTCCAAAATGAAACAAAACTGGGGTGCTAGTATCTTAGCAGTGGAAGACACAAGCAGACATAGAGGCTTACTTGTGATTTGCATGAAGGACATGTGTACCCTGTTGGAGATGAGGATCCTTTCAAAAGTAGAAGCAAGCATGAATTATGCAAAACATCTGAGCACAATCCTTCCATGATTAGCCTTGTCCTAGGCTAATAAATAATCTCATTCATATAAAATCAATTTTAGTAAAGTTCAAGGAAAAACATACGCAAGCAGCCAAGCCGAGTAACAGAGTGATTTGTATGCGTCAATATCTGCGAGCACAAGCTACACTTTGGTAGGAAACTGCAACTGGAATCAACCATCCACTCTGCATATGTCCTTACCTGTTATACACCCATATAAAATAAGAAATAACACCTTAAGAATGTCTACTGGATAAAGCCAGAAACAAGCCCACACCCCTAAATTATGCATTGAAATACAGAAAAGAACAGAGGATATTCAATGGTGACTGCATGTAGTTTAGGTTATATTTATCAAATCTCAAATTTAGGTCTAAATGGTAACAGAGAACAAGCAGTGAACATCTATCTCTGTATCCTATTAACATAACATGTTTATTTTCCACAACAAGAAACCCTAAAGTTTGAGTCGATGAACTGAGATCACCTCACAAGCACTGTGTTCAGGAAGGCAGATGCAATCTCCACATACAGGAACCTTATGTGTACAGCAATATAGTTCTGTGTCCTGCACACATTTCAGCATGTTCAACTGAAAGTCATTAAAAAAGAATAGGGTAAGGCACAGATTCTTAATTGTTATTTTTTGCATACTCTTTTATAGACTTCCTGGATTTTGGCAAATGAAGCAAAGAATCAGAGGATAAAGTGATAGATGCATTCTAATTAAAGACACTTTTTAGGGATGGGCTTGCAGACTTCCAGTCTATAGTGAGTAAAACAAAATAGTGGAGTGAAGACTTTCAGAATAAAGCATTGTTTTAGCTGTCTAATGGATGACAATGATGAATATCAGAAACATACGGACCAACTGCCATAACAATATAGCAGGAGAGGGAGATGAGCGATTTCCAAAACAAAATGAGATGACAATAAACAAATTCTCTGCATAAACTATAAAAATTCTCCAACATTAGCAAATCACTGCAATTCTTTAGGAAATTACAATAGAAATTGTAGATCACAGGGCTGATTGTTCACAAACAAGGGAGTTACAGTTTTGTCTGTACACCCAAAGTCCCAGTGAACAATAGAAGAAAAGCAATACGCAAAACATCAGTCCCTTCCTGCCATCATCAACTTCTATATACTTCCTCTCTGACTAAGCAAAAGGCTAAGCAAAAGGAACCAAAATAGGCTCCAGTTCAGATATTCCTGCGAATAGTAATGAATTGAAATACAAAATTTTCCTGTTTTACTTAAGGAAAATCCCAAAGGGAAAAAACCCACCTTCTGGCACTTACAGACTACCATGGTTGATCTCTGAGGCCAAAACTTTGGATCCCCTTTCTTCAACAAACTGCAGCAACAGCAACATCATTAAAAACCAGACATTGTCCACGATATTTCCCAGGTGCCAAACCATAAAATTTAACCCCATTGTCAGATGGCATTTAATCAAAACATTATTCAATTGCAAATGTTGCTAGGACAACTTAAATTTCAAATAAATCAACCAATCATGAGTAAAAGCATGGGTGGTTTCAACTAAAGCAACTAACCATTGTTGAAACTTGAAAGCATAAATATATTTCTTCCAAAGCAACAAAGAAGATAAGGACAAGGGAAAAAATTGTTGGATTTGAATAACGGTTGGGTTGTTCTATTTTTTAAACAACCTGTTCTAAAACCATATGATCAAAGTGGGTATCTGTCAAAAGTCAAGGCTGCACATAAGACTGCATTAGACTGAGATATCAACAGAGCATAGGTTTTGCGACAAAATATGTTATTTGTGATTGTAACGTGCAGGCTCAATGACAGAAAAAGTAAAAAAGCAGTATAAAGAAAACAAAAAATATAAAATGATGAACGTGCTTACCAAGCAAACATGCGATGCTCGAGGCTACAAGACCGGAAACTGCCACACTGTTTTCCACTCTCTGTACAGCAATCTCAGATTGCTATAAAACTTTTTTTTTTTTTTTTTGGAAAAGTTTTTGTTGGTGGTCTGTGTAGATTGAAGCTAGTAGGAATAAAAAGCCGAGGTTGTAAATTGGTCTTGTTGTAATGCGACACAGAGTTGGCAGTACAGTGTTTATGCATGTGAATGAAGTTCTGTTTGTGTCCACGTGAACGTAGAAACAAATCAAACACGACATATGAGAGTCACGGAGGCAAAACAAAAGTACATGCACGTTGTTTCTTGTGAAATATACAATGCAGATACACCCCCAAAAACTGGTTTTTCTTCTGTTTTTTTGACGATTAGGAAACAAGCCTATATTCACACTATAATTCCACGAACTTTCCCTTTCATTTAAAATCAGGTATGGGACCATGTATATTGCATGAGCGTACACGTCTATATTATAAACCTCCTTCAAATAAAAAGTTAGGATTTGATCTTTTAATTTAAAATTAAATATGGAATCAAATATAAACTTAGGATTTGATCTTTTAATTTAAAATTAAATATGGGATCACATACTCATAAGCATACATTTATACTATAAGTTTTCTTCTAGTAAAAAGTTATGATTAGATGGATTCATTTCATCAACGTCACCATTTAGATTATACCGTTGAGATGAATTAAGTTTAAATTTGAAAGCATACATCTATACTTTATTTTTCTTCTTAGAAAGGTAAATGTGAACATGGGATTTCAGAACATTATATGTTTTACAAACATAAGCTGATAAAATTTAATTAATTAAGATAGTTTTTCATGTGATTATTTAACAATTGACCCATCACAAAATTGATAAAAAGGACATTACATAAATGATAGTTTTTCATATGATTATTTGACAATCGACCCATCACAAAATTGATAAAAAGCCATTACATAAATAATTCAAATATTATAACATTCATATCGACTAAGAAATAAGTTTGGATATAATAACATATATTCAAAATAAATCATATAAAATCTAAAGGAAAAAATTAACATTGTATAAATATCAACCTTATCTAAAACATTTAACATACCGACACAAAGAACCACTATAAAAACAAATTAAACTCCAGAATTAAAACCAACTCACATGAACTTAGACCCTCCCAAAGATACCTTGTGATGAAATAAGATGTCAAACGTGAAACATAATGATAGTTTTATTTTAACATACCCACCTTATAAATTTACCACAATTACAAAGATATCTAAAATAATCATTACCTAGTTTGTGAAGTATTAACTAAGATAATCAATCAATGATAAGTAAACTCCAAACAAAAAGCACACCTTTGATGGGTCTTGTATATTACTTTAGCCTAGGGAATGTTTAAGTTGTCTCATTTAAAATATGCAAAAGTTTTAAAAATAGTTAAGATGGATCAAGAAGATATGGAGGGACTATTAACAAAATTAAAGGAAAGATTAAAAGGGAAAATATGATTTGTAAATCCAAGTCTGGAATATTTTAATTAAGTGGCAAAGGAAGTCCTTATTATCAAAACATATATTCAATTATAGATTTAGAGATTATGATTCTATTAGATTAAGTCTTAAAATGTGAATTCATTAGGGTTTGGCTAAGTGGTGATGTGTTAGTCCATAAAGATTTAAATAAATGGATGGGGTTAAGTGGTGATGTGTTAGCCCATGAATTAAATTTTTGGCTAAGGGATTTTTCCTAGTAACCTTTCAAAGCATGGATGATACGAACGAAATTTTCCATTGGGGGCCTTGTTTTTATAAGAATTTAGAGTTACACTTAAGATAATGAACTCTGCACTTCAATCCAAAAATGAATCTAAATTGTCCAACATCCCTTTGTGTAAGATTTTATAAGTTTCTCTTACAACTCTAGAGATAAGAGGTTTTGGTAGGCGTCATAAGTTAATTGAGATAGTTCTTAAATGTGTCTCAAAAGCAATAAGAAACAAAGAGATTTCTACTTATGCAAGGGTTGATGTTTAAGTATAGCTAGGAAAACTCAATCATGGAGCAATTTAAATTTGTCTCTAGACTTTACAACAAAAGATAGCTTATAAATGTCTCCCCTTTAAATGCTTTAATTGTAAAAAAAATGGGCATATCAAGTGATGGATTGACCTAATTTTGGATCTCAAAGTAGATCATAAATTGATTCATTATTGAGTCCCTACATAGACAAAAAGAAACTCCATATATTTGTTCAAATTCGGATCCTTAATACCTTATACTAAAACAACAAGTAAATAAAAAGTGATTAGATCATAATAGGTGTTTCAAAGTACTATGGAAAGACAATCCTAAAGGAAACATTTGGGACATCATAAAAGATCATATTCAAGTTCATTTTTCAAAATGGATAGAGAGATTGGATAGCTAAGCCTTGAGATAGCATATTGAGCATTGTGGGGAGGATCTGCTAGGTGTAAGGGTTAAGGGTATAGTAGAGATTCTAGAGAATTGAGGAAATTTATCTATACACAGATGTATCTTTAAATCAAATGATACCAACAAAGAGCATCTCATTAGAAGTGGGGAGTTACTAATAACTCTATGTTAAAGCTAAATGGATTGATAAAAAACCACACTACCCCTTCTACCAAAATACAACCGATATTAGGATGGGCAGGAGTCAAGAAAGAAAATTTATGTAAATATTCAACAAGAAACACAATATTTAGACAACAATGAGTAGAAATGAAGTTAATTGGTATAATCCTAATTGGAAGGGAGAGACCTTCCACCAAGGAGATATGAAGACCTTAAGCTAGAATGTAAGAGGATTAAATATCTGCAATAGATTTGCTTGGTAAAGTGGCTTATAGAGGAGTAAGAACTATAGTACTTTTATATGAAACTAAAAATTGGTGAGGGTAAATAATTACTAATAAAATTTGAAGTAAATGCATATTGAAGGTTGTAGATGCAAATGGCTCTATGGGTGGCCTAGTAATTTATGCAATCCTAAAGTTGTCTCTAGTATGGTGCATCTAAATCTACCTATTTTTTAAATTTATTTGTGAAAATTTTTAAAGGAAACCTTTTGGCACTTTGTAACTTTATGGGCTCATGGGGGTTGATGACAAACATGATTGTTGAAAAAATTTAGAAACTTTAAAAAATGGTCATAGTAAAATCTATTGGACTCTTCAAGTTATTTGAATTCCATCTTTTGACAACAATATCAATTATTGTAATCAAAAGTATGATAGAGTTTAACTTCTTTCAAAATTGATCCCTAGTAGCTATGGAACCCAAAGGAAATATTTTTACCTACTCTAATAAATAGAATGGTGAGAATATTATCTTAGAAAGGTTGACCCAAACTTTAGCCTTGGATTTGAGTGGTTCAAAGTTTAGGAATTAAGGTCAAAATTACTTTACTAGGCCATATCACTTGCTAATTACACTAAAGTTAGAAGAAGGCTAGAAGGCCTAAAGATTGTTATTTGTACAAGTTTGGGTATGTGTATGTTGTGATGGGTTTGGATGAAAGGGTATTAATTTTTGGACCCCAATTCGGTATAGCTTGAGTACCTCTATACAAAAATAATAAAATATGAAAATATAAACTAAATGAACCATAATATGCACATGTGATATGTGCAAGATAAGTCAAAAAGTCACTTGATAATTCATAAATCAAAATATCAAATTAGGCATGGCATATGATGATCAATATCCTAGGGAGATTCAAGAGACAACACTCTAAAATGTATGGATTTAGATATGTTATATGTGTGGAAACAATATTGATAACTAATTGGATTTTATAATTAAAGAAAGATGCATATGAGAGATAATCAAAACTAGAACATAAAAATTTACTAGTTATATGTGTTCTCTATACATAGCATATTCTTGAATAAATATGTATGGCTATTAATTTTCCACTAGCTACATCTATTCTATGACTATGCTTATTTATGAAAAATGATGAATATATGTATATGTAATATTACAAATCTATGAAGGCTAAATAACTATTATGGAAGTTGAAGTAATTGGTCTTCCATGTGAATCCTCACCTTCTAATAGTTTAGCTAAATGACATTTGAATGTAATGGGATAAAAGATAAAACACTATCAACACTTGCAATGCCACATGTTCTAAGTGGACTATAGAAATTTGGGTTGCAAGCATTTGGAATCCTAACAAAACTAATGTTGAAGGCCACTTAAATTTTTATGTGGACTTGGATAGTGCCACATCATATATTCCCATATTGTTTTGCACCCTCAAGAGCAACATTGGATAGGAATTATCATAGAACGTGAGTTTATAATAGCAAGCATATGTTGTCAATGATGTCAAAAGAGTGGTAATCATTGATGTCAAAGAAGTAGTGATTAGAGGTGTTGTGATGTGGAAGGCATATTGTTACATATGTTGTCAAAAGAATGATGATTAGAGGTGTTATGATGGCGATGAAAGACATGAACATGGTGTTGGATCAATATCATATGTACACAATTGTACAACCTTGTCTGCCGAAGTTCATGGACAGGTGAAAGTTGTCAAGTTGAAGGATATGCTGACATGAAGAAGTTGTGGCTTCTTGTTTTTGATGAAAAGAGTTATGATTGTTGTCTATGGTGTTGTGAATGTTGCATTAATTTGGACTCTTGATGAAAAGCATTGCATGAGATATGAAGGAAAATGTATAAGGTTTCAAACTATCAAAGGCACAGGGATTTGTACTGAAGGAGCTCTAAAGATTGTATCGTATTCTACCACAGATGAAGATATGACCTTGCGGCTTGGAGGATAGATAGAGACAAACAAGAGGTATGCATGTTTCAAGTTTTAGAGCATAAAATTTACCACAGAGTTTTCCAGAGCTAGCAGAGTGAAGACACTAGTGTTACAATGTTGTTGCAATCTCAAAGGTATAGAAGAATGCTCCGCATTTCTCCACACTTGAAGATATAGCCTGGTAGTTTGGAGACTAGGTAAAGCAAAGATACAAGAATGATATACTCAAGTTTCAAAGGATACAAAGTACTGTAGTATTTTCTAGAGCTAGCGGAGTAAGAACAAGTCATGTTGTTGTTTAAGGTTATCAAAGGGAGAACAGAAAGCCACCGCATTTCATCGCACTTTGATGTTTGGCTTTCCTATTTGAAAGATAAGTGTATATGGTAAGTATGTATTCTCTGTTAAGGTTTCAAGTGTTCTAGATTACCACAAGTATGTTTTTCCATGTTCTATATCAAGACAGTGTAACCAGACTATGTAAGGGATATTAGCATCAGTGTTTGTTTGCTTACGCCAACAAGTCGAGACATAAAATAGAAAGAGGAATGCATGAGAAGGTTTTTCGAGTCATATAGTGTTCATGGTATGAACCGCATGATGATATCTCTTTTCTCTAGTATCGCATTGGGTTTGGAGCTAATGTATGAAAGGATAAGTGTTTTCAATTCTGACATGGTATACTTGAGTGATTGCGCCATGTGTTTGGAAGTGTGCACCAACATAGAAATGTGTGCAAAGGTAAAATAAGTCATGTTGATCACTTGGTATGAACCGCATAACGGGATTTGATTACTACATTACTGTAGATGATTTGGGAGCAAACAAGCAAGGTCGTTGCATGTTTCATGTTACATATTTCATTTAGGCTGACAAAGATAATGTTTTTGAAGATTTGTGGAGGATATATATGGAGGATGGATGTTTGTTTCAAGTGTGAAAGTGTGTGTGAGTGTGAGAGTAAGTGTATGTTTGCAAAAAAGATAAATGATCCAGAAGTTGAGAAGTAACTCTAGAGACTATGATGCATGATTCATAATAGAGTCAGAGTGTATTGCGGAGGTGTTTTAAGCAGAGATGATAGAGTAGAGGTGTTGAGGTTATTTGAGTAAGTCAATTTTAAAGAGTTAAAGGAGATGATGTTGCAGAGGTGATTGAACCATCAGAATCAATCAAGTGTTTTGGTATAGAGGTTGGAGCCTCTTCTTGTAAGTGTTGTAGAACTTTAGGGAGTTGTTGCTTCCTTTGCATTGGAGCCCATAAAATTGTGTATCAAGAAGTTGTTGCTTCCTTTGTGTTGGAGCCCATAAAACTGTGTATCAAGAAGTTGTTGCTTCCTTTGGGTTGGAGCCCATAAAACTTTGTATCAGGAAGCTAGAGCTTCCTTTGGGTTAGAGCCCATAAAATTTGTTGTAAATCTATTTTTATTTGTGAAGCTGTATTTGGATAGTAGATCCAAGTAGCTTGCTCGCCGTGGTTTTTCCCATCTTGGGTTTCCACATAAATTTGGTGTCATGTGTGTATGTGTTTTTATGATTCATTTGGTTTAAATGTTTAATTTGGATTGAATGCATTTAAAAGGAAAGAATTTGATTAAGTGTTGATTCTCCCCCCTCTTAGTACTTCTGTGTGTTCAACAATTGGTATCAGAAAAAGGTTCCTTGGTGCATCCTAACAACTAAAGGTAGATCTTGGATTTGAACACATGGCTCAGGAAGGGTCCTCTTCATCTAATAGAGCACCTCTATTTGATGGAACTAACTATGCCTTCTAGAGTGTAAGGATGGAAGCCTATCTTATCTCTCTAGGGTATGATGTTTGGAGAGCTACAATGGATACTTATACTGAGCCTATTCATCCTCGTATAGATCCGGTTGACAAGAAGGCCCATGAAAACAATACTAAAGCTAAGAATGCTATCTTAAGGTCTAACCAATTTTCAAAGTTTGTTAAGGTAATGTAGTGCAAGATGGCCAAGGCTATATGGGATAAACTCAAAAATCTCTATGAAGGAAATGACAAAGTAAAGGAAGCAAAATTACAAAGTTACAATGTAATGTTTGAGAATCTAAGAATGAAAGAAGAGGAAACCATTCCTAACTATTTTCTCTAAATGGATGAAGTTGTCAATGGAATCAAAGGGCAAGGCAAAGAAGTGACTGACTCAGTGGTTGTGAAGAAAGTCCTGAGATCTCTCCCTCATAGATTTGATTCAAAAGTTTTTTCTATTGAAGAAGCCAAAGTTCTGAATGCACTTACCATGGATGATCTGTTTGGGTCCCTCATTGCCTATGAGATGAGAAATGAAGTCCAAGTACATCCAAAAGGGAAGCTACTTTTAAAGCTACAAAGAAAGAAGGAACATCTTGTCCACACAATGAGTTTGAGGAAGAAGAAGCAAATTTTTTGAGAAAGCTAAAGAAGGGTTTAGAAAAGTATACATGTAAGTTACCTTTCAAATGTTTTAAATATGGAAAATTGGTCATTATGCATCTAAATGTCCTTTTGGAGAAAATGAAAATAGAAAGAAGGGTTTCAAAAGGAGCAAGTTCAAAAGGAACCTCCTTTCCAAAGAAGACTACAACTCTTCAGAAGAAGCAGATCACTACTCATCAGATGATGAAAGAGGAGAGTCCCTATTCGTGGCTATGGTAATCCCTGACATTTATGACAAGACTATAGATGAAGAAAAATGTGAAGTTGATTTTGAAGGTGAACTTATTTCTGTTGTTGAAGACTTGAAATGTGTAAGGAAAGAGAAGAAAGAACAAAAATCCCTAATTGAAGCCAAGACAAATGAATGCACAAAACTTGAGGAAGAAATATTTTCTCTCAGAAAAGAATTGGAGAAAGTATATGATCAGTTGGACAAAAATATCAACTTTGGAGAAAAGCTTAGAAATATGGATGACCCTAAAGAAGCAGATCTCATTCCATTCATGTCTCAAGGAAGAATATATGGAAGACCTTTCCATGCAAGACAAATCTTCATAAATAGGGTCAATCATGCATTTTTGGTTATTGTTTTATTTGCAATAAATATGGTCATAAGGCTATGGAGTGCAAGTCTAGAATGAATAGAAGAAATTTTGTAAGTAGGAATCCTCTTGCTTCACTAGTAGATGTCAATGTGATATGTCATATTTGCGACAATTTTGGACACATAGCAAGATATTGCAGAAGTGGAATAGCAAAATCAAAAACTCAGATGGCAGATATTAATGAGCAAGACAAGGAGAGTGACACTTCCAAAAGATAGGAAACAAACAAGGAGGTTGAAAATTCAATGATTGTCCGAACAACATTTCATGCCCAAGGGAAAACAAATCCCTAGGTAATAGATAGTGGATGTTCAAGCCACATGACAAGTGATAAGAGCAAATTCATCAATCTTGTTAAGTGGAATGGTGGATCAATCAAGTTTGGAGATAATACATATGCAAAGATTTGTAGAAAGGGCACCGTAAGTATTGATGGGAAATCTAAAATAGAAGATGTTCTATATGTAGAAGGTCTCAAGCACAATCTTCTCAATGTAAGTCAGATGTGTAGCAAAGGATACAATCTCATATTTCATGAACAAGGATGTGAAATTAGAAGAGCAAATAATGGTAAACTGGTGGTAGAGGGTTCTAGGATAGAAAAAACTTGTACAACCTAAAGGAGGTTAATGGAATAAACTATCTTCTAGGACAAACAAATGAATGTTGGTTGTGGTACAAAAGGATAGGACACATCAATTTTGACAATCTTGTGAAAATCAGCTCCATACAAGTAGTAAGAGACATGCCAAATATTACCAAGGCTGCAAGCACCCTATGTAAGGAATGTCAAATTGGGAAGTAGACAAGGACAAGATTCAATACCAAGGAGTATTCTTCTACAGGGCCATTGGAACAGATTCATATTGATTTGTGCAGTCCTACCAAGACAAAGAGTCTCTAAGGTGAGGTATTTTATGTTTGTTGTTGATGATTACTCTGAGATGACATGGGTTACATTTTTGAAAGAGAAATCAAAAGCTTTTAGCAAATTTAAGATTTTCAAGTCTATGGTTGAAAATGAAATGAATTTTAGAATCAAGTGCTTAAGATCTGATAGAGATAGTGAGTTCACATCAAATGAGTTTGAGGAATATTGTGAAGAACATTAAAAAAGAGGCACTTATCTGCTGCAAGAATTCCTCAGCAAAATAAAGTAGTGGAAAGGAAGAATAGAACAGTCCAGGAGATGGCAAGAACAATTTTGAATGAAGCCAAGTTGGCTGATGCATATTGGAAAGAAGCAATCCATACTATTGTCTATATTCTTAACAGACGGCAACTAAGAGTGAACAACACTAAGACACCATATGAGCTATGGAAAGGAAGACCCATTTCTATCAAGTATTTCAAAGTTTTTGGAAGCAAATGCTATATCAGAAGAGATAAGGGAAGTTTGGGAAAGTTTGAATCAAGATCTAATGAAGGAATTTTTCTTGGATTCTCAAGTAGAAGCAAAGCTTACATATGCTACAATAAATGATTGAGGAAGATAGTTGAGAGTGCAAATGTTAGGGTTGATGAAGAGTCGCATCCATTCACACATGAGCAAGAAGACTATTGTTCAAATGAATCTGCTTACACAGAAGAAGAGGAAGAAGATAAAGAAAAAGAAGAAACACAAGAGAAGGCCACCAAGACTCCTGCCAAGTATGTTCAGAAGAACCACTTAGAAGATCAGATAATTGGAGACAAGATTGAAGGAGTACCAACTAGAAGAAGATTGGCAAGGGCAAATGAATAGGTAAACTTCTCTTTGTTGTCTAAGATAGAACCTAAATTTTTTGCTGATGCTAGTAGGGATGAATGATGGATCCAGGCAATGGAAGAAGAACTAATTCAAATAAAGAAAAATCAGACTTGGGAATTGGTGCCAAGACCCACGAACAAAAATGTGATAGGCACAAAATGGGTGTTTAGAAATAAATTGAATGAAGATGGAGAAGTGGTTAGAAACAAAGCAAGGTTGCTCTACAAGGGTTATTCACAAGTGGAAGGAATTGACTTTGAGGAGACATTTGCTCATGTGGAAAGAATGGAAGCAATCAGGATGTTTCTTGCATTTGCAGTTCACAAGGACTTCAAGGTATATCAAATGGATGTCAAATCTGCTTTCTTGAATGGTGACTTAGAAGAAGAAGTTTACATAGAGTAACCTGAAGGATTTCAGCTATCAGAAGATTAGAACATGGTATGCTGACTTAAGAAGGCTTGATATGGTCTCAAACAAGCCCCTATGGCTTGGTATGCAAGGTTGGACAAGTATTTACTCTAGCATGGCTTCAAGAAAGGTACAACAGATAGCAAAGGTACAACAGATAGCAATCTATATATCAAAATTGATAATGAGCAAATCCTAATAGTAGTAGTATATGTTGATGATATTATCTTTAGTGGCAATGATGAAATGTGTAAGAAGTTTGCAAAAGAGATACAGAAGGAATTTGAAATGTCTATGATAGGTGAGCTACCATTCTATCTTGAGCTTCAAATCATTCAATCAGATGAAGGTATCTTTATTTCACAAGCAAAGAATGTCAAGGAGATGTTGAAAATTTTTGGTATGGAAGATTGTAAACTAGTGAGTACTCCTATGGTAACAGGTTTTCATTTGAGTAAAGATGATCAGTCACCATAGGCTGATCAAACTCTATATAGGTCTATGATTGGGGGCCTACTGTACTTAACAACATTAAGGCCTGACATTATGCAAGTTGTTTGTATGGTTTCAATGTTTCAGCTAATCCAAAAGAAACACATGTGAAGGCAGTCAAAAGAATTTTTAGATATTTGAAGAGCACTCCAGATTTTGGACTATGGTATCAAAAAGGTAATATTTTTTCCCTAAGTGCCTATACTGATGCAGATTGGGCTGGCAGTGTTGATGATAAGTGAAGTACCAATGGTGGAGCTTTCTTTTTGGGAGATAGTTGGTCTCATGGTTTAGTAAAAAATAGGATCTAGTTTCTTTATTAACAATAAAAGTAGAGTATATATTTTCAACATCCTACTACACTCAAGAATTGTGGATGAAGCAAACATTGAAGGATATCAAGGTATTATCTGATGAGCCCATTCCTATCCTATGTGACAATACAAATGCTATCAATATTTCAAATAATCAAGTGATACACTCTAGAACCAAGCACATATCCATCAAGTAACACTTTTTAAGAGAAAAGGTTGCAAATCAATAAGTAAAATTGGAATATGTACCTACAAAGGATTAGGTTGCAGACATCTTTACAAAAGCACTTTCTAAAGACACATTTGAATATCGCAGGCAAAAGTTAGGGGTTGTTGCCTCTCCTTCTAACTAGATGCATATGTTCAGGGGGAGTAGTTCAAGGCATATTTATTATTCTTGGATTGATGGTGGCTACCTCTCAGGGGGAGCAGGTAGATAAGAGACTAAGAAGGATGACAAGGATTGCACATATAGGGGGAACTTATATGTTTTTGTTGGTATAGAGGAAGACCACTGGCCCTTTTCCCTTGATGTCAAAGGAGGAGAAAAATTTGTATATTAGGTTAGTGTTGCCATCAATGACAAAGGGGGGATTGTTTCATATTTTGTCATTAATGTCAAAGAAGTAGTGATCAGAGGTGTTGTGATGTGGAAGGCATATTGTTGCATATGTTTTCAAAGGAGTGACAATAAGAGATGTTGTGATGGTGATGAAAGACATGAGCATGTTGTTGGATTAATATCATTTGTACACAATTGTACCTTATCTATTGAAGTTCATGGACAAGTGAAAGTTGTTAGGTTGAAGGATATGCTAACATGAAGAAGTTGTGGCTTATTATTTTTTATGAAAAGAGTTATGATTGTTGTCTATGGTGTTGTGAATGTTGCCTTCACTGCCTCTTGATGAAAAGCATTGCATGGGATATGAAGGAAAATGTATAAGGTTTCAAATTGTCAAAGACACAGGGATTTGTACTAAAGGAGCTCAAAAGATTGTACTGCATTCTACCGCAGATGAAGATATGACGTTGTGGCTTAGAGGATGGCTAGAGACAAATAAGAGGTATGCATGTTTCAAGTTTCAAAGCATAAAAGTTATCATAGAGATTTCTGAAAGGAAGCTAGGTGTGCGAAAAATGACTTCCTACACTAATCTAATGAGGAGAGATGTATGCAAATTCAAATCAACCTTTCCAGTTACAACATTATTAACACAATAACAAAGATGCTGCAGTAATACACACACACAAAGTAGACAGAAGAGAGAGACAAGATATACGTGGGGAAAACCCTTACGGGTGAAAAACCCCACACTCCAAAACACAACTCATATGTATTACAGTAAACAATAACATATTACAATACAATTTCAGAGCCAATGCTCTTTCAAGAGTCTTCGAATGTTGAATCTGGAGATATTCTGGTAGCATAACAATACCCATACAAAAACACTATATATCTCCCATCCAAGCACCTATTTTTATAGAGTTTATAAGGCAAATATGGAACCTTCTAGAGATGGGTGTCCATCTTGGACTCATGCCCCAAAACCCATGCCTAAGGACACTTGTCCAACATCCCATCCCAATGTGGGCCCCTTGTCCCAAGATAGGCTATGACAGATGCTCTTACGCACCTTACAACTGTCATAGAATCCATCATAACTGACAGTACTTACACCTATAAGAAAATCTGTCATACACTGACAACATGTCATAACCTCCCTTAACCGCCCAAAGATGCCTTTCTCTCATGCAAAGATACTCACCGACACTTGTCATTAAATAAGAGTCATCATATTCCTCTTACAACATGTCATAACCTCCCTTGATCGCCCAAAGATGCCTTTCTCTCGTGCAAAGATACTCACCGACACTTGTCATTAAATAAAAGTCGTTTAAGGTTTTGGGGGATTTGTCCCGGAGCCCCCACAAGGGTGCTGCCCTTAACCCTGCCTTGTACTGCGACAGGGAGGGCGCTAGGGGTGCTGCCCCTGGAAGGGGGAAACCGTGGCTGCCAAAGTCACTAAAATTTATCTTGCTGTATGTACACAAGGTGCCAACTATGCCAACTCAACATGAGATAAATAAATACAACATTAGGAATTTGCAAAGGTTGAGACACCTTAATTCCCAACACTTTCCAGAGCTAGCAGAGTGAAGATAGTCGTGTTACAGTGTTGTTGTAGTCTCAAAGGTACAGAAGAATGCTCTGCATTTCTCTGCATTTGAAGATATAGCCTGATGGTTTAGAGATTAGGTAAAGCAAAGATACAAGAATGATATACTAAAGTTTCAAAGGGTACAAAGTGGTGCAGGAGCACCTACCTGACAGCTGGCCTTCATGAGGCAGTTAGTTGTTTTAGGTCTTGTTTATGTTTTCAAGAAGGTCTGATAAGACCAAATGCATGTAATAAGGTCATGCTGATCATGATAAGATCATGCTGACCATGCTTTTACTATTTTTAGGTAGTTTGTTAGGACAGTTGTCATGATGTATGTTCGGTTGGATCTCCCAGCCGCTTGGAGAGTTCCCAACCGCTTGGAGTCGGGTCAGTAGTACTCGTAGGAAAATCTATTTAAGCATGAGGATCGGTTGACTGTAGATCAGGAATCGATCAATAGGATAGAATTGCATTGAGCAGAGGAGTTAGAGTGTGCTGTGTGAGAAACAGTATATTGTATTGCATCTTTGAAATCAATAAAGATCCTGTTTTCATTTTCTGTCTGATCTCCTTTGTGTAATCGATTTGCTGGTTTGGGTGGTTTCATGGATTCGCTGATCCATTCCACTGGTTGATTTGTCTGATCGGTGGAATGGTTATGTACAGTAGGGTAGGTGTTAGTCTGTTTGTTCGCATGCAGGTGTGCAGGATCGCGGCTGAAAGGTGTTGAAGACCCTAGCATGGGCATGTGCTAGGTCGAGCTGATAAAGTGTGGAAGATCACCCTGGAAGCGGATCGAGTCATCCCAGGAGGTTCGGCGGATCAGAACAGTGAAAATCTGCTAAGGTTGAAAAGTCGTCAAAATGGCATCATCAGGATATTTCTGCGTATATCCTGCAGTCGTTTCGGGCATCATCATCCGAGTAAGAGGAGATCGGCATGATGCAGTTGAGTGCATGAAGTGAATGTGCGTCGGGGTGATCATCATCAGGAGGAGCCGAGGAGGGGTGCATCGGCATCAGGAAGAAGATCGGGTTGATCGCAGGCCGAAAAAGCTAAGTTTGGCCAACAGCAGGATATGACGTCATCATCATCAGGATATACGTCATCAGGATATTTCGGAGCTGCAGGATATTGAGGAGCTGCGGGTGACGTCATCGTCATCAGGATATACATCATCAGGATATCGGGTGACGTCAGCATCAAAGGGACGGTGCGAGAAGTGAAGGTTGGTCATCATCAGGGTAAATGGGAGGAACCGGATGTTCTTTATCCTGTTGATTATCATGATGTTGAATATCATGATGCTGAAGATAGTGAAGGCGGAAGTTGTCACTGAAGTGAACAGTGGACATCAGGAGGATGTTCGCGCTGGTCGAACATGATGATGCTGTCGATAATCGAATAAGGTGATGCTGTTGACATGCGAACGGGCGAGGGCTTGTCATCAGGAGGATATCGGTCGGCAGGTGAAATATGATGATGATGCTGACAGTGTTAAGTCAAATATGATGATGATGATGATGATGATGATGGGTTGCAGACATCCATGCTGTATGTTAAGGTTATAGTGTGGGTGCCTCTGCATCACAAAGTACTGCAACATTTTCCAAAGCTAGCGAAGTGAGAACAAGTCATGCTTCTATTTAAGGTTATCAGAGGGAGAATAGAAAGCTACCGCATTTCAGTGCACTTTGATGTTTGGCTTTGTTGTTTGAAAGATAAGTGTAGATGGTAAGTATGTATTCTCTGTTCAAGTTTCAAGTGTTCTGGAGTACCATAAGTATGTTTTTCCATGCTCTACATCAAGACAATGTAACCAAACTGTGTAAGGGATATTAGCATCAGTGTTTGTTTGCTTGCACCAACAAGCTAAGACATTAAATAGAAAGAGGAATGCATGAGAAGGTTTTTCAAGGCATATAGTGTTTGTGGTATGAACCGCATGATGATATCTCTCTTCTCTAGTACTGCATTGGGCTTGGAGCTAATGTATGAAAGGATAAGCATTTGCATTGTCAACATGGTATACTTGAGTGATTGCGCTATGTGTTTGGAAGTGTGTGCCATTATAGAAATGTGTGCAAAGGTAAAATAGGTCTTGTTGATCACTTGGTATGAACTGCATAACAAGATTTGATTCCTACATTACCGTAGATGATTTGGGAGCCGACAAGCAAGGTTGTTGCACGTTTCATGTTACACGTTTCATTTAGGCTGACAAAGATAATGTTTTTGAAGATTTATGGAGGATATATATGAAGGATGGAAGTTTGTTTCAAGTGTCAGAGTGTGTGTGAGTGTGAGAGTGAGTGTATGTGTGTGTGGAAAAGATAAATGATTTGGAAGTTTAGAAGTAACTCTGGAGACCATGATGCATGATTCATAATAGAGTCAGAGTGTATTACAGAGGTGTTTTGAGCATAGATGATAGAGAAAAGGTGTTGAGGTTATCTGAGTAAGTCAATTTCAAAGAGTTAAAGGAGATGATGTTGTGGAGGTGATTGAACCATCAAAATCAGTCAAGTGTTTTGATATAGAGGTTGGAGCCTCTTCTTGTAAGTGTTTTAGCACTTTAGGGAGTTGTTGCTTCCTTTGGGTTGGAGCTCATAAAACTGTGTATCAGGGAGTTGTTGCTTCCTTTGGGTTGGAGCCCATAAAACTTTGTATTAGGGAGTTGGAGCTTCCTTTTGGTCAGAGCCCATAAAATTTGTTATAAATCTATTTTCATTTGTGAAGTTGGATTTGGACAGTAGATCCAAAAAACTTACTGTGGTTTTTCCCATCTTGGGTTTCCACATAAATCTGGTGTCATGTGTGTATGTGTTTTTATGATTCATTTGGTTTAAATGTTCAGTTTGGATTGAATGCATTTAAAAGATTAAGTATTGATTCACCCCCCCCTCTCAGTACTTATGTGTGTTCAACAAGTATATCACTAGGTGTTAAGAGAAGAGAGGGTACAACGTTATTAATATTCTTTTTCTTAGGAATTGGGAAGTTAAGATAGTGGAAGGGGTGGGGGTTTGGTCTAAAGGATGAAAAGTTAGGTGAATAAAAAAGTGCAAATATAACACTTCTTTTCATGAGGACGCTGAGAGAAATTAAATTTATTGTAGTTGTGTAGGACTTGGAAGTTCATATTTGTTTACTTATGAGTGGACCTAATAACAAAGGTGAGTGTATTCTATGAAGGAGATATAGAATTTCAATTCAAATAGAGGAGCACAATTTATACACCTTGTAGAACAATATATAAGGTAAATGGGAAAGGAATCCCCTACATTCACTAACAATGATCTGAATTATTTGTGAATTCAGATGACAATACCTAGCGTTGGGCTTGTAGTATTGTAAGAACAATCATGAAATAATGTGCAAAACTTGTTGGGAGCTGTATGCATCCAAAGAGAGCTTTATTTCATTCAAAATTGATTTTATATACATATGTCCTTGGAATTAAAAAAGGATAGTTGGGAGAGGTGACAAAATTAACTAACAAAACTTAAATTTTCAAAAAACTATTAATTTCAGAACCCCAACTTGGCAGGGTCATAAATCCTAGCCATTTGGTCTGAATTTGGACTTTTCTGAATTGTTGGAAAGATCTCCAAGAGAACTAGTTTGAGTTGCTTCAAACCATGCCTATGGATAGTATCCTAAGCAACTGATGAAAGTCTTGAGGCCAAATTATGCTCCAAAGACCTCTGAAAATGTGATTTACTGAGATCTAGAAAATACCAAAAAAAATAGATTTTCAATATTTTCTAGTTTCGACCTCGCAGATACCCAAGTGCTCCTGAATCTCTATGGGATTATTCATTCTTCCTTGAGAGGCATTGGGCCCCATTGTACCTATGTGTTGCAGCAAATGAGGAAATTGTTTCACAATCTAATTCTTAGTGAACCATTTTCCCTGATGAGGAAATTGGCCTGCCTATACCACCCGGTAAAGAGGAATATGTTGCATCTTTAGTGTTTTGACCAAAACATCAATAATATGATCACATGTGAGTGGAAAAGTAGTTTTGAGATTCAAATTTGTACTACTAATGTGTTCTGCAACTTTTGAGGTGTCCAACAATGGTGGAAAATATGGATGCAACAACTCAACATTGAAAACAGGGTGCAGTCCAAGAAAAGATGGTAGTTGAGCTCAAAGGAATTCTTACCAATTTGTTTGATAATGGTATATGGCCCATATCTAATGGGATGAAGCTTCCTCTATGGCCCTTGAAGTCTTTATTTTGGAGGTGAAACCATACCTTGTCCCCAACCTGAAATTGATGAGGTGTACGGTGATGATCATGTCTTTCCTTATACTTTTGATTGCTGTGTTGTAGTATCTTATGAACTTGTTGTTGGATATGGTGTATTTTCTCAAAAAACTTGGCTTCTTTAACTACCTCCTTCTTAGCATGTGTTGATGGATCACTTAGCATGGATGGTAATACCACATCAATGGGAGCCAGTGATTGATACCAAAGACATACCTCAAATGGACTATACCCTATGGAACCATGCAATGCATGGTTGTAGCTATGTTGTACATATGGTAAACTTTCATCCCAAGTGTAAGGATGTTTTGAATGATACATCCACAAAATATGAATGATCATTCGATTCACCACCTCAGTTTTCCCATCGGTCTATGGGTGGAATGCAATGGACTTCATCAACTTGGTGTCCACCAAGGCCTAGAGTGATGACCAAAAATTACTAAGAAATCTGCTATCCCTATCAGAAATGATACTCTGTGGCAAACCAAAATGGACCCAAACATTTTCAAAGAAAAGTTTGGCAGTTAGTTCTTCTGCAGAGACCCCCTTCTTACAAGCCACCAGGATGGCCATTTTTGAAAATATGTCTACCACCACATCTATGCAATCATGACCACATTTTGTAGAAGGAAGGCCAAACATGAAATCCATCAAAACTGAGTGCCAAGGTTTATCAGGGATGGGAAGAGGTGTGTACAGTCCTTGCTTACAGTTGACAGGCTTTGCAATGGCACAAGTTGTACAAGCTTAAATGTATAGAGTGACATCATGTTGCAATCTAGGCCAATAAAAACACCTCTAAAGTACAAGAATGGTTTTCTCCATCCCAAAGTGTCCTGCAACACTGCTGTAGTGTGTCTCCCATATCATCTTTTGTCACTCCCTAGTTGGAACACATATGTGTCCCATGTAACAAAGAATCCCATCCTGCAAGTAGAAATTAGGGACATGTTTACCCTCTATTAGCCTATTGTAAATTTCAACAAAATAAAAATATGTGCCATACAACTAAGGCCAATCTATTGTTTGGTGGCCACAAGAATCCAATACCATCATTAGGGTTGTGATCAAAGGTCTACTCAAGTAGTCTGCAACTTTGTTATTACTTCCCTTCTTATGGCAGATATTGAGATGAAATTGTTGCAAGTAGGTAGAGCATCTTTGATGCCTATCATTTTGTATCTTGCCTTGTGTCTGCAAAAACTATAAAGGTTTGTGGTTTGTGTGGATAATAGTCTCCTTTCCCAAGATATAGTGTTTCCATTATTTGCAGGCCTGAACAATGGCATACAATTCCTTGTCATATGTGGGATACTTGCATATTGTATAAGAGAAAGTCTCACTATGGTAGGAAACTAGATGCCCATGTTGCATGAGCACTACCCCAAGTGCATACTCAGAAGCATATGTCTAAATTTCAAAAGATTGCTATAGATCTGGGAGTGCCAATACTAGTACAAAACATAACCTCCTCTTCAATTTTATGAATTATTTTTGTTGTGCCTCTATCTAACATAATTTTTCTCTTGCTCCTCCCCTAAGTTCTTGATTCATAGGCCATGCCAAGTGTGAAAATCCAAGTACGAACCTCTGATAGAAATTAGCCAAACCCAAAAAACTACGAAGTTCTGTGAGGTTTTTGGGAGATGGCCAATCTTTGAGAACTTGTATCTTTTTAGGGTCTACATGAACACCCATTCTGTCCACAATGTATCCCAACTACTGAATACTCTCCATACCAAAGGAACACTTATCTTTGTTAGCATAGAGTTTGTGTTGTTGCGGGCTTGAGAGTACTTGTTGAATATGTTGCTAATGGTCATTCCATGCTATGTTGAAAATGAGTATGTCATCCAAATAGGTAATAACAAAATAATCAGTGAATGGTCTGAGGACATCATCCATCATCCTCATGAAGGTGATAGGAGCATTGGTTATACTAAAAGGCATGACAAGCCACTCAAACAAACCTTCCTTGGATTTGAAATTAGTCTTCCACACATCTGATGGCTCGATTGGAACTTGGTGGTACCTAGACCTCAAGTCAATTTTGGTGAAAAACTTAGCCCCCTAAGTTGGTCCAAAAAATCATCAATGTGAGGAATTGGATATTGATTCTTTATAGTGATTTTGTTGATAACTCGATAGTCAATGCAAATTTGCCACATTCTATCCTTCTTATTGGAAAGAACAATTGGGCTTCCACATGGTGATGAACATGGGCAAATCTATCCTTTTTTAATCAATTCTTGGATTTTCTGCTTGATCTCATCGTTCTTCAAATTTGGTCATCTATATAGTGGCCCATTTGGTAATGGTGTCCCTAGAATTGGATCAATTCATGCTTGACTCGATAGTGCAATGGTACCCTTGCTGGTGAGTTGAATACATCTTCATGTGCTGTGTAATGTCCCCTTCTAGCAAGCCAAAATTTTCGCATCCTTGCAAAACAATTTCAACTTACCAAAAGAGAACATTAGTATTCCATTTTTCATTTCCTTTTAGTCTTGATGATAATCATAAACATAACCATATACTATTTGCCATTTCATAAATCCATTTTTCCATACATCATGATTCTCCTTGGGTGAGATAATCCTTAGGCCTCTTATTAACCTCACCTTCCACCTTGTGAGAGAAGATTCGTTAGGTAGGTGATGTCATCTCAATCCTATGGGTCCATTAATATTATTCCTTAGTTTGTCAACCAATGCCCATAATTCCTTAGTTCGTCAACTAAGGCCTATAATTCCTTAGTTCGTCAACTAAGGCCCGTTCCTTCAATACTTAAAACGAAGGTCCATAGTAATATCCTTGATTTGTCAATCAAGGCCCATAATATTCTTGATTCGTCAATCAAAGCCCATTCCCATGGAATGATCAATACCTACCATAACTATCTTCCCCACCTTCTTAGTGTTAGGTGGTTAATGAAGTCTCGTATCTACCCTTAGGAATTCATGCCTTTATTAATCTTAGGGTTTTACCCTAAAGCCTTCATTAATCTTTAGGTTTTATCCTAGAGCCTTCTCCCTAGGTTTTACCCTAAGGCCTTAATTAATCTTCATCTATACATATACATACTTGTTATCTCTAATACGTCATTTATTAACAACTTATGAATTCAAATCATACAAGATACATATTTAAAATATAAATTTCAGACATAAATGTATATATCACATATATCAGTTTCTACTTAATAACCTTATTATTTATATCTTTCAAGTTATAAATTGAACAAGTAATTGTAAATTCTTACAAATCATAAATTGAATAAGTAAATATAAATACTTACTTACCTGCTTTACCTGGGATTCCTTACGTATGCTGTAGTAATATAGTCTTTATTGTATTGCTGTTATAAAATGCAGGTCTAAATATATGTATTTATCCCATACTCTTTTTATATTTTCTCCCCATGATCCTTTTCCTTCTATTTCACAATCTTTATTTATTTAATTTCATTCCTTTCTAAATTCATTATTTCCTTGGCTGCCCTCATGTCTTCCTTGTGATATTTTCTTGTTGTGTCTTTGATGAATTCAAATGATGTTTCTTCTTTATTACCTTTATTGAATTCACAGCTGTTTATTTATTTCTTTTTATTACTTCATTCTTTCGATGATCCTTTCCTTCTATCTCACAACCTTTATTTATTTCCCTTTCAAGGGATATGTTCGAAGAGGTATGTCTCTTATTATTTTTATTACTTTATATTAATTCCTTTTGTGGTAAAACTAGTTCTAACCATACGTAACTCCCTTATCATAAGAGGATAGGTTAAAAGATATTTATTATTATTTATTTACCTTATTTGTATTTATATTATATCATTATAATAAACGATATATTATTTATATTTATATTACAATCTAAGATAATAATAATAATGATATTTGTATTTATATTATTAGATATATTTATAATATATTATTTATCAATGTGCCGCACTTATAAATATCTTTCTTTGACCTCCCCTTAATCTTTTTAAAGTACATTATTTATATAATATATATAGTATAAATAAATACTTTTGTTATTAAGTACGGGAGCTCTTTTATTTTATTTTATTTCCAAGCATATAATATGGTGGGATAATGTTTGTCTTATTAGACTTTTATTTTTATAAGATTTTATTTTGAATTTAACATTTTGTTTAACCGTATTACTTTGTCTTATTCTAAATTACATTACTTTCTAAATTACTTTACTTTCTAACTTTAATAGGTAAGACTCTTCATAATATTTATTTTTATATATAATAATATATCTTATTAATTACTCACATAAATATTATATTAAAATATTTATATTTATAATATATCTAGTTAATTAAAATATAAATATATATATTTCATATATTTTATAATATTTAAATTATATTAAATTAATAATATTATTTATTAAATAATACATATTAATAATATATTTTAAATAAATATATTATATATTTAGTTTATATAAGGCTAACTTATTATTTAAATAAACAATTCAATTATAAATCATTATAGGGACATGACAACCCTCCCCACTCAAGATTGCTTGTCCTCAAGCAATTATAATTAGGTATCCTAAAGTAATATTTAATAACATTATATTTTAGTAGGTTTCCTTATATAAAATAAGGTTTCACTCACCAATAATATAAAATAACCTCTAGATGTAACAAATTAATATAGCTAATAAACTATAGTGCTATAAATAATATAGGGGCCTAAAATAATAATTTATAAATTTGGGTTTACCTTTTTAAATTTTCAGCACTAAATTTGCATAAAGGCATTTCTATTTATTTAATTATCAAAAATGTTTTAATGACTACTAATATTATTTTAATGCCATGATTAACCAATAGCATCAAATGAACAATCCAAACCAAATAACCAAATGTCAAACATACCTGACACAACCAAAGTGAAAACGGAGGGGCACTACATGTTGACAATATCTGATCCATTTGCTTCTGTTGGTTTGTAGTGGTGGTTGTTTTGGCATGAGTGTTGGATACAACTAATTTTTTCCTCCTTAGGTTAAATCATTAGTACAACAAATGTTTCAGTGTGAGAAATCAAATGTTTGCACTATTTTGCATTCTCTTCCTTTCCTCCTGATGATGGATCATGGAGTGTGATCTGAAATGTTGAGACAACAAAAGCAACACAATTTTTTCCAGAAGCACTAAAATCAATCATCATGGACTATGGAAATATCGTGTCTACAATTATCAAAGAGACTGGTTATGCAGGACTTACCTCAGGTATTTGATATTTCTTTTCGCCCAACTTGACAATGACATTGTGAGGTCTAGATTTATAGATGCCATGATGCATGTACATGTATGGTTTCCCCAAAAATACATCACATACATCTAAAGGTGCCGCATCACATATCATTTCATCTTTGAATAGTTTGATGGAATAAGGTAAACAACATTGTTTATTCACCTAAATGTTTTTCCCTTGGCTTACCCATCCCATATGATATGGTTGTGGATGTGGTGTGGTCTGTAGGTTCAATCTCTTGATAGTCTCAATAGAAATTAGATTCTTTTGATTTTTGCTATCAATAATGAAATGGAGGGCCTTTCCATTTACCCACATCTGTGAATGAAATAAGCATTCCTCATCTTCATAAGGCAAGATTTTGGTAGTGGCAACAATGGCATATGGGTCAGCCTCAATTCTTTGATCATCATCCTTTTGTTCAAAAGGGTCTGTAGGCAACAAATCAGGTTCAATCCCTATTTGATGTATCCCTACCATCAAAGTCTTTGCAACTCACTAGTCCTTGGTGTTATGTCCAGGGATTTTATGGAATTCACACCACGTCTTTTTGCTACCCTTGTTTATTGTTGATGATGTTTGCGAGTAGAACTCCTTGGTTGTCTCTTTCCACTGAATTTGCTACCACCTTCACTCTTTAGTTTGTTATTTGGAAAATAATCCTTCTTCCCTTTTTGTTTGAATTTCTCTTCAATCTTTACTACATATTTGAGGGTAGCACCCAAGGTCTCAATATGTAGAAAATCTATCTCTTTCTAGATATATCAATGAAGCACATTATGGTACTTCAAGACCTAATGTTTCTCTGTATCAATGATGCCAAGCTTTGCTGAAAGAGCATGGAAAGTATTGGTGTAGTATTAAATATATTGGTCCTTTTATGTCGAAGCAACTTCCACTACATATATTTTTCTTCATATGAGTCTTCAGGGTAATATTCTTCTTTGATGTGTTCCACAAACTCTCCCCAAGTGGAATTATCATCCACTATTGCATCAATTCTAGGCCATCGGGGTTTTCTTTAGCTAACAATCTATTTTCCCATGATTGTTTCACATGACACTTGGATTTGAAGAGGGCGAATTATATTTTCTCACCATCTGAGAAGTGATTTATAGAAAAATATTTTTCTAGTTTTGACAACCAATCATCAACAACATCTACATCAATGTTTACTTCAAAATTTGGAATATCAAAATTTACCTGCACCTTGAAAGGAGTGTGACCACTAAATGGCATCATGTTTTGTTGCTAGTTACCTCAATTTTTTTGGATCAATCGAGAAAATTGACTCATCAAATCTCCTTGCATTGTTTTTTCAAAGCCTCTTCAACCATCACCTTGAAAGGATCTGATGAATCACCTTGTTCATTTTCTATCTTCGGTCATGTGCGTCTCAAAGGGAGATAATATGATGGATCTTGTCTCTCCAATCCCAACCTTTGATAACCTGATTGCATGTGATGTGACATACAGGAGTTCAAACAAGCTCTAATACGACTAATCTGAATTATTTGTAAATTCAAATGACAATACCTAGCGTTGGGCCTGTAGTGTTGTAAAAACAAGCATGAAACAATGGCAAAACTTGATGGGAGTTGTATGCATCCAAAGAGAGCTATATTTTATTTTAAATTGAGTTTATATACATATGTAGAGAACATGAAAGGTCACCTTGTCCTTGGAATTTAAAAAGGATAGCTGTGAGGTGACAAAATTAACTAACAAAACTAAAATTTTCAAAAAAGCTATGAATTTTAGAACCCCAACTTGGTAGGGTCATAACTCTTAGCTATTTGATCAACATTTGGAATTTTTTGAGAAAGATATCCAAGAGAACTTGTTTGAGTTTCTTCAGATTGTCCCTATGACTATTGTCCTAAGTAACTGATGAAAGTCTTGAGGCCAAATTCTACTCTGAAGGCCTCTGAAAAGGCAATTTACTGAGATGTAGAAAATATCAAAAAATCAAATTTTTGATATTTTCCAGTTTCAACCTCGTAGATGCTACCCAGGTGCTCCTAAATCTTTGTGGGATCAAACAAGGTCTCATACATCAAATTGGTGTCTCACTTGGAAATGACAATAAAAATAACCTTTACCTTTTTCACCATTTTTAAATACCTTTTTTAATATTTCCATCAACATATTATGAAAGGTTATAGATAATTTATTATAAGGATTGCAACATGATAAAACTAGAGAATTTTTTAATGTTCACGAATAAATTTAAGATGGGTGAGCAATAGTATATTTAGTTTCTTTTGATTTACCCTATGCACAAGCACTATTTTTATCTTGATCCAAAAGTGTAGATTAAGTCAAGAATAACCCCATATTCACATGAACTAGTTCCCCTTAAATTTTTTAAGTTAGATTTTCCATCAACAATCAATTTAAAGTATTATAGTATAAAAAACATTTCTAATGTATTTCATTTTCATCATCTTCAATCCAAATTCATTCAAGATTTTTCATTTCAAGATGAATGTGATAGCAAAGGAAATGAAATGTTCAATCAAACATATGAAGCATATAAATAAATAGGGATATAAAAATATCACTAAAAATATGTACCTAGGATATATGGTAAAAAGAGATGGTATTTTAATAGGAATGGTGTGCTAGGAAGGGGTGTCAAATATTCAATATTGAAACATAAAAATGAAAATTAAGGGTAATATTTAAGACTTCATGAATGCATGTGCTATATGATGGATTTACTAGTTAAATCCCTAGTGTTCACACCTTAATAAATTTATATGTGGCAACTTGTGGATATGTAATGATGATCATGGAGATACCAAGAAGCTCGTGAGATGGTTTAGAAGTCTAGTAAAGCATGAAACATGAGTTAGTAGCTCTATTTTAGTCTAGTAAAATGGACCTAGTAGTATCATTACAATTTTACTTGGATCATCTGATATATTCAATAGGTTTATATTGTCTCTTAAAAATAGGTAAATACTATATGGTCATAATCAAAATTAAGAAATACATGATAAAATCATCATATTTCTCTTCATTAAGAGTATCTAAATTCATTATAGTTAGTTTGATGCATAACCATAATAAATAAGAACAATTGCATTGTTGTTAGTTATGTGTTTTAGTTCTATTTTTTATGTTTTTAATGTTTCTATTGTGGTTATATTTGGATAGTTAGGGTAAAAATTAGGAACTTGAAGTCCAACTTGCATGCGTATAAACTATGATAGTGTTGTACCTAAACTATACCCAATTGTCAGAATTTGGAAAACTAATATTGCTTGGTCCCTTTGAGTTACCAACACTTGTGGGATACCACTAGGTTATGTGTAACTTGTAGGTGTGAGTTGTATAGGTTGATGTATACCTTGTACATGTAACTTATGGTTAGGTCATACTCTACATGTGCAAAGGGTTATGTCATATCCAACCCATAACTTATATCTTGAATGGTGTCTATATAAATGCAATGCTCCACCATTTCAAGTAGTAAGATTCACATGTACATTCTCTTATTTTCTTCGTCTTCTATATTGAGTGATATTATTTGGTGTCTTTCCACATGACTAATATATTGACATTCTCTTCATTTTTTATGAAATTTATTGTATTAAAAAGCTATGGACATGTGTTCATAAAATAACATGGTTTAAATTCTCAGAGTATAAAAACTCTCTAGGTTCTAGTCTTTTGTTGTCATGGAGGAGAGTAGAGGAACTTGGAAATCTTTCTTTACATTTTGACTCACATATGGATCGTATTGTTTCTTTTTTAAAGGATTGTTTTATTTGAAAATGAAGGATATTCATATAATTTAATGGGTAAAGGGCCTTATCTAACTTTATATTTCTAATCTTGGTGAAATTTGGAGACTATATGAGTTTGTTTGCAAAGAATCAAACTTGTGAGGCTCTCCCATGCAAGTTTGCACGCATATAAAAAGTAGGGTTTATGTGGGAAGTCCCATCCAGGTACATTATTTTTTAGATCTATTTTCATATTTATACTCTTTGCAAAAAAAAATTAAGGGTGCATTCTTAGTTCAATAAAAATGTTCACCCATTTGATCCCTTAAAACTACTTTGGAAAATTCTATACCTATGGCTAAAGCAACAAAGTGGGTAGAAACATTTTCAATCAATGCTATTATATAATAAGTGAACTAGTGCTCTCTTGAATTACCAAGGGCCAAGTGGAAGATGGGAGCATAGATTTGATAATCACATGACTTGATAAGTTATAAGGTTAATTTTGTGGTTGTGGTATGTTGAGCATTTTGCTATATATGATAGACTATAGGACTTGGGGGAGGTTGTAGGTTTGACTATTTAGGATGATTTTATTGATTTCATTAGGTATGTAGGTGAAATAAGAATGGAAACTAACAAGTGATTCCAATAGTGATTTGGAACTTCCAATGCCACATTACAGTGTTTGATATATCTATATGGCCCAAGCAGAAAGTGTTTTTTTAGTTTCTAGGTTTAAGAGTTGGTACATGTCTTAGTATCTTTAGGACTATTTTTTTGATATTTATGACAATTCTCCCTAATCAATAAAATAGTTTAGTCAACAAATGTAATCTAGTTAGTGCATAGTTAGTATAGGTAGTCCAATCAACACATGTGCTCAACATACAATCAACAAATTTGAGTGTGAAATGTGGAGAAGAACTTCCACCAATTTAATTTTTCTTTTTTGATTAAATATATTTCTAGGTTATGATTTATGAACATATGGATTTAGCATTATTTGTAATTGATCTTATGGAGTCCATGTCTTTTGCATATGGACTCTATTTGAGCCCATTTTTGGAAAGATAATTTAGAACTTTTCATAGAAATATACTTTTCATCAATGTTGATTTGGATTTCTACTTTGGATTTTTCAACATGGAGATGGTTGTAGTGTTCCTATGCTAGTAGGAAACAATAATTAGTCATGGATTGCATTCATAGAGGTTTATTTCAACTCCAAGGGATTGTGAAAAATTTCTTGAACATTTGAGAAGGTTCAGAGTGTAGAAGGTAAGTAGGATGCCCCTCTTAATAAAGTAGATCATGTTAATTGGATTGTGTTCACCCATGTAGGGCTTATGTTGCATTTTCATTTGAAGGAGATGTTTGATATCTTAAAGAAGTTTTATAACAAGGTTAACATAACAAATATGTTTAAATTAATTGAGAGCTCTATACGCTTGATCGTTTCTCATATAGAACAATTAAAGAATACATATCTCATGTGAAAGGCATATTTTAGTTGATTTTCATGAAGAATATATAAGAAGGATAGTAAGATCATTGATATTTCTCTTTCTAATTTACATGTATCATGTATTATGTGTTTCTCTCCACCTTCTATACTATGTTTATGTTGAAGTATGCTAGAAATTTTATGAATTTTGATGTCATCTATGATATATTAGAAAAAAAAACATGTTAATGTCATTATAGTGAATCTAAACTATAGTGATCTAGTGAGACCAAAAAATATTCTAACAAGGGTGACTACAAGAGTAGTCAGAAAGGAAATAAGAATATATGAAAGGGAGTGTACATGTGTGGTAAGTGTAGACACCTAAAATTGGTCATTCGTCGTCTCATCCCTAAACATCCCTATTCATCCCTAAACATCCCTAATTCATCCCTATTCAACCCTAATTATCCCTATTCATCCCTAAACCATCACTAATCATCTCTAGACACCCCTAAACCACATTTTCTCCACAATTAACTCAATAAACATATGTTTAGACAATTAATTGATCATTTCCCCTTCAAACTGTGGTTTTACTATATTTTATTGTCAAAATCACTATTCATATACTATTCACTATTCATCTGTACCCATATCGATACCTGTATCAATACTTATCCCTGGCCAAAATGATATATTATTCATTTATCCTCCTTTCTCTATAGTCCAAACATTAGATAAATTTAATTTATCTAATATCCCCTTACCCCATCCTATGAATTAAATAAATACTTGTATTTATTTAATTCCTATTTTCTACGCTTTTGATTAGGTTTTTATAAACCTAATTAACTAACTTAATCCCCCACTTGCACAACCTAAATCCTAATCTAATCTTGGTCAAATCCTCTCCATTCCCCCAAATGTACAAAGCCATGGGCATCTTGTACATGTCCACATGGCCTTCTTACAAAAGGCATGGTCAAGGACCTATATACAAAGGTCCTTTTGTCCTCCATCTCCTATTCCTCCAATTTTAAATTAGGCATGTACCCATGCTTCCAATTTGAAATTCAAATCTAAGACAATTCATCCTTTTTCCTCCAATTTTAAATTGGGCATGTACCCATGCTCCCCAATTTAAAATTTCATTCAAATCTAACCAATACCTCCCATCTACCAAGGCAATCTCATCCCTCCAATCTTCCCAAAGCTTAATCTTATCCATTCATTCCTCCTATATCCAAGGACATCCCTTCCCATCCAATCTCATCATGACACTTGGCAAGCTCTCCTTTCTTGAGAGCTCTCAATAATCCTCCACCATTGATCTCAAAATTTAATCCTAACCATCCAATTGAGTTTCCAAAAATCTATAAATTGGAGCTCACCCCTTCACAAAATAAAACTTCTTCATGCAACATAATGCTGTCATTTTCAATCCAAAACTCCATGAGAAGCAAGGTTATGTTGTCCATTTGAGGAGCCATCCACATCAAGACATCAAGGAGAATATCCACAATCAAGGTTTGCATGTGTTGTTCATAGTTTAGCATCATAGGTATGTTTTGCATTCTTTTTTCTTAATCTGCGGTATATTAGGACTTGCATGAAATAGGTTATTGTTTTAGCTTGTTTCTTACATGCATTTTCTAGTGCATACAGTAAGCATGGACATTTTCAGGGTCTAACAATTGAAAGATGTGAAAAAATCCATGGAAAGTATAATAAAGGTATGATCAATTTCCTTATTGTTCATAACTATTGTGTCTTTCATGCTCAAACATCTAAGATTGAGCTTGTTTGAAATTATAGGTGTACTCATTATAAGAACAAGGATGGCAATTTGCTCCATGGTCTTGTTAGATAAAATGATGACACAATACATAATTGATAATAACTCTTCCCATCATTAGTATTTGTGATATTGTGCTAGATGATGGAATGATTTAGGATGTGTACCATGTTCTATATTTGAGTGTGAGTTTGTTATCTATAGGTCAATATTTTAGGTGCACAAGTGTCCTTATTGAAATTACATTCTAAAATTTGTAGGGTATGTTTAATGGGTCTAGAGAAGCCTATGACGGTTGTAAATTAGTCTAATGATAGGTTAATGTCTAGAAACAAGGAAAATGATTCCTATAATACACCTACATGAATGGTCACTAAAGTAAGTGTAGAAACATAAGGTGGAGATTGCAAAGTAGGAAATTTTTTACCTTACACCTTCACATTTATAGGTTCATCATCCCTATCAAATAATGTAAAAATACAACAAACATTATGTGGGATATACCTACCAAATGTTATTCTTCCTCATTTAATTCCTAATTTAGATCACCTCCCTCTACAAGTTCTTCACAAACTTCTTGTTCATTGGCACTAACTACACATTTATTTTCTCTTCATCTCTTGGTTGTTCAATAGGAGAAGACTTTATCTCTCTAAAGATCACATTATGACTGTATATCATCTTCTCTATCCTAGGATTCCAAAGTTTGTATCCTTTCACACTATCACCATAACCAATGAAGATATATTTCTCAACACTAAAATCCAACGTAGACCTCTTTTCCTTTTAAATATGCATGCATGCAACATCACATCCAAGAACTCTAGGATGAAGAGAGGAACTCTTTCCCATCAAAACCTCCTTAAGGTTTTATCAATAAGAGCTAATGTAAGAGATTGATTGATTAGATAACAAAATGTGTTAATTTCTTTAGCTCAAAATTTTTGTTCTAATCCAAATCCACTCAGCATACTCCTGGCCCTTTCCATTAATGTCTTGTTCATTATTTTAGTAACTTCATTCTATTGAGGAGTGTGTGGAGTAGTGTTTTTTCAAGCTATTTTATTGTCCTTACAGTACTTCTCAAAATATATAAAATAAAATTCTCTGCCATTGTTTGTTCTCAACATCTTGATCTTCTTCTCCTTTTGATTCTTGACAAGATCTTTGAACTCTTTGAATTTCTTAAAGACATTGGATTTTTTATAAAAAACACCTAAGTTTTCTAAGAGAAAACATATATGAATGAAACATAATAGATGGATTTCCCCAATGAAGGTATGTTAATAGGTTAAAAACATCACTATGAACCAAGTGCAGGTTTCCATCAGATTAAGTAGATTTGGAGTAAAGTTTAACATTATTTTGTTTTCTATATATAAGCTATTCACAAAAATCAAAATATAAAGAACAATAAATTAGTCCCTCAACCATCCCCTTATATTTCAAGCCTCTTGATCTATAAACTCCTAACTTATGGAATTTAAAAATTAGCTAGAATTCAACTACTTTCTACTTGCTTGCATATGAAAGTGTGGGTTATTTAGAGAAAGATTATTGTGCTAAAATCAAAATAATACTCAAGAAAAATCACAACATGTAGATTTATATTTGAAAAACCCAATTTTTTAGGAAAAACCAATTCCTAGTGGTAATTTGCCTTCACTATCCTCCTTTCTTAATGACAAAGAGATATACAAAAAGTGGGTAATCTTGCCTTTTACTTTTGTGATTTCTCCTACAATGAATAGTAACATACAATAATTCTCAATTCTCCAAAAACTAATGATTTTATGCTCACATACAAGCCTTATTTATAAATTTTCCAATGTATAGTTGAGTTTTCCCAAGCCAGAATTTAAGATCAACAATCATTGGAAGACGAAACGACATTTATACAATTTAGCTTCTAAGTTTAAATGTCTGTATAAGTCATGGACTTTTTCACACACATGATATGGTCTTAGACACATGTGCACCCACAATATTATCCAAACTCTAATGCACCCAAGGTATAGTCTATATTTGATATAGTTATACAACACAATCAAACATTTCTCCTTACATATGAATATTGTTTTCTATTCCTATTTTTCTATTACATATATTTTCTAGATCATTTTGGATCACACCTACCTTCTTAAGGAAGGATTTTGGTTCCACAAAAGCTTAATAAGATATCAAATGAGGAAAGAGTTTTCCCGATCTCTCCTTGGAGTACCTCTTGGCTTGGTTGACCTTCTGATCTTTGAGTTTAATTTTCTAAGTTTTATAGACTTTATTTCTTGTTTCTCATCTTATTTTCTAGTACCATCTCCTCATGAAGCATGGTTCTTCCTTCCACATCCAAATATTCTAAAGAGGTTAATACATGTTCTTCATCTTCATCTAGTATAGAGCGATCATACGACTGCAAGTACCCACAATGTACAACTAAATGTATCTTCATGAAAGGGGGAAGAACAAGTTAAAATGTATTTTCACCTATGCCCTCCAAAAATTGTGAAAGGTCCATACCTTAATGGTTTATTCTTCTTTTGTTTTCCTTGAAGATTTTCCTTACCTAAGGAAAGCCAAACTTTGACTCCTACCTTGAGTTTGTGCTCCTTTATATGTTAATTGTGTCTTTCTTTATACAATTATTGTGTTCTTTGTAATTGTTATCTAAATTTGAGTTGTATTTTCCTAATCCTTTCAAAAAATATTGATGCTTTAGTCACCTCATTTTCTTACACTACTACAATTCATCTTGCTTATCAAAATCTAGATCAAGTGGACTAGAAGGAAAATATCCTAAACATGCTTCAAATGGTGACTTATTAGTAGAAGAATGTAATGTATGGAAGTGATTCATCCCATTTCTTGGGACACTTACCTATTATACCCCTTGGTAAGTTGTACTAAGGTATTATTTCTCCATTTGTTTGTGGGTGAAAGTCTGTACTTTTTTTTAGCTTTTTGTCCATCATGCTTCATAATGTAGACCAAAACTTACCAAAAAACCATATATCCCTATTAGAAATAATAGACCTAGGTAGCCCAAAATGTACCCTTACATTGTTAAATAACATTTCAACTACTTCTTTTCTTGTAATAGTCTTTTTCCAAGACATTAAAATAGACATTTTCTAAACTTGTCAACTACTACAAATAAGTAATCATGCTCATGTCTACTCATAGGCAGCCCCTCTAAAAAATCCATCAAAATACCTTCCCATGTTCTTGCAAATAGGAAAAGGTATATACATTCATTTCTTCTTTATTTTAGATTTACTAGTGCATCATAATTTGTAACTATTGTCCTATTTTGTCATAGGCCAAAATAGCCTATCTTCAAACTTGCAAATATTGACAAAATCCTAAGTGTTTTGCCTTGTGAAAATCTTGAAATTTCTTAAGTCAAATTTGCCTTATGTTTTCCTTGAAAGTCATGCTTCATTTCTAATCGGACATCTAGTTATATTTCATGTCCACATTCGGTTGCACTCCTTTATATTCCAACTAAACTTTTTTTAATCAGATATCCCATTACATTTCCATATCCAGATCCAGTTGTGATGATTTATCATCCATCCAGATATCTCATCTAGATATCATGTTACACATCCGGTTACACTGCTTGTCTTCAACTAGACATATTTCAAACCAAATATCTTGCACTTCTTCCACCAAATATATCCAATCTAAGATACCCTATATGGAAGAAAATTTCCCAAAAGGTCCCAAAAAATCCTAAGGTAATTCCAAAAGTCCAAGTTTTCTAACTTGGAAAGGTTGTTTTGTTGGTGGGTTGGGTAGTTCACAAACCTGCCGATTCACTGACCAATAGGTTCGCTGATGGTAAAAGTCACTGATGGGCAAAGAAAAAAAAGAAAAAGAAAAGAAAGGGAGATGCCAATTGATGGATTGGCTAGTCCATGAGTTTGCAAACTTGCTAATCAATTCACTGGTTTACATTTTCTCTAATCGGCCGACACAAAGGCAAGGCAAAGCGAAGAAAAGCTAAGTGTTCATTGGCGGAGTGGATGGTTCGCAAAAGGAAAAGTTTCCTAACAGAAGAGTAGACGATCACATTCTAATAATTCTATTTGGAATCATGGCCAAATGATAAGTTCATCATGAAGAGGAGCCAAATGGGTATTCACAGTTCAAATTTGGTGAAGATCTAATGAAAATTAACAAAGTTATGCTTCTGCAGGACTTTTGGCTCCAACTGAACATTTCTAACTAGATATTTCATTTAGACATTCTCAACTAGACGTCCAGTTACACTTCAACATCCAGTTGCATTTCGGCATCCTGTTGCATTATTTTATGTCCAACCAGACATCTTCATTTGAATGTCCTCTTGAAATGCTTTATTCCTAACTAAATATTTTCTATCTGGATATCTTGTTGCATTTCTATATCCGGATCTGGTTACATGTCCATATCCGGTTGCACGGTTTAACTTCCAACCGAACAATCTCCATCCGAATGTCTATTGTCTTCTCATAACCGGATCTTGATGCATATCCATATCTAGTTACATTTCTTATTACCCAACCGTATATTTTCATCCAGATATCTGATTACATTGTCTTGTTCCTAATCAGACATTCCAAATGGACATCTCCAACTAGACATTTCCATATTTGGTTACTTTGCCTAAATCCCAACCGGACATTTCTCATTTAGATATCCTATTGTGTGACTCATTTCCATCCAAACCTTTTCAATTGGATATCTTGTTATATGATGTCCCAATGAACTTAACTTGACATTTGACTTGTGTGGAACTTCCATCTGGAACCAAACATATCCAAACACCCCGACTGCATTCGAATTTGAAAAATCAAAATGTCAAAAAGGCACCAAGGAAAAAAAATAAAAAATAAACACTTTTAAGTGTTGTAAAAGCTTCTAAAAGGCATGATTTTTTGGGTGCCCCAAAATCACGCCTCTACAAATGATGTCATTATTGCAGGTTGAGGTCATCATAAGTAGCAGGAATAGTGCAAATCTTTAATGCACAGGTACCTAGAAATGAATGCGGTGAATGGAGTGTATGGGTCTCTATAGGCCCAAGACAAATCAATGTACCACAGGGCATGGACACCCATCTAAATCATGCAGATCTCTAACATGGGTCATGGGCCAAACTTATTACAACATGGCACCCTGAGAAGACATGTTGAATGGGTTTATCATGCCCAAGGATGCAACCGTGCTTTGTAAAAGCTATATAAGCATGTAAAGATGTAATTTTAAAAGGTTGGTTAAACATTAGGTCCTTATCTAGGTTGAAGCACTTGATGTTTGATCATGGCCTCATGATATTTCCTAGAACTGTATGAATCTGATGTACTGTGTCTTCTCCTAGACCTCTCGTCTTCATTTCTAGTTCAACTATGAAGGGAAGGTTGTCATTCTATGTCTTTTCTGATCTATATTGAGCTATTCTTCCTTTGTAATGGCTATTTAGCCTTCATGATCAATAAAAATTACTGATATTTACCTCTCTTTATTTCTGCACTGTGTTTATTTGAAAGTTGCACACTTATATTGTGGATGAATGGTCCCTCTTTAGTTTTAGTTTTATGTTTGAACCTTTGCTAGGATTGCATGAGTCTCTGTGAGTTTCTTTTATTTTGAGATCATTTTGTGTTATGTTAGTCCCAATCAAACACTCTAAATCTAGTGTATCACCTCCCTTTCATTTTAGTTCTCCATATTCCCCTTTTCCTTGGTGATCAACAACATTAGGTTTAGTTATTTTCTCTAAATTTTCAATTCATAAAGAGGAACCAACCTTCTCTGGAGGTTTGATCTTGGTTGTAAGGTCCCACACCTTGAGATCATTCCAATGTTTCACTAAATTTATTGGAACTGCCAAAATCTTTAACAATAAGGTGCAAATTCAGGTGTCAACAGTTTCTGGGATGCCAGGTGGGATATTTGATGATCCTTATCATCCATTGATGAGTTTTGGTGTGCTCTTCAGTGTATCGTGCCTTTTGAGGTAGTTCTCTCGAACACCATGGTGACTCTACTGAGCAAATCTATTAGTACATCCAATTCAAATGCTTAAAAAACTTCAGAGACCAGGATCTCTCAAAAGCATTTTAATCACCTTGCGACTCCCTGGTATGAGCTCATTTCTCAGGCCAGATTTGTTTACTCTTATTTCAAGAATATTTGAATGATTTTTGAGTTCTAATTCCCTAATATGTCAAACTATTATGGAAGTTATGGCTACTCCCCTCCACCTAGCCAGAATGCAAATTTTATGCCTCCTTATTAGCAATATCAGGCTCAAAATGCCTTTGGTTTTATGCCAAATTCCCCTACTACAACAAGTTATCAACATCCTCATAATGTTTACCTCTCTCCCACTCCTGCTCATGCTTACTATTAGCCTCAAGAGGCCTTCTTTGTACTAAATCAACATAAACTAATCAACTTCAATATGTCAACAATATGAGTATCAAAAACTTGTTGAACTCATCAAAAACAATATGAGTATCAAAGATATCATGTTGAACTTTCAAAGATAATTAGATGACATTGGCAGGGAGAAAAAGCACAATCAACAACAGGAGGGACTTGCTCATCAGGCCTATCTTCAACATTAGTAATTGGAGGCACAAGAAAAGGCTTTTCAAGAAAACCTTGCTATGCAGGTAGCAGCTAAAGAAGAACAGATGAGGCAACTACTTGAGAAGATATAGAGGTTGGAATCCCAGTTGACACCCTCTATTCCCAATTTCATATGAGCACTCCCTACAACTGTGAATCAACTTGTGGTAAAGAAGGCTTCTAAATTTAACATCCCAAGATTCAAGGAGGAAAATTTTTTGAACCTCCAAAGAATCCCTCCAAATTTAAAATTCCAAGCTTTAAAGATCCCCATCATATGCAAAAGCTTGCTCCTATTGAAAACCATTCTATTACTCCTTAGGACTAGCTATCTCAAAAGTTTCTCCCTCTTCCTGATGTTCAACAAACACCCCAAGCCCTCATTCCATTTCAACCCTCTGGTCCTAGCACTATTTCTCTCTTCAAAAGTGGGTCTATTATTTATTGGTCTAGTATGTTGGACCAACAAAAAGAGGAGGCATCTAAAGTAAATGAGAGCAAGTTACTGATAATGAGCACTCAATCACCATGAAATTTGAAAGATTAGACCTACTACAAGAAGAAACTAAGTTCAATCAATTAGAACAGCACCACATTGAGCACGTGGGTAGTGCTAATCCATGCGTAGGTTTGAGTCCTCTAGATTTTGGATCATTTGAAAGTTTCTCCTGTGCTTTTCATGAAGTAAATGAGAATGAAATACAAAGATTTCATGGTGAGAATTTGTAGTCAGAGGCAGCTCAAGCAAAATCTAGTGGAGTTGTAGTCAAATGTTGAAGGCCATGGTGAGTTGTTAGCATGTGCATACAAGTGTGGGAATGAGGTCCCAACTCATAAAGAAAAGAGCGAGGGAAGCCCTAAGTGGGGAGTAAAGAAATTAATAGCATGGATATGTTTGAGGAGATCTTATCTTTTATTGAAGATGATGGCATGGAGATTGAGCATGAGCAAGAATAAATTGAAGATTTGTTCTTAATTATCTAGTAGTGATATCAACTCCTTGGTGAAGGAGATTTAACCATTGACTAGGTTCAGGGCTTCTTTTCAGATCCTATTTCAGATGGCCTCCCTAAACAACATGAGAATAATGTGAAGGAAACCATATTTTTGAATGAGGCACATGAACTAGGGCATTCAAACCAGCAACAGAATAATGAAGATTCATATCCAAAACATCAAGTAACTAATTGTTTGAGCTCTATTTCAAGGGGATGTCCTATTAGGCATTTGGCCCAGTTGGAGATAGATAGAAAAAGAGTCACCACTTGTCATGATCACTCTTGAGCATGAATTTGAGCATCAAGATGAGAAGAATCAGACCACCTATCCACTTTGCGATAGTTACATCAACAATCAATTCATGTGGGTAAGTGAGTTTGATTTTACTCTTAGAGTGGTATTTCATCATTTTTTGCATGCCCACTCTTTTAGCACCTTTGCTTAACTGCCTATGAACTGGAAAGATATGTCAAATTGAAAAGGAAGGGAAGTTATTTTGAAAAAATAGTTAATGGCTTTGTTTAAGTCAAGTTCTTGGTTGGCTAGTTTAGGTGTAGGTTGGGTGTGTATAGGTTTCTTTCCTCTAAGTGCTCTTGCACAAACTACATCCTCATTAGGAGGATGTTGCCTCGTTGTTTTGTGTGTTTTATGTTGTTATTTTGTTTTCTGGAGGCATCTTCAGTGTTGTGTTGGTCTAGCCAACCCTTGTTTCAAATATGTTGTAGTCCCCTTTGAATCTATGCCTAATGGATTGTATAAGGACACTAGATTCTTGTGTTTAGTAGGCCAACACCCCTGTATAGTTTCCAAAATGTTGTCCTATTTTCTCCTGGGCTAAAATAGCCCATCTTTTGACTTGCAAATATTACCAAAATCCTAAGTGCTTTGCCTTGTGAAAATCATGAAAAATCCTAAAATTTCCTAAATCAAATTTACCTTATGTTTTCCTTGAAAGTCACGCTTCATTTCTAACTAGACATCTAGTTCTATTTCATGTCCACGTCTAGTTGCACTGCTTTATATTCCAACCAAACTTTTTCTAACCGAATATTCCATTACATTTTCATACCCAGATCTGGTTGCGGTGCTTTATCATCCATCCAGATATCTCATTTGGATATCATGTTACACATCTGATTACACTTCTTGCCTTCAATCAGACATATTTCAAACCGTATATCTTGAACTTCTACCACCAAATATATCCAATTTGAGATAGACTAAATGGAAAAAAAATTCCCAAAAGGTCCCAAAAAATCCTAAGGAAAATCCAAAATTCCAAGTTTTCTGACTTGGAAAGGTTGTTTTGTTGGTGGGTTAGGCAATTTGCAAATCTGGCACTTCATCGATCGGTAGGTTCGCCGATGGAAGAAGTCACTGATGGGTGAAGGAAAAAGAAGAATAAAAAGAAAAGAAAGGGAAAATTCAATCGGTGGATTGACCATTTCGCGAGTTTGTGAACTTGCCAATTAGTTCGCCAGTTCACATTTTCTTCAATTGATCGACACAAAGACAAAGCAAAGAGAATAAAATCTAAGTGTTCATTAGTGGAGTGGATGGTTGACAAAAGGAAAAGTTTGCTGACAAAAGGGTAGATAATCACATTCTAATAATTTCAATTGGAATCATAGCCAAATGATAAGTTCATCTTAAAGAGGAGCCAAATAGGTATTCACAGTTCAAATTTGGTGAAGATTTGATAAAAATTAATGAAGTTATGCTTCTGCAGGACTTTTGGCTCCAACCAGATATTTCTAACTGGATATTCCATCTAGACATTCTCAATTGGACATCCAGTTACACTTCGACATTTGGTTGAATTTTAGCATCCTGTTGCACCATTTTATGTCCAAGCAAACATCTTCATCCAGATGTCTTGTTGAAATGCTTTGTTCCTAACTAGATATTTTTTATCTGGATATCTTGTTGCATTTCTATATCCAGATCCAGTTACATGTCCATATCCAGTTGCCCAGTTTAACTTCCAACTAGACATTTTCCATTCAGATGTCTGTTGTCTTCTCATATCCAGATCATGTCGCATATCCAAATCTGGTTATAATACTTATTACTCAACCATATATTTTCATCTAGATATTTGGTTACATTGTTTTGTTTCTAACCAAACATTCCAAGTGGACATCTCCAACCAGACATTCCAAGTAGACATTTTCCAAGTGAACATTTCCATATTCAGTTGCTTTACCTAAATCCCAACCGAACATTTCTCATTCCGATATCCTATTGCGTGACTCATTTCCATTCAGACCTTTTCAAATGGATATCTTGTTATATGCATGTCCTGATGAACTTAACATGACATTTGACTTGTATGTAACTTCCATATGGAACTAGACATATCCAGATGCCCCAACTGCATCTGAACCTGAAAAATCAAAATGTCAAAAAGGTGCCAAGGAAAAAAAAAACACTTTTAAAGTGTGTAAAAGCTTCTAAAAGGTGTGATTTATAGGTACCCCAAAATCACACCTCCACAAATGATGTCATTATTGCAGGTTGAGGTCATCACATGTATTTGGAATAGTGCAAATCTTCAATGCATAGGTACCTAGAAATGAATGTAGCGAAAGGAGTGTATGGATCTCTACAAGCCCAGGCTAAATCAACATACCACATGGCATGGGCACCCCTCTAAATTGTGTAGATCTCTGACATGGGCAATGGGTCAAATTTATTACAACATGGCACCTTGAGAAGACATGTTGACTAGGTTCCTCACATCCAAGGCTACAACAATGCTTTGTAAAAGCTATAGAAGCATGTAAAGATGTATTTTTAAAAGGTTGGTTGGTTGTTGGGTCCTTATCTAGGTTGAAGAACTTGATGTTTGATCATGGCCTCATGATATTTCCTAGAATTGTATGAATCTGATGGATTGTGTCCTCTCCTGGACCTCTCTTGTCTTCATTTCTAGTTCAACTATGAAGGTAAGGTTGTCATTTTGTGTCTTTTCTGATCTGTATTAAGCTATTCTTCCTTTGTAATGGCTATTTATCCTTCATGCCCAATAAAATTACTGATATTTGTCTCTCTCTTTATTTCTGCACTTTGTGTATTTGAAAGTTGCACACTTATACTGTGGATGAATGGTCCTATTGGTGCCCAAATCTGTACATATCAAACTCTAAAGATTTTCTGATTCTTATGTTCAAGTCCAATGAGAGACTTGACGAACAGAGTGGGAGATTGTTCACACCTATCTCCCTTACACTTTAGTCACTGCCAAACCTAGAGGGTATTCCCTTATTATAGTATCAATAGATTTATCTTTCAGTATATACGGCAGAAATGTTGTCATAGATTGCACCAAGATATGTAAGATTATCCAAAGATTGGCAAAGTTCTTGGAGATTTTACATTGTTGGATTTGAGAACATATATTAGAACCCTACCTAAACTAAGACAAAACAAAATGATTCAAAGATTTAATCTTTAAATTACATGTTCTTTCTAGACCTTTGGGCAAATAGGTTCTTAGATTGGTGCTTTGTCAAGGCTAACAGAGTCAAAATCCTACACTACAAATGTTTCCTTTCTGACATCAAACTTCAAATTAAGAGGACTAATAACGATGATATTACTGCATTGCAATAATAGTCCAAGAAAAAGTATTTCATACAATTCTTCTTCAATAGTCCCTAATGTAATACATCACTTCCTATTTCTTACTCAATGCATATTTAATCAATTAGTTGAATATAAGCATTGAATAAGACATTCAATACAACAAATGTGCATAGATGAAATCCAAAACCCTTGATTCCTTCATTCACAAAAGAAATGCATACATTCAAGGAGACAATTGCAAGAAATACACACATATAGTGTTACTCATATATTTCAATCTGAACTGAAAATTATCATACAAGAATTTATTCATATGTAGGCATCATTCTACTCTGCAGCCTTGACAAAATGAACCTACTCTTCTACAGAAACTATTCCCCAAAATGTGGATACCTTGTATCCAATGCCTAGAACGCTCCAACCCCTTTTCTCTACCCTTTTTTACTACAACTTTTGAAGCTCTATATATAGAGAAACTATGTCGGCCAAGATTCCCTTAGTACAAATTTCTAGTCCTATTTTATTTAATATTTGTTACTTAGGAACTTGCATCCTTTTTCTTGATTGGCTAATTTTTACAACACTTTCTTTTGACAAATCCCTTCATGACATGGAAAGATTTACAACAATATTCCAGTTTACAAGAATATTCTGGTAGGTCAAAAACTTCTTGAGCAATCAGAAACAAATTCCCCCTCTTTGCTTCAAATTTAGACTCAGAGTATCGCGTATTAGGTTGTTAGCATCACTCCCCATCTTTCAATCTTCATTCACTAAATGTCTGAGTTCCTGGTACTACTGAGCTATCTACCAATAGTTGAACCAGAAGACAATCAAATGTCATCCTTACTCAGGTAAGGACTTCTTTGACTATGTCAATAGAGTCCAACTTATCCATTATCAACTGGGTCATCCAAACATAACACCCTTCCTCTCTGCCTGGGTGTATGCATTCCAATTCTGACCGAGCTTGCTTCAATATTACCCCGTCAATCCACCCTCGCCAATCAACTACATGCAATTGGAGGATTTGGATGATCTGACCAGTTCCTCACTAGAATGATACTAGGCAGCAGTGGTTCTGAGGAAGCAGCAAGACTATTGATGCCAAAGTCTCCTATTCTTTCCAATTCCCCCATCCTCTTAGTCAACGTTCAATCTTTCCTTAATTTGGAATGAGTAAACCTGCAACCAGGAGAATAGGGGCATGCTTCTTTGGGAAACAAAGGATAAAATGGTAGGGAAGTATTCTACACAGTATCCATGATGACAACTTATGTGAATGATTCATGAAAAGACTTCTATTTATACCAGAAATGGAAGAAGGCCCTTTGTCCAAGCAATTCTCACTTTCCAACAACCTCCATAATTCCATTTCAGGTACTTGCAGACTTCACACACTTGAATTCATATCTGGTAATATTGATGACCAGACCGCGACCTCCAAAGAAAGAAATGGAGGCACAAGCTAATGTCACCTCACTACAAATGCCTCACACAGACAACAAAGGTCTATTCTATGTACCAAAATCCAACTGAATATCAAGACTTACTAGAGAAATGTGTTGCTTGTCAAATCACAATCTTCTATACTTGAGTGGCACCCCTCAACTCACACCAAAACACAACTGATAATCTTGAAATCTAGGTAGAACCTGTCATGCTACAATTGCTCTATTATTCATGTTCAAATGAAATCCAAAATTTGAACTTGAACCATCTATTGAGGACACATCAGAGTAAGATCAATGGCTGAAAGTGAAAGAAAATCCATCAGGAGTATTGAAAAGTCATTGACCAATTAGGAAACACCAACAGAGAAAGATCCTCCTAGTCAAAGAATCATATTCCTGCCACATGTCATCTTATCACGGTAGTGCAAGCCCAAGAGGGACCCACACCACCACCCTTACACTCACACACTAGGTGCTAGCTTTAGCTTGTTTGGACTAGACGGGACCCACATGACACTTGTCACTCTATCGCAGCATCACGAGGTATATTCTTCAGTATCTTTCTGCTATGCGCTCATGCAATCCAATGAGGAGTGAGCATGACTTAAACATTAGGCTGATAAGACTTTGGGCCCACCAACTTGAAGATCTATGGCTAGCGCATAAGCACTACTCTAACAGATCTAGAACCCACAATGCCACAATAACCATCGATCTGTCTCTAGGAACCTTAGACTCAGACTTAGGAAATATTTGCACGCATGGGGAAAGCCGGTAACTAGGCATAAGGGGCCGGTTTCAGATGGGAATTAATACATGAGGTTGTAACTTAAACCCAGGGTGACTGCCTATCATAAGTCAACTCAAAATTAAAACATAGGCTTAGACCAAAGGCTAAGGGTTTATGGTTTGAGGCTTTTCACATATATACTTAGCCAATTGTAAGGGTTTAAGACTAGAAAGCAAGGAAATTATGGGGGATTCCACCAGGTCTCTCTTTAGTTGTAGTTTTTTGTTTGAACCTCTATTGGGATTACACAAGTTTGTGTGAGTTTCTTCTATTTTGAGATCATTGTTGTGTTATGCCATTCCCAACCAAACACCATCAAATCCAATGTATCACCTCCCTTTCATTTCAGTTCTCCTACTTTCCCTTTCTTTGGTGATCAACAGGATTAGGTTTAGTTATTTTTATTTGAGTCTTCAATTCAGAAAGAGGAACCAACCTTCTCTGGAGGTCTGATCTTGGTTGCAAGGTCACACACCTTGAGATCATTCCAATGTTTCAATGAATTTGTTGGAACTGTCAAAAGCTTCAACAACAGGGTGGAAATTCAGGTGGCAATAGTAACTTCTAACAAACCTTTCTATAATTTGGGCCAAAACACATACCTTTGAAAGTGAGCCACTATTTTTTCTATGCCAAATTGACCTACCACTTTGGAGGTATGCATCTCCCTCATTAGTAGAAGACTTTGTGCTCTTGGCATGCATAATTTTCCTAGCTTTTGAAGATAGAAGTATTCTTCACTTTTTATAATTTCCTATGATAGAAGATCTTCATATTTCATACTAAAATCTTTATCATGCATATATTCTTAATAGAAGTCTCTTTTGTGAAAGGTTGTAAGTGAGTTATAATATCCATCATTGAAATAGTTGGCCTAGAAAATATATTTGCCACAAGATTTTTAGTCCCTTTTTATATTTGATTACCAAATAAAATCATTGAAGAAACCCATCCATTTATAGTGTCTTGCTTATTGCAATTTATTTTGTGCTTGCAAATTTTGTAGATATTGGTGGTTAGTATGCACAATAGTTTCCCTTCCAAAATAAATAGTGTCTACATTTTTTATTTTCTTGAACTAGTGCATATAACTCTTTATAATAAGTTGCATAAACTCTAATTGTTGAAGTAAAAACCTCTAAATGATAACATATAGGCTTACCACCTTGAAGCAAGATGACACCCGTTGCATATTCACTATTAGTTGTTCCTACCTCAAATGGATTTTATATGTTAGGAAGAGCTAAGACAAGAGCATGATTAATTTTATATTTTAATGTTTCAAATGCCTCATTATGTTCATTACCCCAATTGAAGCTCCTCCTTTCTGATGAAATTTGATGCAAAAGTGTAGCTATGTAGGTAAAAGAACGAATAACCTTCTCATAAATTAAGAAAGCCCTATAAAACTCCTAGTTTTTGTAGTATTCTTTAGTGTAGGCCAATTTATAATTGCTTCAACTTTTGATGGCTATATCTTCATTTCTCCTCTTCCTACAACATGCCCTAGATATACCAATAATTCTTTGCCAAATTCAAAATTATTTTAATCACTAGTAGTTGTTCTTTTAACTTTTGCAAGACTTTCTTAATGTGGATTAATTATTCCTCCCATGTAGCACTAAATATTAGAATATCATTTAGACAAACTATCATAAAGCTATCTATGAATTACCTTAAACATCATTCATCATTCTCATAAAAGTAGCAGGCACATTCCTTAAGCCAAACGAAATTACTAACCATTCATAAAGTCCCTAATTAGTTTTGAATGTAATCTTCCAAGTATCCTCTTCTTTTATTTGCACCTAATGCTAACCAAACTTAAGATCCAACTAAAATAATTAGCATGTCTAAGTTGATTTAGAAAACCATTTATCCTCAAGAGATGATATATATTCTTAATATTAATTTTATTAAGATCTTTACCATGTATACACATTCTCCAAGAACCATATTTCTTCCTCACCATTACTATGGGTGACCAACATAGTGAATTGCTAGGGAAAAAACCTTTGAATTTTGAGTTACTCATGATAGAAATGATAATCCCATATCCATTCTTATCTTTAAGAAAAAGTAAGAAAAACTATTTAGTTTCTTGAATTAATTACCATAGCTACTTTAGCCCCACTCTAGTGTCCTTTAATTATATATTTGACCCCATACTTGACCCACCTATACTCATAATCCCTTCTCATAAATATAACATCTTTGACATAAGATATGAACTACCAAGACAATATCAATAGCATCAAGGGGGATGACATAAACCTCTATCTCATCTATGCATTGTGCATGTATCCCAAACTTTACCTTGCATCTTTTATTCACTTGTATCTCTACACCTCTTTTGACCCATCCCAATGGGTATTGAGGTGGATGATCCTCTAATTTAGTCCAAACCTTTTAACTAAATATTTTAAAATAAGATTATATTGTGTCCTAGATCTACCAAAGCATTAATTCTACTCTTTTAACTTGCAAATTTAAAAAAAAATAGTTTATTCATCTCTTTAAGTTCATTTTCCTTGATGGCCATGCATCTAAGTTTGTCATCAATATCTAAACTATCCTCTATATTTCCATTTCACCTTCATTAATAGGTAGCATAGATTTCTTTGGTTTATTTTATTTACCCTTATTTTTAGTCTTAGGACGCAATTCAACATGAAGCTTTCAACAATTTGAATTTACATGCCAATATAAATTGTAATGACTATAATGATTCATTGTGTTTATTTTTTCATATTTATTATCATCCTTTTCTACTATTGTATAGATTTTTTATTTTCCATTTTTTCTTATATTTTTGTTTGAATTTAGAAGACGCACCTTCATACCTCTTCTCCTCATCCTCTAAATACTATTCTTGGACACATGTATCATCCAGGTCCTTTGGATTAGTGGTTACCACCCTCCTTTGTATGTGAGTTCGAAGTCTGTTGAGATACTTTGTCATCATGTCCTCTTCTTGAAAATCCATATTTTTACCACTACTTGCTACCAAAATTTTGTGATGTAATCCAACACACTTTGACAACCTTGTTGTTTATAATACATCCATTTTGTTTATTCATCAACCTTTTATCCTATGGGATAGAAATCCCTCTTTATTAACTCTAAAAAATCTTCCCATTTATCAACTACTGGATTTTTCCTTTTGTTATAGTTTGTAACATATGCTTCCCACAATTCTTGGTTTATGAGGTCTTTGCTTGCATATTCTATTGTTCTTGTTGGGTACCTGCTCTTTATGTTTGTTGTTAACGGCATGGTTCGGTGGTTAAGTCGCTCGGTTGTAGTGACGGCCACCAAGGTTCAAACCCCCGTTGGGCCAACGAGCTCACAGGATTTACACTTTCCTTGGGCCAATGAGCTCGTGGATTTGAACTTGTAGTGTTAATGCAAGTGTTCATGCTAGGGGATGAGGTCCCCCGTGTTGTGGCCTCACCGGTTCATAGCTCCAGGCAAAAGCACTCCCGTGGAGCTGGAGGGTGTGTCATGCCAGCGTCACCGGTCACTTTAAAAAGTTTACTGGGCGCATTTAAAAACAACATATGCTTCCCACAATACAAGGGCATGGTCAATCATTTTTAGGCACACCAAATTAATTCTTTGAGCTACATCTATTTTATACACACTAAAATAGATTTCCAACTACTTAATCCATGAATCAAATACTTTGTATTAATTTATCGATTAAAAGGGCTTAATTTCTACTTTTATTTCAACCTTGACTAGACTCACATTCTTTGCTTCTATACTAGGTTCATTTAGAAAATATTCTTCTTTCATATCATCTTCAATAATACCAATTTTTAGCCATAGCTTTAACAAACTCATCAATGGAAGTTTGTTCTTCTTGTATTTACCTTGTTGCCTACTCATGTGCTCTTATTGTTGCCTCAATCATTCTTGACTTTCCATGATGCCTCTCATGTGGCCTTCCAATATCATCACTTGTGCACTTAATTCCTCTATGGTTGGAATTTGAGATCTTGTTATCATCATGCAAAAGACTTCCACAAATCCATAAAAATCATGTTTCTTCGATACCAGAATTGATCTATAAAATCCTAATGCATGGAATTTAGAAATCAAACAAAATTCAACTACTTTCTACTTGCTTGAAAATGAAAGTGTGAGATATTTATAGAAAATATTATTGTGCTAAAATCAAAACAATACTCAAGAAAACACGTAGATTTAAATTGGAAAACCCCCAATGTATAGGAAAAATTAGTCCCTTTGGTACTGGCAATTGGATTTGACTACCTTCCTTTATTAATAGTAAATAGATATACAACAAGTAGGCAATTTTGCCTTCTACTTTTTGTTATTTATACTACAATGGATAGAAACATACAATAATTCTCAATCCTCCAAACACTAATGATTTTGATGCTCACATACAAGCCTTATTTATAAATTCTCAATTGCATATTTGAGTTTTCTCGGGCCTTAGGTGAAGATCAACGGTCACTAGAAGAAGAAACGATGCTTATATGTTTTAGCTTCCAAGTTTGAACTTTTTTTATGGGTTGTAGACTATGTTGCACCTATAGTATGGTCCTAGATGCATGCACACTTGTAATACAATCTAGACTATGATGCACCCATGGTACAATCTATGACTGATATAGTTTTGTAGCATTGTCAAGCATCTACCCATCAAGGTAAACTTGAAGAACTAGGCCCTAGAAACTTCTATAAAAATCTTGGTGAATCCCCTATGTAGCAATATAATTGTCTTAGCATTTTTTTTCCAAAAATTGAACCGAAGTCATAGAGTGGGTGGCTATTTATGTTAAAACATAATTTTAAAAATAAATTGTGGGCAATTTGGAAACCAAAATTCATTCTTATTTTTAATCAATTTGGCAAACGAGGACCTAAATTTTCCATAAAATATTAAAATTAAGGTGGCAAAAGAAGGCTAATTTTTTGCAAATTTTTTAATTGAGGTGGCACATAAAGGCCATATTTCTAATAATTTTTTAATTGAGGTGGAAAATTAAACCTGAATTTTAATAAATTTGTAATTGAGTGGGAAAATTAAAACCTAATGTAATATAAATTTTTAATTGTCATGGAAAATTAAAACCTAAATTAATACAAATTTGTAAATTAAGTGGTGAATTATAAAAATTAAAATATTTATAAATCTTACATAAAATCAGTGTCTTGGGATGCGGGCATCATTAAGAATTTGATTTAATTCACCTGAGAGAAGATGACCTTCAATATTATTTATTGATAGTTATTCCATATAGTTCACAGTGCATTTGTGAGTTCATGAAGCTGGCTATGCAAGTTCTCATTTTAGTTTTTTGGTGACATTATAATGTCAAGTGATAATTCTCTCATCTACAACTATCTCTTGGTAAAGTCAAGGAAGGTGGTGAATGAGGTCTTATTCCTATGCAAGGTAGCTTCAGCTAGGGTGGGAATTTAAAAAATTCAAGGTGCGTTCACACATATTTCCTTTTTGTTTTCAAATTTCCATGTTGAAATGGTTGTTATTTTTACCAGAGCTTCACGACAAGGTAACTTCTAGTTTTTGTACTTTTTGGTTTCAAATTAATACGTATTTACAAGTTATGTGCCAAATTAATGTAAATGGGTATATTTGTGCATATCTTGCATCACATTCATGTGATACTTTTTGTGAAAAGACAATGTAGCACATCATCAAGACTTCTATTTAATTTAGGAAAACTTTGAAGAAAAGTTGTACCATCTATGTGATCATCTTCAATAAAATTTGCATTTAATTCTACACACTAGAACTACTAGATGAATGGTTGTTGAGATATGCTCAAATATTATTTGAACATCTATAATATTGTGTTGAAACTATCCTTTCACTCAAAGCATCACATGAATGCCATTTAAAATCTAGGCCTATGTAAAAAATTATTTGTACATGTGTAATCTGATTACTGTATTCTTATTCATTTTTTTCAATTTAAAGAAAACATTCATTTAATTTATATTTAAATCAAATAAATGAAGAGGGATCTAACCACACCTTTGACCACTCATTATAATCTTGCACTACTCTCTTCATTTTGTGGAAATCTTATTAAGCTCTTCAAATCTTGGCCTACAAGATCATAGAGCCACTCTTCTTCTTGTGTGTTGTTTGTAGAGAGATGAATTTCCATGAATTGGTCTTGCAAAGCCAGCTAAATATTATCTTCAATTTACCCTCATATAAGGTAAAGGTGTCCATTAAGGAAATCATTGGCATCTAATACCTAGAACTTGATATCAAGAGTCGTGTCAATTCAAAGGTAGAATCTTATTTATTGTCCAATTTCTTGTGGCTTACTCATTCCATGACATCAATGGTATTGGTGACAAAATTTTATCTGACCATAATTTAGAGTTGTGTTGGTTGTAATGGCAAAAATGGATTCACACTTTCCATAGGAGACTTTACCAATTGTCGGGGATGAGTTCAAAGGTGTGGCTTCTATGGGAGAACTACAAGAGCTATAGAAAAGAATGATGAGGCTCAAGTAGAATCTCCAAACACTCTTGGAAGTCATCCTCACTGGTAATTTGAGAATTGTGGCTCCAGGCGTTATGGGCATTTTGGATAAAATACACACTCCTGAACCATTAATTTTCATCCGTTTGTAGATAGAGTTTGATTCGAGCACGCCCGTCAGTCGTCACTATTTCTTCTAAGTTTAGCTCAAAATGCCAACAAAAACAAGCCTAGAGGAAGGTTATTAACATAGTTTTTAGGAAAGAATGTAGAATTTTGTAAATAGTATAGTAAATATTGTAGTTTTTTTACAAATAATGCAGTAGTTTTAAGATCTTTACTTTAGAAAATTGAGAAATTGAAGTTCAAGTCTTCAACTCATGTAATATTTTTGAAGCTCAAATACAATACAAGTTATTTTAATATATTTAGATAGAATAAATGTTATTAATAGAATTATATTTTATCTTCAGTTGATTTTATCATATTAAAATGTACAAAGGATTAGATTATAATCTAGAAACATTAAATAATCTTCACTTGATTTTACCTAGAGAGATATTTAAATGCATGGAGAATTATTTTATATTAATCTCATTTTAAATACTTATGCAGGATAAATAGTAAATATTTTAATTGTTTAGATTAAAATAGAACTACTACATGCCCCACCAACTGACATGTCGTCTTCTTGTTAGAACACATAAATATACTGAGAGGGGGGTGAATCAGTATATGCCACAATTTTATCCAATTCAACTTTATCAATAAAATATTTCTACTGCCTTAGTTAGATTATGAAGGAATCCATGCAAATCAAAACATAATCATATATCCACATAATAATAACACCAGATTTGCATGGAAAACCCTAGAAGGGAAAAACCACGGTGAGCAAGCTGCTTGGATCTAGTGTCCAAATCTAGCCTCATAAATAAAAACAAGATTACAATATTATTTATGGGCTACAACCCAAAGGAAGTTGTAATTCCCTGAAATACAATACTACAACACTTACAATACTTACAAAAGGAGGCTTCAACCCCTGCACCAAAACACTTGACTGATTCTACTGGTTCAATCTCTTCCTCAACATCATGACTTCAACACCTCAACTCAAACATTTCTGTTCAACACATCTCCACAATACACTTCAACATCTCTGCTCTGTCAACTCTGTTTGTTCAACACACCTTCATAAAAGATTGAATATCCAATCTACTATCACAACCTCAAGTACATCATACTCAATCTGTTGTCACATTGCCTTCTATCTGCAATAAGTAACCTAGTCACCATAACTTTATACTTGATCTCCAATGTTGCTACATGAATACATCATCTTGTCGAATCTTCTTCACAAATAAAACCTAACATTTTCCTTCATAGTCTTTCACTACCTTTTTCTGCTAACAAACCTTCTACTATTCACTCCATGCACCCTCAAATATGATTTGCACTATATCACGATCATCATAACCAATTTTTTGCTCATTAGATCAAATCTTGAATCATAGAGTCACACTTAACATTAGTGGCTTTCTATCATTACAGACTTCTACCTTCAACTCCATACATTTACTCAACTTCTACAAACTTTGCAACATATACCAAGTACTCAATCTGTTGTCCTCTTCTTCTTTCCCGATCTACATCAACTTGGCATCACTCCATCTAACTATCCTTATTAGGATTGCATGTTATCTTCAAAGATGCTCACACTTGTTCTTCATATAGGTCTTCTGCTCACATCATGAATTAAACTCCTTTTCTTCTCATTTATTTCTACACTTTAGTCTGCTCTGCTATGAAGGATATTCACCAACCTCATAAAGCATTTATATCACCTTCATGTCTCTTCAAGCGTGTGTAATTCTTCCTCAAGAGAGTCAGCGATATACTCTATATTGTTTCATTTGAGATAGTAGGTTGGCCTAATACACACCATTATCTAAATTTGAAATTTGCATGTTATATGACTAATGTTAGCCTCCTCAAGCAACATTTAAAAACCTTAATTTAAACAATCTCATATCCTTTATCAGCCAAAACTTCCTTGTCATAACAGTTCTTAGTCGGCTTAAAGAATGAACTACTTTGCATTCATAACTCTATCTAGCTTGAATTCCATAGATTCTTACTCCACTTGACTGAGTAGACATTTGCATTATAGTTGTTGTTTTCCTCTCATAATATATCTCTGAGATTGGCTTGAAAGGCTTGATAATACAATTCCTTCTCTACTGCAATATCTTCTCCACCTGTTGCTATATCTAGGACATCTCCTATCACCATGAATTGGTCTACTTCTTTCCTTATTACTTTCTCTAATCCTATTACTGAGAACCTTGGTTTCAATAATCATTAATAGGTATTGAAGACAATTTCTTCTTTGCTTCCATGGCATCTCTATATGCAATAATTGTTCCTATCACCAGTTGACTGTTCTTGTTGCTCAATATAGATGCATTGATTTCTTCCTCAAAGAGCCATGATTGATGATGATCTTTTAGTAGTGCATTCTTCTCAAACTTGTCTTCCTTTTAATATACTTATCATCATGAAGATTGTTCTCCTCCAATGAAGATTATTGTACAATATGCATACTATTCTTCTTGTTTCCAATATGACCACTGATTTCTTGTCGTAAGATGATCACACAATATGCATATGGTTTCAACAACCACTCTCATGCTATCTCTGGTGGTCCCACATTATATTCCATCTAGCGCAACAAGTAGGAACCATCAACACTGTTAGCCAACAAACACAGTGATACTCTGTCACTTCTAACTTTCTTTCTAATGCAAATAGCCAGTTAAAATTTTGGAATAAGATACTTCATATGAATCTCATCATATCTTCCAAATCATAGCTCATAACTCATAAATGTGGTAGAATGCGGAGAAAAACCTAGATACAGAATAGCAGAGTGCACATACTGAAACTTTGTACAAACTTCCAAAAACATATCAGATAACATCCCACTCAATAGAAAATGCATCATATATTCATATTCAATAGTTACCGAAGCAATATTCTGACAACCCAATGATATATGACACTATCCTTCGCAGATCTCTATTGCTTTGACATGTCATGATAGTAACTTCATTCTTCTAAATACCTTTGACATCAAAGAACTATTTTGACACCAATGACAAGTAATGATCTCCATCAGTTTGATATCCAACACACCACATCAACCACCATCTATAATACATTGCCAACATATGCAACAATCCCATATAGCATACACAACTTCATGACAGTGCTTGACATCAATGACAACATATGCAACAATCTCCCCATTTGTTATTGATGGAAACACACTCTTGACTCTCGCCCCCTTTGACATCAACGGAAAAGGGAAAACACTCTCTCAGTGATTCTATCACTACAAAATGAGATACATGAATGTCTCCCATAAATCACCATCTACAACACTTCTCTGATTTCAAAAACACTACCACCAATAGACATTAATGACTGATTCAAGTTGTGTTGATGTTTGCAAGGAATGATACTAATTAAAACAATTTTCTTTCATAGTCCTTCTAAATGCTTTCTCCTCTTTCTATCTACAGATGTACTTTTCTCCCTTTGATATTACATGCATACCTGCAACTGAACTATTTTGCATACCAACTCCCCCTAAGAGGGATCTCTCCTTTGTGTTATACATATATCTTTAGGACTGATTTGATTATTTGGACTAACTTTTAACTTTTCTACTCCCCCTTTAAGGTAGCCACATCAAAACATGAGATGAGAAATATGCCTTGAATTGCTCAAGATGACTATTCACAAATCTTTCTTCAATAATCTACCTTTTGACTGCACTAAATGACTGCTTCAGTATTGATATGATATGTGCTCCAAGTCGACATCTATACTGTCTACTATAATCTCCCATGGTGACTATTCCAAGATCAACTTTACATCTCTCGTCTAATCTTCAATACAAGTCTGAATTGACTTTCATAGAGTTAGTGTTGTCTTTATATCAAATTTTCCCTACTCCTACACATCACTATCCCTCTTGAATTGCCTCCTTGTGGTTACCTTTGTTCACATATCCAAATGTTGTTTACGGTGGAAACTTCTTCTTGATCATCATTCATTAAGCCTACTATTCTTGCTCTTTGTGATTTGCCAAACACTGGATACTTTGCCATAGACTACTCCTCAAAGACTTCATACCACTGTTTGCTTCTTGAGGTTCACAGCTATATATGGAAAACCAAAAAGAATACATCTGCCATTACTTTTTGAATAGACTTTTCTCACAAACTATCACAAAGTATGGAGAAATATATCCATGATCAAATTTCATTCTCTCTACAACATACTATTTATTTTTTGTACCCTTCCTACCAACTTTACTCATGGCTTTTGCTATCATATTTTCTACTACATAATTATTTCCACATCTGCCAACTCACTATCTTCAACCTTCTTTGACATAGCTTTTAGTTTAGAGACTAAATATTTCACTATCAATCTTATTTCTAACTTTGTCAAGTGCCACTCCTCACTTCATGACAGTGCCTTCAATCAACACAACAATGTCATCCTTGAAATACTAGGTTTCCTTTCACAATGACTTCAACCATTACCAAGCTGGGATAACCACCAGGAATGACATCTTCCAATATGCCAATAATGTCACTTGCATTTGTTATCTTTCAACCAACAATAGCTCACAAATCTCATATCCAACAGACATCTTCTTCACTATCAATCACAGAGTGAAACCATTGTAGGTGCTTCAAGATTTTATGTAGACTATCTTTTTTTATCATGATAACTATTATTTGAATTTCCTAGAGTCAATGAAAAATATCATTGACACTTCCCTGAATACCTGATCCATACTCATTTGATTTTATGTTCTCTTCTACAAAGATACTATCACAAGCTACATGATATTTCACTTGTTTTAAATGCCTATTGTCCCAAAATTTCAGGTTGATGTTTCTCTATATCAATCCCTCTTTGCTTCCCTCAATAATTCTAAACAGGCAATGGACTTAATATTTGTTTTACATAACTCATTCACATCTTCATGAGATGCACCATCCTTCTCCATGAGGAACATTAACCTTAGTATTTTCTCTAGCTAATCCCATAGGCTTTAAACATTACAACATACAGTCTGCTGACAAATTCTCTAAATTTGAAAGCAGACAAAGTTTCTGCAAAACCAAGAACTCTTTGGATGACTTAAACTATAGTGTCTGATCTAATGACACATTGCTTTTCTGATAACAATATTTTAAATACAATAGTGAGTAGGCCTCTCTCTTTCCAATGTGAAAACAATCATCCTACTATCTTGAAATTACATCTGCAGCTTCTTATACCCCTCTTCTAGAAACTGTTCCTTTCTTTATTTTTGCATCTCATGTACAATATTAAATTCAACATGTACTTACTTCTACTCTCAAACTTCTCCAACTCCTACTCAAGTTCCATCTGTCACATTCTCTTTGTCTTCTTTATGGGGCCGAATGATAGTGCATTGATTAGCTCCCCCTGACTTCATGCCTTTTCTTAATCAACTATGAAATCCTCTGCATGAGGTACATGCAAAGGTTCTTCCTTCTTCTCATTGTCTTGTTCTAATTTCTTTCTCCATATCTTTGCCATTTCCTTCTTTTGGTGAATCAAGGTTTTCCTTATCTTCTTGTGCTGAATAGGTGGTTCCATGGAACCAATTTTGCAAAATCTTGCTTTATGCCCAAAGTTATTGCACTTGTAGCAGACAACATTATATTCTGGAGGTAGAAATGAGTTTACATTCATATGACCTTTTTCCTTGCATTAGTTCTACAATCAACAACCTTATGTCCAAACTCATTGCAAGTATAACAGTAGCCATTTATCCTTGTTTTGGTTTTACAATCAATAGACTTATGACAAAATTTATTACATGAATAACAGTAACCAAAAAAGGACTAAGAGTACCTGGTTATAGGAAATTGTCTTGTAGGTGGAGGTCTCTTGAAACTCTTCTTCAAGTATCTGACCTTTATGAAACTACCATCTGATTCCTTCTTCTCATCTTCAGTCTTCTCAAAGTCTTCAGTGTAGGGTTCTTCCTTTTTTATTTCATACATGCCTTCAGGTATATTTTTTCTTGAATTTTGACCTTTCTCAAATCCAAGACCGCTCTTATTCTTAAGAGGTTTTGACTACTGATTATTTCATCAAGAATGTTTGTGCTTTTCTTAAGCTTTAGACTCTTGTCTATCTGATCCTTTGCTTTCTCCAGTTCATTCCTCAAAGTGACAATTTTTCTTCAAGTTTGGAGCATTCAACTAATTTGGCATTGAGATAAGATTTTTTTTTGACAACTATGTCTTTTGATTCTTTAAGATTGACCTTATACTTTTCATTTTCTTTCCATGCAGCATCCAAATCTTCTAGGATAGAAATGAGTTCTCCTTCAAAGTCAACCTCACAATCTTCTGGATTAAAAGTTGTAATGTCTTTATCATCTTCTAGAGGATTCTTACCATTAAGCAGTACTTTAGTTCCCATGTGTTCCACTCCAAGATCTACCTTAGTTGTTAGACTGCATTCAAGGAACTTGGCTCTGATACCAATTGTTAGAACACATTGATATACTAAGAGAGGGGGGCGTGAATCATTATATGCTACAATTTTATCCAATTCAACTTTATCAATAAAATATTTCTACTACCTTAGTCAAATTATGAAGCAATCCTTGCAAATCAAAACACAAGCATACATCCACACAACCATAACACCATATGTACGTAGAAAACCCTAGAAGGGAAAAACCACGGTAAGCAAGCTACTTGGATCTACTATCCAAATCCAGCCTCACAAATAAAAACAAGATTACAATATTATTTATGGACTACAACCCAAAGGAAGCTGCAACTCCCTGAAATACAATACTACAACACTTACAATACTTACAAAAGGAGGCTCCAACCTCTGCACCAAAACACTCGACTGATTCTACTGGTTCAATCTCTTCCTTAGCATCATGACTTCAACACCTCAACTCAAACATTTCTGGTTAACACATCTCCACAATACATTTCAACATCTCTGCTCTGTCAACTCTGTTTATTCAACACACCTTCACAAAACATCATATTCAGTCTACTATCACAACCTCAAGTACATCATACTCAATCTGCTATCACACTGCGTTCTGTCTATAATCAGCAACCTAGTCAACATAACTTCTTACTTGATCTCCAATGCTACTATAGGAATACATCATCTTGTCCAATCTTTTTCACAAATAAAACCCTAACATTTGCCTTCACATTCTTTCATTGCCTTTTCTGCTACAAAACCTTCTACTATTCACTCCATGCACCCTCAAGTCTAATTTGCACTATATCATGATCAAAATAACCAATCCTCTACTCATCAGATCAAATCTTGAATCACAAAGTCACACTTAACATTAGTGGATTTCTATCATTACAGACTTCTGCCTTCAACTCCATACATTTACTCAACTTCTACAATCTATGAAACATATACCAAGTACTCAGTCTATTGTCCTCTTCTTCTTTCCTGATCTACATCAACTTGGCATCACTCCTTCATCCAACTATCCTTATCAGGATTGCATGTTATCTTCATAGATGCTCGCACTTGTTCTTCATATAGGTCTTCTACTCACATCATGAATTAAATTCCTTTTCTTCTCATTTTTTTCTGCACTTTAGTCTACTCTGCTGCGACAGATATTCATTTGATACATTATCTTTTTCACCAACCTCATAAAGCATTTATATCACCTTCGTGTCTCTTCAAGTGTGTACAATTCCTCCTCAAGAGGATCGGCCATATACTCTATATTATTTCATTTGAGATAGTAGGCTGTCCTAATACACACCATTATCTAAATTTGAAATTTGTATGTTATATGACTGGTGTTGGCCTCCTCAACCAACATTTAAAAACCTTAATTTAAACAATCTCATATCCTTTATCAGCCAAAAACTCCTTGTCATAATATTTCTTATCTGGCTTAAAGAATGAACTACTTTGCATTTATAACTCTATCTAGCTTGAATTCCATAGATTCTTACTCCACTTGACTGCATAGACATTTGCATTATCATTGTTGTTTCCTCTCATAATACATCTCTAAGATTGGCTTGAAAGGCTTGATAATACAGTTCCTTCTCTACTACAGTATCTTCTCCACCTATTGCTATGTCTAGAACAACTTCTGTCACCATGACTTGGTTTGCTTCTTTCATTATTACTTGCTCTGATCCTGTTGCTGAGAACCTTGATTTGAGTAATCATCAATAGGTATTGAAGACAATTTTGTCTCTACTTTAATGGCATCTCTATATGCAGCAATTGTTCCTATCGCCAGTTGACAATTCTTGTCGCTAGTTGACTATTCCTGTCACCTGATACAGATGCATTGATTTCTTCATCAAAGAGCCAACATTGATGATGATTTTTTAGCAATGCATTCTCCTCAAACTTGTCTTCCTTTTAATATAGTTGTCAGCATCATGAAGATTGTTCTCCTCCAATGAAGATTATTGTACAATATACAAACTATTCTTCTTTTTTCCAAGATGATGACTGATTTCTTGTTGCAAGATGATAGTATACATATGGTTTCAACAACCACTCTCATGATATCTCTGGTGGTCTTACATTATATTCCTTTTGGCGCAACAATCAGGAACCATCAACACAGTTAGCCAACAAACACAGTGATACTCTATCACTTATTACTTTCTTTCTGATATAGATAGCCAGTTAAAATTTTGGAATAAGATACTTCATATGAATCTTATCATATCTTCCAAATGACATCTCATAACTCATCAATGCGGTAGAATGCAAAGCAAAACTTGGATACATAATAGTAGGGTACACATACTGAAACTTTGTACAGACTTCCAAAAACATACCAGATAACATCCCACTCAACTAGAAATGCATCATATCTTCATATTCAATAGTTATCAGAGAAATATTCTGACAACCCAATGATACATGACATTGTCCTTCATAGGTCTCTATTGCTTTGACATATCATGATAGTAACTTCATTCTTTTAGATACCTTTGACATCAAAGAACTACTTTGACACCAATGACAAGTAATGATCTCCATCAGTTTGATATCCAACACACCACATCAACCACCATCTATAATACACTGACAACATATGCAACAATCCCATATAGCATACACAACTTCATGATAGTGCTTGACATCAATGACAACATATGCAACACTTCTCTAGCCAATGGTGCTACCTCCAGCTCTAATGATCTTAATTTTCTCCTTGGACATCTGTGAGCTATTGATGTAATGGGCCTAACTATGCCAACTTACCATTCAATTCACTTTAAATAGACGTACAGTACAAGGAGAACTTATTATATTTTAAAGCTATTAAAAATTAAATTACAAATTTACCTCACAAAATGAATAGGTTCAAAATAGACTGAAAAACAAAGAGAGGCATTCACACTCAAATAGATGTCTAGGGAAGCTACATCAAGATTATTTGTCAATTTCCGATGAGTTAGATAAGAGAATTTAACACAGTGATAAAATATCATTAACACATGCATCATCCCATTCCTTTTAGCCTATGTTGGGAATAAACATCCAATCATTTTTCATTTTTAAAAATTTGAGCGATGATGTGCTAGCTATACAACCTGTATTCTAGGACTGTTGTGCCCATATGTAAGTGTTATCTGGTAGCTAAGGAAATGGTGCAATAAATACCCATGACCAAAGTATGTAGCTACCTTTTGCAACCACCAATGCTTCACTATACAATTAACATCTAATTTAGCAATGAATCATCAAATGGTATACATCTTTCACACACATAAATCTAATCACAGTCACAAAACATGGGGCTAAAGGCCCCCCGAATTGCCAAGTGACATGTCAACCTTTCAATCAATTGGCCAATGGAGTTGCCACCTACCCTGACTAATGTCCATTTTTACTTCAAGCCCCGTTAAATGGTTTGATCCAGTAGAGTGAGATCAATAAAAGATGTGAATGAGATGACATGTAATATATTCTTAGAATAAGATCTTTTTAGAATAATTACCAAATTATTATGTAATCACATAAATAAATACATACACACTCAGAAAAAGAAAGTGGGACCGAAGTCCCCACCAACTAAGAAGTGACATGTTAACTATTCGACCAATCAATCAATGGTGTTGCTGCTTGCCCTAACCAACATATATTTTTACTTCTAGAAACACTTATTTTTTATGAGGTTAAATAGTTTGATCTAAGAGAGTGGGATAAAAAAGATGGGAATTAAATGACATGTAAGATCTCCTCACAATAATCTAAGTTTTTTATAATAATTACCCAAAAAAAGTGTAATTCTCCAAATAAATGCATATGAATACACAAAATGATGACAAGGATAGAGACCCCACCAACTGAGTAGTGACATGTCAACTATTCAACCAATCAGCCAATGGCATTGCTACCTACCCTAACCAATGTATATTTTTACTTCTAGTAATGCTTGTCATTGGTGAGGTTAAATAGTTTGATCTAATGGAGTAGGATCAATAATAGATGGAAATTAAATGACATGTATGATATTCTTGTAACAATATAAGATTTTCTCAGAATAATTATCTAAAAAGAATGTAATTCTCCACATAACTGCATATGACTGCATAAAACAATGGTAGCCTAGAGGCCTCACCAACTGAGTAGTGCCACATTAGTTTTTTTTATCAATCAACCAATTGGCAATGGCATTGCAACCTGCCCTAACCAATGTATGTTTTTTCTTTTAGCATTGCTTTCCATTGATGATGTTGTATAATTTGATCCGATGGAGCGGGATCAATAAAATATGTGAATTAAATGACATCTAAAATCTTCTAAGAACAGTCACAAAATGATTGCACTGATTAGTGACACATCAATTTTTGGCCAATGGTGATGCCACTATCTTAACCATCATCCACTTTTACTTCAAAAACCATAGGCCATTGATGTTATTAAATGACATTTAAGATATGAATTAAAGGACATCTAAGATCTTCTTGGAATGTAATCACATGTGATTATAAAATGCATACAATGTCCTATGTTGTGCATAGGAATTATAGATTTACTTTCAAGTAGCATAGTAATTAAAATTGCTCCCATCACATTAATTGAATACCATTACAGGTAGACAAGTGGCAATTTTTAAGAGTCTCATAAGTACTTGCCTACTTTGACACTCAAGTGAGCTTTGGTGAACACTCAATAGATATAAATGCATAAGCCCATTCAATTTTACACTTATCTCACAGTAGCCTGCAAGATACTGTAATTTTATCATTACCATTTATAGCATTCCTATAAGAAGAGACTTTAAAATAAGTTTGAACAAGCTTAAAATTTTAAAACTTGAAGTATTCCTGTAGCAATCAGGATAAGAAATAGTTGTGAGGATTAATGGTGTTTATCACTGAAGTTAAGAAAAGAAGGTAATTCAATTTGTGTTTGATTTTTTTATTAAAAAAGGAAAGTTTGACAATTATTTTTAATCATAATCCAAAATGTCTTATTATTTATGCTAATCTAATTGGACTACCTTTCTAGGGCTAGGCAAAATGTTATATATTTCTAGTGACAGGAATAAAGATTTACAATCCTTTCTTGACTATGATATATTATGTCAAGAGTTAGCAATTTTGGCTTTTGCCAAAAAGTCATACTACTATGGTTGGTCAGTTGAGTTCAACATATTAGGCCCCAAATAAGACAAACTTAGAATGAAATTGATGTGTATATGTAGTGGTGTAATGTGAGTGATAATGATAGTAAAAAAGAGTTGATAAATTTAATCCTCCTTTTCTAGCCTCATTGTTACCCTCACATAGGGTTGTGTTGTATGTATACTTTAAAATTCAATGGGATGCTAATTACTAACATTGTGGGTGACAATATTCTTGAATATGTCATGGAAAGGTTTCCCGTCAATTGGCTCATTTTGGATTATATTGAAGATTTTTTTGGACATCATAGAATTCAAAAACGAGAAAGATTTTAGAGGACAAGGGCAAGGTGAACTATTCTTGAAGGATCTTCAAAAACCTTTGCATGTTTTAAAACTTTTCTTGTAACTTGTTTTGGTTATTTTGCCTGTAACATGTTTTGAAGGGAAAGGATAAACTATTCTAGGTTTCAAAGCTACTTGTAGCATCATAGTTTATTTCTAATTTTTTGAGACAAATGTAAATAACTATTAATGAGTAGAGCGAGTAGCTTGTCTCTAATATTTTGTGATAAATATAAATAATGAGTTGAGGGTTATTGCTACCATTTCTACTATACCTTGTTTCTAAAAGTTAATAATATATGTATTTTAGTGTTATCCTTGAAAGCAATATGATTAATTTTTTATAATATTTGTGACTTCAAATTATTCAACAATTTTGCAACAAATGTAAATGCCCATTTGGTGTTATTTTATTGTTTTATTTAAAATCACAAATATATTTCAAAGTTTATAATGCTAACTCTATTCCAAGAATATCTTGATTCTTAAATATATGTCCAATATATATTTATGATATGCAGAGACTAAAATCCAAAGATAATTGCCACAAATTTGACTTTACTCTTTGTAACCTTCTTAAAATTCCCTATCCACAATAAAAAATCAACTTCAAAACTTAGGCTGGATGACAAATTTGGTTAATAGGTGAGGTAATGGATGATACTTTCTTTCAGGCTAGTGATAACCCAAGTCTTCTATGTATCCTATTATGCTATGGATAATCTTCACTATATCTACATTTGGTTGAAGTTTATTTCCAACCTAGCAAAGGTGTCCAAATGATTAAAGGGTACCACTTTAGGCTAATCCACCAGATACCCTTCTCCTTCATACCCCTTATATATTGTCTTTCTCTTGTAATAGATAGATAAAAAATTAGATAACCTAAGGGCTCTTTTCTTTTCAATCTAGGTGTGATCTCATCCCATCAATCCTTACAATGGTCTCTACTATTTGTGGTATATAGTAACATTCCTTTAGCCACCTCAACCACTTTATCCTTGGTGACCTGCATCATCTCCATGGTTTAGATATTAGTTGTAAATCTATATAGATTATGCAACACTTTCTTCACCAAAATAGGTTCCCCTCTTATCATAATTTATGTATCACTCTCCATATTGTCATACATATTATTCTCCAATCCTCTTTCTCTTTGTCCTTGGACAAAAGAGAAAAATTCTCTTAGCTGAACGTCTCCTACGTATGGATTAGGATTGCAATATTTATCATTAGGTATTATGCAAATACAACTTGCATAACATATTCTTTTCTATCTCAACTTGACTTCCTAAATATGATTCACATAATGCTATAGATGTATCCAAGTTTTTTGATGATCCTACAATCACCCTTTTTACCTGTAACTTGTGAAACTATTCCTATAGCCATAATGCATGCACTCTCACAAGGGGCATACACTGTAGTATTTTAGTGTCAAGCATTGAAATTAACTAAATTATGTCCCTCAAAACCCTATTTTCCTCATTCAATTTTTTTATGATCAAATTTTCCCTTTTTTAATTGCTACAATTTCTCCTTTTGATTGGTATATGTAATGAATCAATCATATTTTAATCTCTCCAATATTCTCTCATGTTCCTTTACAAGATATGTTTCTTTATCCTTTACTTGCATTATAGTAACTTCTAATTCTATAACTTTATTTTTAAGTGCCCTTATCTCATCTTCTCATTTCTTGATCAACTCATGGGCCTACTCTAACTCCATCAAACCTAAAACAAAAAATTTAACTCTTGCTATAGGCCCATCCTCTTCATTATCTTTAGCAATAAGATCAATAATTTCTCCTTGTTCTACCATAACTACCTTTGCTACATGCAACATTGGTTTATGTTCTCCTAGAATAGAGCCTTCTGCTATAGGGATTTCTACTACAAGGTTCACCACCATAGAATTTTTAGCTATAGGTGTTCTCTTTCATTTATCTCTCCATGACACCTTTTCCTCCAAAATCTCCACGTCAAAATCAGATTGAGCTTCTTTCTCTAATCTTGTATCTTGTTTATTGGCTATGACTACTAAATTATTAAGTCTTGTAGATGACCTTACATTCAATTTTAGAGTAGGGAGTTTTGCGTGCGCTTCATACTTATATTCATATTCTTCTATCCAAATATGTGACCTCCTTCACTTTCTACTATCTCTTGTTGTAGTTGTAGAGGGTCCTTCTTTATCTCTTGGAGCCATACCTATAAGAGGTATATTACTTGTTTTGATATGTGCATCATGGATAAGGGCATGATCATCTTCCTCTGTAACATCTTCTCCTTGTGTGGCAAGTGCTACAATGAACACTTCCCATGTTAATTAGGGATACCTTCATTTAAAGGCCTCCATTACCACCAACTTAATCAACCCATGATGGACCATGTATTTGATTTTTCCATTTTGCACTTCTAAAGACACCTTTCTCAAAGATTTGAATAAAAATTAAGGAACATTCATAATTCTTTGATGTCTCAAATGCACCATTAAATGAAGATGACAACTATAGATAAATGAGTACCTTACCTCACATGTCACATATTGAATGAGAGCATATGCTACTTCTAACCATCGATCCAGCAGTGATGTCCACAAAATTCCTTTACCAAGCACCATTTGGGTTTTCTCTCCTAGCTTAAAAAAATCCTTGCAAATGCTTTATAAATTTGGTCTACCAACATGAAAATATTGCTCCCCAATATTAGGCAACCCTGTAGCAATTATGAGTAACTCCACATTAGAAGAAGAATCAATGCCCCTCATTACAATTTTATCCTTCTAGCATCCCATGTTGAAATCCAAGGCAACTTGCTCGTCAAATCCCTGCAATAATTTAAAAATGTTGTCCAACCTTTCACCTTAAAAATGTGATAAATTTCTAGCTTTTACTTTAATTGGTGAACACCTTTTGACTCTTTTCTATTATGTCTACTATCCATTGTGTTCAAACTTCAAGCCTTTTCCCTCTATAACACTACATGTGCAATGTGTTTCCACACCCTACCACTATTAATATTTGTTATCAAACACATCATAAATAAAAATAACAAAAAACAACATATGTAAGGCATCTACGTTAGGATTGGACAACTAACAACTATCAAGGTAAATTAATAACTTGACAAGACGGGTCATAATCACATCGTACTTTCCCCACAAGTTAAAGAGTTGAACAAAATTTTATGAAATTTTTTGTAAGCCCAAATTTCAATTATTGTAAAAACTATTTGAAGTAAATACAAGGAAGCTCAACCAAACTCGTCGTGAAGGGTTTTTTGTCTAACTCTTATTTTAATTTGTGTGTAGGTTGAATCAAAAGTTAGACATTATATTTTGGCATCTATTTCATAATAATGAAGAATCTTACCTTGTTATCAGATCATATACATGTTGAAGATTGAGTGTACCACCTCATTTAATATTGCATTATGTGTGATATGTTCTTATAATCTCTTCATAATTCTCCACTGCCTTCTTCTTGATTTTTGAGAGGAGTTATGACAATTCATCATCACTGATGATGTTTGTAGCATAAGCCTCATTCATTGTGATCATCTCAAGGTTTTAAAGACTCCTAAATGGACCTTTAGTGCTTAATTTTACATGACAACTTAGTGGACAAGATTATGGACTCTCAGAAAAACAAGTGGATATTATTTAACTGTAAAAATGAGAGTCATGGGAACTAGGCAAGTATGATACTATGAAATTGTCTCATGTTTTTTTTTTCTTTTGATTGTGATGCTATGGAGAATGCTATCCATGTTATAGTTGGTCTAGAGTTCCTATTAGAATGTCTAGGGGTGCTACAATATTCAAATATGGTCTTAATTTTTCTCTCTAATGCGATGGACCTTCTTTAAGTTTCTAATTTCCTTAAAATGCTTGCTTTTGGAAATGTACAAGATTATCTAATTTTTGAATAAAGGTTCTATAATGTTGTCACTAGATATGATGTGTTTCAAGGAGCAAATCTTGTTGGGGGATTATTTTCTTTGAATAAGATTATGAATGACCATGCCATCACTTGTATTTACAATGCAATTAAAATAGGCCTTCAAAATGATCGTGTGCTCATCTTCCAAACTATAATGAATTCACACAAAAGTGAAATTGAAAATGATTTTGCAAGAAAAGTGTCAAGGGTTTTCAATGTCATTCTTTTCCTTCTTGGTCATGCTCTTCATCTTTATCCTCAACACCCCTTTGCAGTAGAACTTGTGCCTCCTTAGCCTCTAGATGTTTCTAGTGCAAGTTCCTCTGCTAGTGCTTAAAATAATTGAGTATCATATTTTTTTTAGGTTTTCAGATATTTGGGTTGTTCATTGTAATATCTTTATATATTTTTTATTCTTTGGTTATGCTCAAATTGGGATATATTTCATTGTAATATGGTGATAATATGTTTTTTTGGTATTTCTTATACTTTTTAATATAATTATGGGTGTTTGCACCTTTTATCAAAAAAATACATTAAGCCCATTTTAGTATAAATTATTGTTTAATGTAGTAAGCACAATTATTGTAAGAAATGAAGACATGCACAAATAGTCACACTAATTGATTATATTGTCTCTATTTTCAAAGGAAGAATGAGTTGGTAATTATAAAAAGTAAATACAAATTTTAGATTTTAGAGAAATTATATGTAACTCACTTTGTTAATCAAATTTAACAAATTTCCAAATATATGGGTTATTTGTGTTTGATATTGCTTGGGAACCATTTTCTTCTTCTTTATCCTATGTTACAGTTGGCTCCTCTGAATCCCTTTTCGAATTACCTGGCTGGTCCCCTTCTGACTGAGACAAAATATTTGTCACACCTCTTCTTTCATAAGTGGACTTCCAAATTGCAATAAAATATAAATGTTTGATAGTCGTATAGAGCCTTAAATAATTCTCTAATTTTTGTTTCAAGTTTGTTTCATAACTTTAACTTCAAAAATGATAAGGTGCTAAAAACTTTTTCATCCTCCACTGAACCCAAAATCATTATTTAGCACAGGTCTACAAGTTTGAACTATTTTAAAATAGTAAATCATAGAATTTCACTCAAAGTTTTAATGTTTTCCATAACCTATTTATTGAACCATCTTCAAAAGGATGGTTGAGGAATGTAAACTATTCAATCATTGTTGATGCGAATTGAACATATCATTTTTTATTAAGTTTAGCTAGGAAAAGGGTCCCAGTCCCATATAGTGGCAAGTCTAACAGTCCAACATTACAAAATATAACCCTAATAATAACCCATAGAGGGCCAGGGAACCATGAACACAATCACTACAACAAAAGTCTCAGAACTAGTCCCAAGTAGAAGACAAAACAGTCCACAAAAAACAACTAACATCAACATCCCTATCCCTGATAATAACCCATAAAGGGCCAGGGATCCAAGACCAATAGAGTACCAGTATAACAGAGATATTAAGTAACATAATAACAATCCAACCTAAAAATAACCCAACCGAACTAGGGGAATAGACAAAACACAACAAGAAAATAGCAGATTTGAAAAGACAATCCATAACAAAAAACTACCCAAACAGAAGACTAAAAGTTTGACATACTCCAATCCTTATGCATCTTGTCCATCATCTCCTCCTAGGAAGATGTAACTTTATGACTTTCAAGCTTCTATCTTTTTCCAGCCTCTACCTCCTTAACCTACACAGATTTACGTTTTTCAAGTTAATTCTAAATTTGACCTCTAAAGCAGTCTTCTTCATGATATCATTTGAAAAATTGACCAAATTCTTTAGACCCTTTTCCAACTCAATAAGTCTATGTTGATACATCTGAAGCATGTCATACATGCTAGTCCAACTGTTCTAACAGGTAGAACAATCCACTCTCTTATTAAAAAGTTTCTCAATTCTCTCCAATAATAGTCAGGTCCTTCAAATCAGAACCCACATAATCATCTTTGTTCTATCAAAATTATTTAGGTCATTTTCATAAGTCCCTATATCATTATCAACATCCTCAAATAATTCTCTCTAAAAGAAATATTACCCCCATCTCATCACCTTGGTCACATTGGATGTTATCTTCAGACCTTACCTCCATCTCCTCAAGTTGTATATGTTGTTCATGATCACCAATCTCATCTTCATCCCTGTCAAACTGAGCCTCCTTAACTTAGTCAAGATCAATGTCCTCTTCCATGTCATCAACCAAATCAGGGTTATCCTCGGAAAGGGTGTCAGAAATAATTTCTTCTATAGAAACATCCACATTCTTCTTATGTTTAGAGTTTTTATTGGTCTTTTGCAGGTTTTCCTTAGCTATCCTTGCAAATCTTCTCTCAGTAGAAACATTTTGAAGATAGGTGTTATCCTCCTATTCTACAGACCTAGCATCCAAATTAACCTTGGCAGAAGTAGACTTAATTTTGACATTTTTAGTCTTCTTTCCTGACCCCTTTGTGGAAGCTCCACCATTCTCTTTCGGAGATAATAAAATGTTTTTTGGGGAAACTTGATCCATGTTCCCTATGGTTTTTCCAAAATGAAGGATAGGGGTTTGAGGAAAGGGATTTGTGCCCAAATCTTTTCCCTTATAAGTGTGAGGGTTTTTCTTATTCCCTTTTTTCTTCATATTCTTATTATGAGTGGTAACAGGGTTCTCCTTAGACTTATCAGTGCTAGGGCTAGTGTCCCCATGTCGAACTTTCTTACCCTTTCCTTGTTTCTCAATACTAGGGTTTGACATAGTGCCATGGGGAATAGGGGAATTCAACATAACATTGAACTCATACAAGACCAACATTAATCCCTAATGTAGAGGGGGATCTGCACCTTTTGTAATACTTTTTTGCAAAGAAGACATAATATAAAAAGGAAAACTAATAAAATTTCCATGTCTAAGGTGGTCCAAAAAAGGAAAGTGATATCCATGAATAGTTTCATACTTGCCCTTCAATGTAAAATACATCATGATGTAATAGCTAACCATACCCCAGGGAGGAGGCAATTCTATTCTCTGATAGTCGTTATGATGCCTAACTAGGGTTTCTTTACCCTCAAAAAAGCTTTCAATGAAACTTTTCTAATCTCCATTCCCAATCCTTTGGACCTTTCTACCACTTACACTTAGGCCCATAGCCTCAGCAATGAGGTCTTCATTCATAGTAAAGGAAATACCATTTACAGTTACCTCCCTATTCCTCCAAGTGTTGATGAATTTCTCTGTAACAAAGTGGTCACAACCTCTCATAGACTTGACATAGTTAGCAATCCCTCCCTTCTCAAAAATCCCCCAAATCTATGAATTCTTTTTAAGCCCAACATAGGCAGGAGGTTCCACTCTTAGCAACTACCCACCCATGATACTCCACACACAGACTTTACAGAATTGAAAACCTGACACACCAAACTCACAACAACAAAAAATAAAAATCAGCACATTAAACAATAATCTCCTGAGGACAAGAGTATTAATTTGAAACATGCCACTCAAAGAATCATCATGACACTTTAAGGCTTTACTTCTCTTCGTACAAGCAGAGAAAGGGTAATCATTACACTACAACCCTTTTAAATATCTGTCCATGTCCTTCATATTCAGACCAACCCAAATGTTTCGACCATTCATCATTACAATGAAAAGGTTAGGCTTAATTCTTACTATCATTAGATATAGTGGTTTCTATATCTTGAGGTAGGTCTTCCATCAAAATGGTATACCACCACTCATTGAAATTTAATCCCAAATTTGATATTTTATCGGTAACATGATTACCCTCCCTAAACACATGTTGGATCCTAATATTTTTAATGTGTGTAAGGGAAATTTAATTGCCTCCACATAATCCATTAACTACCAAGGAATATTGGATGACCTAATGACAAGATCAAGAATAACCTTTGAGTCACCTTCCACCTCAACCTGTGAAAGCCATACAATTAAATTCTCTGAAGACCCCACCATAACTATTATTCTATCCATCTATACTCCATTTATTTCTACCATTCTACTAAAATGATCATCCAAGTATGTTACCTTTCTCTGAAAATCCTATGAAAAACTAATAAAAGACACACTAATGGCATTATAATATTAAGGATAAAATATTACCATTGCTTCTTGAAGTTCATTATGAGCAAATCACTATTTGATCTCTAAAGATAGACTTCTCACAACTTCTTGTAATGTATCATTTGCAAAAGACACAAGATCTTTAAAATCCTTCATTCTAACACATTTTTTCCTGACCCTAGTTCTCCATCCAACTTTGCTAAAATAGTATAATTCTATCATATATCCACACATTGATGTGCATAAATCACCTACATCACTATACTCTAGAAAGTTATTTGGGTGTTTAATGTCTGTCATTACTTGCTAGCTTACAAACTTTGGACCTATAAATCCTTTAGATTCATTGATATATAGATTTTCCAGAGTAAGATATACCATTTTCCATAGCTTTGAGTATTATTAATGCAGGAGCATACGGGTGCACAAGAAATCCTCATCAACAAAAAGAAAATATTTCTTTGTTTTCTTACTTGTTTGTTTTCCTTCTTGTTGTGCTACAGGAGTTGATGATCAAATTTTCTAAGAAATTCCAATTGATTCATTTCTAAGTGATGGCTTCATCTTGTTAAAGAGCCAAATGGGTGTCCAAAGTTTTAAGTTTGGTGAGATTTTGAGCAAAATTGAGCAAGTTATGCTTAGGCAAAACTTTGAGTGTCAACAGGGTATGTGAAACTTTCCCTACCATCGAGATATATGCAAATGACCCTTAAAATCCTGCATATATGAATGACCCTTGAAATCCTGCATATGTGGATGACCCTTAAAATCCTACATATGGAGTTGACCCTTGAAATCTCCCATATGTAGATGACCCTTAAAATCTCACAATATGCAGTAGACCCTTGAAATCCTGTAATATGCAGATGACCCCTAAAATCTTGCAATATGTAGTAGACCCCTAAAATCCTAGAATATGTAGTAGACCCCTAAAATCCTACAATATACAGATGACTCCTAAAATCTGCAATATCTGATGGGTCACAATTTTCTACTGCACCACCTAAAAGTGACCAAAAAGTAACAAAAACAATTTTTGACTGCATGTACGGTCGATCCAAGAGCCAACTGATGACTAACACATGTCCCATCCACATGATGAGTGTGGTGGCCACCTCAAATGCCTATAAATAGAGGATTTTCATACTGAAAGAGGTTGATTTATTCATAGTGATTTTTTGGCTTCTGTTGTAGCTTCTTCTACAAATTTTAGATTTGAAGGCATATTATTTTAGGTTTTCACAAGAAGGCTATGATAGTCTACTCTGACCATTGGAATGATTGTAAGGCTTAGGCCAAGGCATGTATGAAGTCCATTGGACTCTTGTTGTAATGTTTTAATTTCTAATAATAAAGGAAACTTCTATTTTATTGCTATGCATTTATTATTTTATCATCTGGTTCAGTAGCTTGTCAAACCCCCTGGACCTTGATCTGCATCAAGTGGTATCAAAGCACAAGTTTGGAATTCCTTGAGACTATGGAAGTGTTGTACAAGAGGACCTAAGAAGATTGTTGTAGGTAGAGTGAAGAGGAAAACTTGAAACTACAGAGGATCTACAGACATGGCACACTAAGCTAGAGGTAGAAGAGGAGTTGCTCTAAGAGATGGAGATGTAGAATTGGTAGAGATGCTGAGAGGCATCACAGCTAGGCTAGATGAAATGGAAACACAACACAAAAGAGTACTTGCAGAGGATAAGATTGATAATGAGGAAGAAGTCAATCAAGAAGAAGTAGAAGAAGGAGAAAATGGATATGAGAGGAGATTTATAAGTGCAATGAGAATGATTACCGATAAACCCCATGTAGAGTTACCCAGTTACAGTGGTAGTCTGAAAGCCAAATGAGTTGATAGACTAGATTTCAGAGATGGAAAAGTATTTTGAGTTGGAATCTATTGAAGACCCTAAGAGGGTAACATTTGTAGCTACAAAGCTAAAGGGACATGCATCTATGTGGTGGGATCATGTGCAAGTTGAGAGATAGTGAAAAGGAAAAGAAAAGATTAAAACCTGGGAGAGGATGTTAACTAAGTTGAAGGCAAAATTTCTTCCTGCAGACCAACAAATCACAATGTTTAAGATGTTTTAGAACCTCAAGCAGAGGGAGAAAAGTGTGTAAGACTACACCAAAGAGTTTTATAGATTGAACATCAGGGCTGGTCACATTGAAGATGATGCTGAGAAGGTATCTAGGTATGTAAATGGTTTGCATTATTCTATCCAAGATGAAATTAGTATGGTTAGAATTACCAGCATAGAAGAAACCTATCAATTTGCATTAAAGGCAAAAGAAAAGATCTCTAGAAGGAAAAATAGTTCTAGGGGAAGAGGTAAATCCTCTAAAGGAAGAGGGTTGTCAAATCCTGGATGTGGTTCTTAGGATAAGTAAGGAGAAACAAGTTCTTTTCATACCAATACCCAAGGAGGTAGGGGAAGGGGTGATTACTCTTGAGGTAGAGGAAATTCTGGAAGAGAAAGGGGATTTAGTGGAACACGTTTCTAGTGTGGACAGGCTAGCCATAGGGAATTTGAATGTCCTCAAGTACAACATAGCAACTTGGCAAAATAAAAGAGACTAGAGTCCATATAACACAAGCTGAGGAGGAGAGTGTGGCAAGTATAGCCTCACCAAAATTTGGATAAGAACCTAAGGATGGAGAATCCTTGATGCTAAGGAAAGTTCTTCTAACACCAGAGACGGTAAAAGAGGAACCAGAATAACAAAGAAATATATTTAGAACCAGATGTAAGTCTGGAGGAAAATTTTGCAAAGTCATTGTGGACAACAACAACACTAACAACTTAGTGTCAGAAGAGATGGTGGAGAAGATGAATCTAAAGAGGCTAAAACAACCAACTCCATATAAGGTTTCTTAGCTGCAAAAGGGGCATCATTTATTGGTAAGTGACTAATGCCTTGTTAAATTTCACATTGGGGATTACAAAGATGAGATAATGTGTCATGTTATGCCAATGGATGCATACCACATTCTTTGAGGTAGACCTTAGCAATATGATAGACAAGACATTCATGATGGCAAGAGTAATTACATTAAGATCAAGAAGGATTGGGTTGAGTAGTTGTTGAATCCTTTGAAGGATAAGGATGAGGAGGTTCAGAAAATCTATAGGGTTTGTCTAGTGACTGGAAAACAATTCCTGAAGGAAATAAAAAAGGAGAAGGTATGTTATTCCTTCCTACATTAGGTTGCATAAATTATGATAGCAGAGAAAGGGGTAGAAGTTCCTACAGAAGTCCAAGAAATCCTGAATGAATTTGGTAGCATTCTAATGAAGGACTTACTTGATGGATTACCTCCAATTAGAAGCATAAATCATGCATGGACTTGATACTGGGTGCAAGCCTACCAAATAAGGCACCATGTAGAATGACACCCATCAAAAATGAAGAGGTGGATAGACAAGTGCAAGAGTTATTGGATAAGGGGTTGATTAGAAAGAGCCTTAGTCCCTGTGTTGTACCTACCATACTACCACCTAAGAAAGATGGGAAATGGCAAATGTGCATTGATTCAAGGGCTATAAATAAGATAACCATTAAGTACATGTTTCCATTACGTCGTATGGATGACTTGATGGACTACTTGAGTGGAGCAAAGTACTTTAGCAAGATTGATTTGAAAAGTGGACCAAATCAAAATTAGAGAAGGGGATGAATGGAAGACATCATTCAAGACCAAGGATGGATTGTATGAGTGGTTAGTGATGCCATTTGGGTTTACAAATGTACCCAACACCTTTATGAGATTGATGAATGAGGTAATGAAGCCTTTCCTTGGTAAATTTTTTATCATTTATTTGGATGACATTTTGATTTTTAGTAAAACAAAAGAGGAATACCTGATGCACCTTAAGGCAGTTTTGTAGAGGTTAAAAGAAGAAAAGTTGCTTGTAAACTTGGATAAATGTAGTTTTATGTAGAGGGAACTAGTATATATAGATTTTGTAGTGTCTAAAGAAGGGTTGAAGATGGATCTTGAGAATGTTAAGGCAATAATGGATTTGCCTTCACCCAAAAAACATGTTTGAGGCTAGAAGTTTTCATGGCTTAGTGAGCTTCTATAGGAAGTTCATTAGAAATTTCAGTGGAATATGTGCACCAATCACCGAGACAATGAAGGGTCTTAGGAAAGAGTTCTAGTGGACAACTACAATAGAAAAGAGCTTTCAGTTGTTGAAGAAGAGGTAACAAAATAGCCAATGTTGGCATTGCTAGACTTCAGCAAAGTATTTTAAGTGGATTGTGATTCTAGTGGTAGTGCAATTGAGGGAGTGTTAAGTCAAGAAGGTAGACCCATTGCCTACTTTAGTGAGAAACTAAATGAAGCGAAGAGGAAATACTCAATTTATGACCAAGAATTCTATGCTATAGTGCATGCCTTGAAGAAGTGGAGTCATTACTTGTTGTCAAATGAGTTTGTATTGTACATAAACCATCATACCTTGTAGTACATCAAAAGTAAAGGTAAGTTAAAACAGAGGCATATGAAATGGGTGGAGTTTCTTCAAAATTAGTATTTTGTCTTGAAACATAGGAGTGGTAAGTCAAACAGGGTAGCAGATGCACTTAGCAGAAGGTGTTTATTGATGAATGAGTTAAGGGTCGGTGTTGTTGGCTTTGATGCAATGAAGAAGTTGTATACTGATAATCTTGATTTTAGGGAAGCATGGACAACTAGTAGCAATCTAGTGGAGGGAGATATGACTCCATGGTTGGAATATTTCATCTAGGATGGCTTGTTGTTCAAAGGACAGAAATTGTGTATGCCTAGAGGTTCAATGAGAGAATATAATAAGAGAAAATCATAGTGGAGGCTTGAGTGGACATTTTGGAATAAATAAGACATTGGCACAGTTGAATGATGGTTATTTTTGGCCTGGAATGGGTGTTGATGTGAAGAGACTGGTACAAGGTTGTAAAATTTGTCAACATGCCAAAGGAGCAAGACAAAACACATGACTATATCAACCATTGCCTATACCAAAGAGACCATGGGAGCACCTAAGTATGGATTTTGTTTTGGGATAGCCTCGAACATAAAGAGGTAATGACTCAATTTTTATTGTAGTGGACATATTTTAAAAGATGGTTCATTTCATACCATGTCAAAAAACTAGTGATGCATCCCACATAGCTGCATTATTTTTCAAACAGGTAGTCAGGCTGCATGGATTGCCTAAGAACATAGTTTTAGATAGGGAAACCAAGTTCGTTGGCCATTTTTGGTGTACATTCTTCAAAAAGATGGGTACTAAATTAGGATTCAATTTACCCTATCATCCCCATACTGATGGACAAACTGAGGTTGTGAATAGAAGTTTGGGAAACTTGTTGAGATGTTTGGTGGGAGACAAACCACATCAATGGGATATTGTCTTGGCACAAGCAGAATTTTCTTATAGCAATTCAGTGAATAGAAGTGCAAGAAAGAACCCGTTCCAAATAGTTTATAGGTACAACCCAAGAGGTGTTGATGAGCTAAGAGATAGTGCAAATTTGAACAAGAAGATTGCTTTAGCAGAATATTTTGTAGAATACATTCATGAGGTTCAGAAGGGGGTGAAGGAAAAGTTGGAGAAAAGGGCTAGCAAATATAATGAACATGTTGATGTACATAGGAGGGAACAAGAGTTCCAGGTAGGTGACTTTGTTTTGGCACATTTGAGGAAAGAAAGGTACCCATAGGGAACATACAATAAGTTGAAATTTAATAAAATAGATCCATGTAAGGTGTTGAGGAAGTAATCATACAATGCCTATGAGATTGAGCTACCAACAGGGATAGACATATCTCCTATTTTACATGTTACTGATCTGTATAAGTTCCATGAAGGAGAGACAAGCTTACAAGGGGGTACAAAGTCACATTTTCTTGATGCACAAGGATGGTTAGATCAGTTATCTGAAAAGAAGATGGAAGAAGTAGACAAAGTGATTAATTCTTGAGTGGCTAAGAAGACCAAAGAAAAGGACTACATGGAATACCAAGTCCGATGGAAGAAAAAGCTACAGATGAAGTTTCTTGGTTGAATGTTGTAGAGCTAGCCAATTATGGAATTCCAGTTCTAGACTTGCCAAAACTTTCATGAGTTTCTAACTCATGGAATATTTTAGTTACCTGGCGTGTCTGATGCAGGAGCATCTAGGTGCACAAGCAAACCCCATCAACCAAAAAAACATATTTCTTTATTTTCCTTCTTATTATGCTGCAGGAGTTGATGATCAAGTTTTCTAAGAAATTCTAGTCAGTTCATGTCCAAGTAATGACTTCATCTTGTTAAGGAGCCAAATGGGTGTCTAAAATTTCAAGTTTGGTGAGATTCTGAGGAAAATTGAGCAAGTTATGCTTAGGCAGAACTTTGAGTGTCAATAGGATATGTATAACTCTCCCTGCCATTGGGATATATGTAGATGACCCTTGAAATCGCACAATATGCAACAGACCCCTGAAATCCTGCAATATGTAGTAGACCCTTGAAACCCCGTAATATGTAGTAGACCCCTGAAACCCCGCAATATGCAGATGACCCCTAAAATCCTACAATATCCCGATAGGTCACATTTTTTTGCTGCACCACTTGAAAGTGCCCAGAAAGTGACAAAAATGATTTTGACCACCTGTACGGACGATCTAAGAGCCAATTGATGACTGACATGTGTCCCATTCATGTGATGAGTGTGGTGGCTACCTCAAATGCCTATAAATAGAAGATTTTCACACTAAAAGAGGTTGACTTCTTCATAGTGAGTTTTTGTCTTATGTTGTAGCTTCTTCTGCAGATTTTAGATTTGAAGGCAGATTGTTTTGGGTTTTCACAAGAAGGCTAAGATAGTCTACTCTGGCCATTTGAATGATTGTAAGGCTTAGGCCAAGGCATGTGTGAAGACCATTGGAGTCCTATTGTAATGTTTTGATTTCTAATAATAAAGGAAACTTCTATTTTATTATTGTGCATTATTTATTTTGTTGCCTGGTTAAATAGCTTGTCAAAGCCCCTGGACCTTGATCTACATCAATTATGCAATGTACATTTTTTATTTTGTGCCTTCTTTGACAAAACATTCATTTCTTCCAACAAGGGAAGAATCCCAGATAGTGTTAATAGTATCTCGACATTAATGAATAATGCCAACATATTTTCCTGATCTGAGTGGTTTTCGTAGAACAAACCCAACAATGACCAATACTCTTGGAACAATCTATTTGTTAACCTATGTAATGATATCCACCTGGTACCCACATCCTTAAGTGTCTTGTTACTTGGAGTATGTCCAACAAATCTTTGATACTCTAAAAATCTTTTTGAACTTCTACAAAAATATGTTTACACCTCGTGCACAAGATCTTTAACTTTCAAAACAAATTGAAATTGGTTCATAATTTTGAAATCCAAATTCATTATGTGGGCCATACAGTGAATGTCAATCATGTACAATGAATAATATGTCTACAAATTAATAATAAGCCCATTTCTATGACTTTGTATGATTGATGCCCTGTCTGCACCAAGACAGACCAACTTCCTTGTGATCGCTAAATCATCCAAGCCTCCAATATCCATCAAACTATTTTTGATGATTTCTATAAGGTTAGAGGAGGTATAATTTTCTTTCATTTTATGAACTAGAAGTAGATGAGGTTGGTTAATATGATTGTCTATAATATAAACGTGCATGCACACCCAAGAAGTATTATCAATGGTCATCACCTCATCTAGAGACAAGGCAAAGAAAATCACCTAATTCAATTTCTTTTGTATATCTTTCTTCTCCACCATAGATAGACACTGAACCCATTTCCAACCACTATTTATAGATCAATGGGAGAGTGGAAAGTTGGGCACTCTAATAAATTACATTAAATTACTATATTCTAGAAATTTTGTCAATGATTGACCTCTATTTAATATATGAAATATAATTGCGAGTTGTATAGTTTTGGACAAATGACTCACTTCCATCACCTTTCCAAATAGAGTAGACATGGAACTTCCAACAATAGCTAGCCATGCCTACAATTACATATATTCTTCATACTCAGTTGCACTCTGAGCATGAGCACATTCATCTTTTGATTTCTAGTGCATCACTGACTTCAACTCTCCATTTACATTTATGTTTTCATAAACTTTACCTACATGCTTCTCAATAGTGTCTAATTTCAGTTGCAACATCTTGTCTTTCTTTAATTTCTAGTTGTATATCTTACAAAGACATAGTTTGACACACCTTATCCATCTCCATTCTCTATAGGTTCTATGAATGGATACTTAGAAACCCATTTGAGATAAAAAAATTATTGACATGTCTCATTGATGTTCTTTACGTTTCTTTGACAAGATTTCAAACTCACGTTCACCACCACTAGTAGCATGAACATTTTCTCCTTGTATGAAATCATTGTTCACACTTTCACTACTAGATTGAACCACATCATATTCATGACTACCTCTTTCAAAAAATTTCTTTAATGCCTCCTCATTCTTAAGCTCATTCCAATAGAATTCCTCAATGTTAGGTACTTTTTCTTGGTTATTTACTCTTGGACCATCACCAGTTGTATAATCTTGTTATTGTTGATTAAAATAGGACTTTATGTTGGCCTTCCTTCTCTTTGATGGGGCTCCTCTTATTTCAATTTTCACATTTGAGGATCAAATCTTCCTCTAACAATGTTTGAAAAGTGTTAAAGTAGTGTTCTCAAGGTTACAAATTCAAAATATTTAAGTTATACATATGCAAATCACTACTCAATGAAATAAAGAAATTTGAACTAATTACAATGAAAAATAAGAAGATGACACATGTATGAGATAATATAGAAAATTAGGGAGGTCTTGAAAGTGAACAATATTTTAATATCTTAATCATTATGTGGGGATTCGAATTAATAATTTAATAATTTAGATTTAAATAAAACTATTGTAGGCACCACCAATTGCCACATCACTATTTTTGGCTAATGGCATGACCTCTTGCTTTCACCATCTTTGTTTTATGCTTGGAGCCTCTGAGCTATTGATACAATTTGATTGCATAGTGTGAAATAAATAAAATATGTACCTTTGTTTTAATACTACAAGCTCCTAATAAAATTATGCATGACCAAGATAAATAAATCATTTCAAGTGGACTCTAGCAACACATTCAATATTTGGTATATCTTAGACAATCAAAATTTAGGGGAATAGTAATAACAAAATAATATAATAGGAACTTATGCTTAAATAAAATAATAATGTGAGAAACACACTAACTGTACCTGTAGTTGTGACCTATACACCTCTAACATATTCTAAAATATATCTTTGTGCTCAATTTTAACCATACAAATCTTTAAATGCATAGGGAACTAATTTACATTTGTGCACCATTAAATTATTAATTATTAATTAAATTTAATCATTTAGTTTAATATAAAGTTATTATGGGAACCAACAAATGACGCACCACTTTTTTCTGGCCAATGGCACTACTTCTCACTTTGAACATGTCTTTATTTTATCTTTGAAGTCCCACATGAGCTATTGATACAGTTTTGTCCCATGGTGCAGAATAAATAAAAGATGTCTTTGGTTTAATATTGCAAGCTCCTAATAAAATTATGTACGACCGAGATAAATAAATCATTTCAAGTGGGCCCCAGCAACTACAACCTATATACCTATTATTGTGGATACAACCTATATACCTATTATTGTGGATACAACCTATATACCTATTATTGTGGATACAACCTATATACCTATTATTGTGGGGCTCGACAATTGACAAATCACCTTTTCTAGCCAATGAAACTATCTCTAGCTTAGATAATCTTCATTTCTACCTTTGATCCTTGCCATGCGTTAATGTAGTTTGATCTGACAACCTGGGATAAACAAAACATGTGCATTTAGTACTACAGGATCTTAATAAATTTATATAAGAAGACCCTAATAGCGCATTCAAGTCTGCAGACCTATACCATGTACATATTAAAATAAAATGACTACATGCACCCCAATTAACATGTAAGCTTTTATGACCAATCGTGTTGCTTGTTTATCTTTGCATCTTCATTTTCTCCTTGGAGCCTCATGAGATATTGATTTGGTTTGATCTGATGGTGCATATTAACTAAAACATGTGCCTTTCATAATCTATAGAAAGGAGGCAGTGGACACCAAGGAGAAACCATTGACATAAATTTATTTGGAACTAAGTACATTGGGGAAATTACTTGACCAATAGCCCATGACCATTGATATAGTCTACGCAAAAAAGAAATATAGAACAACTATTATAGAGATTAAACATACAATATAGAATATAGATCTATTGTAAAAAAGAAATATTTAAATCAATAATGATACATGACAAATATGGAGGTGCACATGAGAATTACTATTATAGAGATTAATCATACAATATACAATACAAAATGTAATGCAAATTGAAATTTATGTCTCTATTACTCACCAAGAATGTAGGACTAAAGTAGAGTTATATCTTCTATCTATTCCCCAACTTTTGATAATGTAACCTCCTATCTTACTGTTGGTAGCTCATAGAAGATTGATCAAATGCCACTCCAAAGGACCATAAATTATAAATTTGTAATGTAGGAAATGGGTGAATCCAAAATCAAATACCTAAAGAGTGAATGGAGTATTTTTTGCCTAAATACGAATCCATACTACATTTTACATGGGTGATTAAACACATTAACCCTAAAAGAGCTATAACTTTGAGATGATGGGCCTCCATTTCTCTAAACTGCCTATAATTCAATGGCTATAATAATTTTTTTCCCAAATATACCTATCATTTCATGGTAATATTACATGTTTTCCCTAAATTCACTATAATTTCATTGGCAATTGCACCATCATTTACCCTCACGCCCATTTGCCCCTAATTGCCTATAATTTTAATAGCAATCACACCATTATATGCCTATAATTAATGTAAAAAGGTGGGTAATTGAAACTTAAATTTAAAAAATGAAAATTCACATGAAAGTTGATTGGATCTGAATTAAAAGTTGTCTCTAAAATATCTCAGTGATTGGGATTGAATTGCAATAAATAGTATGACGACCTAATGCTATTCTAAGATATTAAAATATCAATTTGTAGGCGATTTGAAGCTATGTGCTTGAAAATACAATCAAATCTGGGCAAAAATATATATTGCCAAAACTAATAATATTTGCCATTTTCAACCCCCTAAAAGTCAAAAATTTGCCAATTGGCAACAAATCACCACTAAATTTTTCCCTTCTATCCATGCATCTAAATCTTGTTTTTTGTTTCTATTTTTTTGTTACATATATTTTACAAATCCTTTTGGATAAGCTCATAGACATTTTTCACTAATGTGGCCCAATCCTTCATGCCACAACTTTGAAGGTATCACACTGGCAGTAACTCAGAAAATTTTCTCAATGAAAATTTGACAATTTTTAGGTCCCAGAATTTGAGGGATAACCTACGCAATGAGTTTCCACATGGGTGACACCTAGGGGCATCCCAATCCCAAAATGTATTACATAGGTGATAGCTTGACAAAGGACCCTCCTACTACAACTTTTGGAAGCCATAAATTCTCATACAAACTTGGAATGAGGTCTCATTTTGTAACTTGTATAAATTTTCAAGGTGAATCCAAAAATGAAATAAATTTTGCTCCCAAGGGTCGCTCTTTGGTGATACTTATTCTTTATTTCCCTCTTTATCCTTTGAGGTGTTTCGCTTATGATAGCTTGCCTTCTTCAAAAGTTGAGAGTGATCATTGATACCCTATCCTTGTAGATGCCTTAAGATGTCACATAGGAAAGGGGTTAAAGGTTTATTAGGGTTCCAAATCACCTTATTTCCTTCCAAGGAATCACTAGGAAAAACATTGAGGATTTTCCTTAGGAAAAAACATAAAGTTTCACTTGGGCTATAGCTTGCCCAAATGTCTCATTACTACAACTTTTGGGAGATATAGCTTTTGATTATAGACTTGAAACTAGGTGTCATCTCTTTTGAATTTTTATAATTTTTTGAGATAAGTCCAAATATTCAATCTCTTTGGCTTCCATAGGTATCACCTTGGTGATACTTTGTCTCTCTTGATCACCACTATCTAAGTCCTTGACCTCCAAGGAATTACCTAGGTGATAACTTCAAGCACATCTTGGGCACTAAATTAACTCTTAGCCCTCCAAGGTATCTTCTAGTCAATACCTTGGGGATCTCAATTTTAAATCATGTGTCTTCCAATATTCTAATTTCCTTTCGAATTAATGACCTATCTTATTGCCCTCCAAGGTGTTTCCTAGGCAAGAGCTTGTGACTTTCTTAGATCTTCTTATTAACTTTGTGTGTACGGTATCTCTAGGGCGAGCTCTTAAGGCCTTTGTATGGAAGAAAAGAATTTTATCCTTCAAATATATCTCTTAATTGATAAATTGAAGCATTCCCTTGACAATGACATGAAGTATCATTTTGGTGACACCTAGAGGAGCTCTTAAAACTTATTCGTATGTGTCACCTAGGTGACTTATTATAGAGACAACTAGATATAATCCTTGCATATGTACTAGAATAAAGTTTGAATAATGTTCACCATTAAATTACCTTTTCCAAAACTAAATCTCTTCTCACAATCTTGTAACCTTCCTTTCTAAAGATAATACTTACTCCCACATCATTCATCTTGCTAACCAAAATCAAGTTCCTTCCCAAGCTTTGGATATGCAACACACTAAGTAGAGTTCTTACTCTTCCATCTAAAAATACAAAATCTAGTGATCTAATAATATGTATTATACCCCAAGAAGAACTCACATCCATTATATCTTTCATACCCAGTGAATAACTTCCTTTGAGAGTCATATTAAATGAAGCTCCATAACTAATAATTCATACATTGTCACATGTATGAGTTGAATAAGATGCCAAGAATGCATCTTTAGATTCTTCATTGGAAGTTTTTAAATTTGAATCATCATCAAACCCCTTTTTTTCCTTCTAGTTTCTATAATTCTTCTAGATATGGCCAATTTTTCCGTAACTCTAACACTTGACCTTGGATTTTTCAAGAGACCTAGATCCTCTCTTGGACTTGGAACTTATCTCGTCTCCTTTCTTCTTACTTTTTTCCTTGGACCTACCTTTGATGGTCCAAAAACATCCTTAATAGGTTCTAAGATTTGTTTGCCTCATCTCTTTTGATAATAAGGCACCAACCACCTCTTCAATCTTTAAATTAGAAGTGGTCAAATTGTCCCATGTGATTAAGTTATCTCATGTATTAGACAATGAGAACAATATATTAATCTACTAGTCCTCTTCATATATATTAACATGACACGCCCACTTTAATGCAAGCTAACTAATAACAATATTGAAGGCATAAAAATGTTCAAGTACATAATCACCATCTTCTATTCTCAAAGAGTAGAATTTATTTTGGAGAAAAGGTTCATTAATCATAAATAATGTCTTGTACAAAGTCTCCAACTTTGTCCAAAGCTTATTGGTGGTGTCCTAACTTGAAACATTTAGAAGGACCGAGTCTACAATACACAACCAAAACAAACTTCTTATCTTTCAATAATATTTCTCCTAGTCTTCATCTAACATGCCAAAGGGTTTGTTTCCAAAAATTGAACCCAAAGTTATTTGTCAACCAAAATATCTTCAATTTTAAGCTTCTAGAACTCAAAATTCTATCCACTAAACTTTTCAATCTCCATCCTCCTATGCATGCTTGCCATCTAATTTTTACCTATAGATTTTCCTACACACAATGCCCATTGAAAATAAAATTTTTTGCATCCCCTCTTTCATAGGTCAAGCCAAACCATGATTTAATACCAAATAAAAAGATTTAAGGGAATTCAATATGTTCAACAAGATATCAAATGAAAAAATCCATGGCTAGAATAATCTTCATAAACCATGGAATAGTGCAAAGTTTACAAATGGAAACTTATCTAGTGATGATTAAACAATTAACAAAAATGAAGAAAACATAAAGATGCATAAACTCATAACTTTATCCTTACAAAATCCTTTCAATAAAAAAACTAGCAAAAAATCTAACGTCACTCACTATATTAACTCAAACAAGATTACAAATGCAACGAGATTTTCACATGCATCTTAGAATTCTAAACCATATTTGAAGGATTTCAAACATAATTTTTCCAACATTTCCCAACACAAAATATTATAGTATTCAACCAAAGCCAATACTTAATAAATAAGTGTGGTCAAAAGAAATCCACGAGCCCAAGTCTCAAGATGGATGATCAAGTTGAAACCATTCAACTTCCAAAAATCTTTCAACTTGTTGTAACTCCCTTCATCATAAATTATCTTAGTCCCTATTTGTAACTCCCATTATCATGCTCTTACAAAGTAGCCTCCATGCCATACCTAATATTGCAAGTGACAAGTTGTGTCATCAAAAGAATCTCATGGATTCCTCCAAGTGTGGCACTATTTCCTTTATTTTTGGCTAAGTCCTCCAAAAATTTTGGATTGTCATATGTGCTTTCTTGAGTCCATTGTCCAATTTTTTGTTGTGCTAAAACTTCCAAAATGTTCTAAAGTTTCCAAAAAATTCTAAGTCTTTTCTTCTTTGTCGATCATTTTTAATTTTCTCAAACTTTGTCAACAAGTTTGTAGGTTCACAAACTCCCCAAAACCCTGACAAGGATCTTTCTAAAAGTCTTTGTCTATGTTTTCCCCAGTTGGCAAACTTCCTAAGTCTTTGATGAAAATTTTCTTTTTAACTTGGCTAAGTTCTAAAACTTTTAAAAATTATGATAAATAAATGTGTCAGTGAGTTTCAAGGTTCGTAAATTTTTGAAATCTCCTACAAGGTTCTCATAAAACTCAAAGCTCCACTTTTAAAGTTATAAGTTTTCAAAGAAAGTAGTTTCAGTGAGTTTATAAGTTTTCTAAATTATTGATACTTTGACAACTTTTAAAAGAAACAAGAGGAAACAAGTAAAATTAAGAAGTCTATCAATGAATTTGCAAGTTCATTAAATCTTTGAAATGTCGATAGGCTCTCAAGAAACAAAATAAAAGGGGAAAAAAATACTTTTAGGGAGTTTGCAAGTTTGCAAAATTACTGAAACAGTAATAAAATTTACAAACTTTCATAAACTCAGATAAAGAAAGCTTCATAGTTTCCCAAAATCGCAAGCAAAGTTAGAAAGTGTTTCAAAAGCCTAATGGATTCTTCTTTTTCATTGTTAATCAAAGGCATAACATTTTCTAAAGTTCTAAAACTTCTCAAAGTGCTAATGAGAGGTTAAAAAGGTAGAGTTTTAAGAGCAATATGGAAGCAACGATACTTTTTAAAGTTCACAAACCCTCAAATTCACCGACAAAGTTCAACGTAGTCCAAAAATGTTGACAAGAGAAAAACACAATATTTTAAAGGGTTTGCTCGCACTCAATTGTAGCTACAAAACATTCAAATAACTAAGGATCTTTGCTACCCATCCCTAATTCAAAATCTTCTTTCCAACTTCCTCCTTCTTTCTCACCTTTATATTCTCCTATCCACCCACCTTCATCATGAAATTATCCTCCTTCCTCTCCACCACCTAATCTCACAAGGACCAACAACGTCCCAAAGGTCACCATCCCCCTTATCACCCCTTCTTCCAACCCTAAGAAAGAAATGGTCACCAAGAAGAGGAAGCACACATAAGTTGTGGATCCAAGATTTGATGTAGTAGCAAAGATGTTGCAAATTACACCTCAACCAAAGAAGGCTCATACTCCTTCTAGGTTGACGATGGACTCTTCCTTTGATGCACAATATGTGAAGATTGTAGATCCCACTATAGACAAAATGAAGAAGAAATGGCATAGGCTAACTACAAAGTCTCCCAGTCAACCTTGGACCATCCACAAACGAAAGTGATATTCAAAAATTTCAAGTGTTAGCTACCAAGTTAGTAGAGAGAATAGAAAAAAGAAAGAGACAAGAGAGAAACTAGAAGAGAAGATCTACGTATTAACTTCTTACATCAAATCTATAGTTGACACCTTTGCTCAACCTCTACACATATCGACCACTCCTACTAACTCATTAAGAGATATTAGGAAAGAAACAATTGAAAAAATAGTAAGTTTCAGGCCTATGGAAGGGTAGCTAAGGCATGGGTTAGGAATATGAATAGCCTCAAATTTAATGAAGAGGTAGTCGAGTTGTATCAAAAAGTATATGAAAAGAAGAAAGAGTTAGATGGTGAAGTCAGTGTTGCAAAGAAATATGATGCCATTTGGCAAGGGGTCACTTGAGATTTACAAGAAATGGCCAAGTTTGATGTCAACTTGCTAATACAAAAAAAAGTCATTAATAAAGTAGAAGAATATGATGCCATCACTTGGTACAAAGGCATAGAATGAAAGCTTCTAATTTTGGAACAAACAATAATTGACTTGAAGAAGATGCATAAATTATGCGATCGAATAAAATCAATCATCAGGGTTGATTGTTTATCTTTTGATAATGTTATCCTTGGAGAGGATACAATTACATTGGAAGACATCTACACATTCAAGAAGAATTTCAAAGATTTGATTGCAGAAAAATCATTCAATAAATAGATAGTGGATGCTAATACTATGAAAAAACTCAACACCATATATTTTTCTTTGATTGGTTTCCAAAAGGACATTCCAACTTTTCTTCAACAAATGGAAGAACTAAACAAAACTTTGGTTAGCTAGAAATTGTGGTTATTGAATATTGTTGATGTGAATAGGGGTATTTCCTATCCAGTTTCCCTTGTAGTGTGAATAAGGCACATTATCTAACTAGTTATTAGTTAGAACCTATTCACACATGTTCACATGTTAAGTTGACTTAGGATATTTCTAGATGTTTCTAGTTGTCATGTTATCTTATCCTACACATGTGGACTTATCCTTCAATTGTCACATGTCATAGGATTAAGACACTTGTCATCATCCTAGTTAGTCTTATCTCTCAACCTTGCCTTTATAAGAAAGGTATGTTATATCATATTGTATGGTGGTGAAATTGTTGTATATTGTTGTATTTGCATTCTTTGATAGGAATATAGTTTATTCTTGTCATATTGATCTTCTCTTTTATTTGTGCTTTCCATTACGCCTCTAGATCTTGGGTGGATATCTCCATAGCCAAATCTTACATGGTATCAAAGCTTGTAGAGTGCCTTTGGTTATTCTTTTGACATATCTATGATGTAAATCATGGTGGATCTTGAAAATTTGAGTATGCTTGCCTCTTGCATCATATGATGACTTGGAGAATCAAAAAGCTCTATAGAAATACTGGGAGGGTTTTCTCTTTGAGGCCTTGTATTACAGGTTCATATTAGAGCATTTTGTGCAAATATGAGCTCACCATTGAGTTTAAGGTATCAAAGAAAGTCAGTTTAGCCTTTTGATTTGTCCAAATTGGACATTGGAGGCAAGATCTACAAGGGTTTGAAGTTGGGAGGTGGTTGCATGATCTAGGAGGTAGCTATATTTTTGTAACATTTTGGGTCAAGTCTGACCCTACCATCACATCCAAAAGGCCCAAGAACCTAAAGATCAACTGTCAATTCATCAAATTTGGAGCACTTTGCCCCGGGCCCTCAGAAAAAAATTCTCCTATTTGGCCATACAGATAGGAATATTCCACATAATGTTTCTTGCAGAAAAAAAATTCCCAAGTACCCTGCAAAATCAAAAGTCAAAAAAAATATTGTAAAATTTTTTGCAGGTATTTGTATAGTTTCAAAAAATATTTGAAAAGAAAAAAGTATAAATAAATAAAATACCAAAAAGTTTTTTGGAGAGGGTACCTAATAGGTACCCTGCGCAAGACCTGTCAAGCCCCGTACCCTGAGGGTACTACAAATACCAAGCCCGCAACCCCTACAGGGCCTTGCATGGCCTCAAAGGCCTACGTGGAAAGGTTTTCCCTACCTGCAAGTCCCTTGGGGTCTGTAGACACCTTTAAGGGGCTTGACCCAAGGATAACAGGTCTCTCAACCTTTTGTAATTTTTTCTAATATTTTTTATAAAACAAAAATCTCTAATCACCCAGATCTACCATTTCTGGCGACATTTTTAGCCAAAACTCTACAGATCTACCTTTTTTGGTTATTCTACCAAGTTTGGTGGAAATTTTAGCAGACTACCAACTTTGGCAAAAAATTTAGCAGCTCTACCATTCTTGGCAATTTTCCAAATTTGGCGGTATTTTTGGCATTTTGACAACTCTAGTAGACCTCCAATTTTATCTAGAAAACCTCCAGTTCTAGTGGACATCTAATTTATCCGGTAGACCTCCACATTTAGTAGTCCTCCAAATTTGGTAGCAGTTCTAACAAATTTAGCGATAGTTGAATTTTCAAACGCAGACCCCCTCCAGAATGTAGTTTTGATTTTGCACTCAGACTTTGCAGGCTTGTATCTCAGTCATCCGGGCTCCAATTTTGGAGAATTTTTTTTGGGTAGAATTTCATAAGATTCATAGTGGTATATATGTATTTTGATTTTGGTGTTTGGTTTTTCTAGAAATTATAGATTTTCATCACTTTTGCTGAGTAGTTCTTGTTTTAGAAACTTCTGGGGCTTTGTTTGGGCTCATACAGTAACATTTTTTTATGATTTGTTTTGAAAGTGCATAATTTTTTATTACTTCTCATATCTGTGATCATATTTATCTCATTTTGTAACAAAATTGTACTTTTATTTTAAGGCCTAATTTGGCATTTGCATGTACCAAAATCAAAAGACCACTTTGCTATTGTTGGCTAGTGGAATTTGTAATTGCACTAAGTATAAAGTGCCAAGATCATAATTTTCTGGGGTGGATCATTGATTGAGTGAATTTGGGGGGTGTGTTGTGTGGTTGTGTTCATCTTCTCTTTGAGTTTTCATTTGTGCTCTTGCCATGGGTTATCCTAATTTCCCTCATTTGACTCCATATAACTATGCAACATGGAAATCAAATGCATGGAATTCCTTAATGAGTAAGGGGTATCCACCTCAAATCACAGATCCTAAACAACAACCAAAGGATGATAAATCAAGGATGGAATGGATCATTAACAATTCTAAGACACTTGGATATCTACGTACATTTGTTTCACTTGACCTTATTTATGTGATTGATAAGTCTACTACACCTAAGGAGGCTTGGGATAAACTTGCACAATTTTATGGTCAAAATGATGAGGTTAGAGGATATCAAATTGATAATGATCTCACTAATCTAGATCCAATAAGTTTTTACAATATCCAAGACTATGTAACAAAAGTTAATGAACTAAGGGCCCAACTCAAAGAATGTTGTATTGAAAAGAAGGATGCACAATTGGTCTTCAATGTGTTAGGCAAGCTTCCTTCTGAATATGCAACATTTATTTCTAGTTTTCAAACTCATCAATTGACTATGGGAAAGGACTACACTATGCCTTGAGTCATCTTTAGAAATATTAATTCTTGAACAGACCAAATTAATCACAATGGTATTCTCAAGCCATTTAAGTCACAAGGTTTGGTGGCTAGTCAACTACAAAGTGAGAAGGGGTCTAGTAATCCTAAAAAGAAATAGAAGATGAAAAAGAATAAGCCATCAACAACACAATTAAATGTTGAATCTCCCTCACAAGGGGAATCACCTAAGAAGGAGAAGCCTAAGTGTACATATTGCAAGAAATTGGGGCATGGCGAATATAAATGTTATATCAAACAAATTGATAAGTTGAAGCATCTTCTTAAGAAGACTCAAGTCAATACACCTTCAACTATGTCAGGGGGTTCATCATCTTCTCCTTCATATACAAAGTCAGAGAGACAAAAGGGGAAAGCACTTGTTGCAATTACAAATTCTGAGTCAGGAAGATGGATTCTTGATTCTGGGGCTTCACATCATATGACTTCATCACAGAGTATGTTCTCTTCATTTGATACTTGTTCATTACCACGTATCCTGATGGCCAACAACACATATATGAGTGTTTGTGGGAATGGTTCAATTGACATGGAGGAAGGATCATTTGATGATGTCCTTTGTGTTCCTTCTTTGTCAACCAATATCCTTTCTCTCTATCAAATCACACATGTGGTGGAGCAGGAAAAAGTGTTGAGTTCACACCTAATTCTATGATCATTCAGGATTTGCATAGTAGAGATATACTTGCAGTTGGGGAGGTAGATCATCAATCTAGAGTGTATACCTTCTCACATTTTTCTCCTATTGTTCCTTCAGTTGATGTTCACCCTCATGTGGACACTTTTGAGGAGATGTAGTATGGTCATTTGAATCTTGGTGTTCTTTCATTGATTGAGGTTCTAGAGACATGTGCTGACATTCCATCTCCTCCATCATCACCTATTGTATCTACTAAGTTCATTGTTGCTACATCCATGGTTCCAAGTGATTCAGTGCATGAGGACATTCATAGTCTTCCAGATTCTACTACTTGGGATGAGTATTTTACAAGTATTGCAAATTTGTTTTGTGAGTCATATCTTGCAGAGTTGGAGGACACTGTTGAGGACATTCATCTCCTCTTTGATGTTAGCTCTCATGGAGTTGCATCATCTTCTTCAGATGTGATGAGCGAACCTTCATACCCTCTTGTTATTTCTTCTTCTCTTCACTTGTCATAGTTTGGCATTGAGTTGGAGTACCTTGAGCAGTATTTAGAGTTATCTTCTTTATCTTTGGATCATGTTCTACATCTATTTCCACTAGATCTTAGATTGTCACCTTCTTCAGGTAGGCCTGGGACTTCTAATTTGATAGTGGCATCTTTCAACATCAACATGGCAACACCTAAGTAGATTTCAGAGACTTCATACATTTTTAGTTTTCTTCCTTCATATTCCTTTCAGGAATGGGAAGACTTCCTGCATATATTCTTGGTTTTGTTTCTTCCTATTGGCACCTTCAAAGTTTGCAAATTTGAAGTGCCTATCTCCTTTCGATGTGTCAACAGAGACTAGGTTGACAAGCTACTCAATCTACCCCGTGTTGGTCCCCGAATCCGCAGATAGTAAACCCTAAAGGTTTGCCACTTCTTATGATCAAATTTACTGTGAGACTTGTCCAACAAAGATGGGAGATTGTTTGCACTTATCTCCCCTTCACTTCAGGTTCTGCCGCACCTAGGGGGTATCCCTTATTCACAAAAAAAATATTTAACCTTGACTAACTCAGGTAGAATGCTCTCATGTATGCACCAAGATTTATAAGATGAACCCTAGACTGGAAACATTCTTAGACTATCCCACTGGTTAAATCTGAGAACATGCAACTAAAACCCTACTAAAATTCCTAAAGTTTACTAATGATAAAATGTTTTTTTGTTTTGATATTTTGGTTGCAAGATTAGGGTTTGAGTCATGAAATCCCTCTAACTCACGACTGGTGCCTATCTCAAGGTGCAGAGTCAAATCTAGACATGGAGAGTATTATCAACAACAACACAAACACACAGTTTCAGAGGGCTTATTTGTTTCTACCTTACAGACACACCCAAGAATAAGTATTTATATTGACCATTCTTATGAATATCCATGTTATTAGACGTACATCCCCATATTTGATTTAAAGCACTTTAGTCTGTTCCTTAAACATAAGCCAAAAACCAAATATGAAATGCAACAAGTGTGCAGATAAGAAATCAGAAAACTCTTAGCTTCTTCATTCAAAAGTAGGCAAATAACAATGGAGACAGGCAACATAAACACATGCTCACAGCACTACTCATATTGTTCAATCTGACACAGATGGATTGCATATGAAAATACATTCAACATATGAGATTCAAACTTACAACAAAAATTGGGTAGCCATCAGAGCCAGTATTTCCTTCCACTCCTCAAAATATCCAATCTTCCTGCACAATACAAAGTGGAACAACATGTTCTTATAGACACAAGATTGCCCTAAAATTAATTACATCATGGAGGTAGGTGAGATTTTTTCCATTTTACAATTAAAAGAGGAGAAGACTAAATAATAAATAAAACATGTGTTAATTTCCCCTTTTAATTTTTTACATTTTCACCTATTCCCAATATTACACAGCAGCTGAAGACTCCTCATTTCTCTGATGCAATATGTGACCTGGGACTTTCTTCTTCATCTCTATAATAGCATTCAACCTCAAAGACATCATCACAACATCATTCAATTGAAATTTTCACTCAGTCAATTACCTCTGGGTTGTTTTCAGGCATTGCTGGGCGTTTTTGGTCATTCCGGCAACCAAAACTCATCACAAACCTGCTTAAAATCCTTTTTCAATCAATAGGAATGGCCATGGGACAAAATTAGGACCTGGAACAACATTTTTTAGCCCCACAACACCTTCAAAAATTGGCTAGAAACCAAAAAAAGTGAAGCATTTTCAATCTGCACAAAAATCTGCCTTGAGCCACCTAAAATCAGTCAAAATTACCACAGAGGCGAAGGAAATGTTGATATTAACCTTGCAAATGGGAGAGAGAGGCAGAAAATGCCCTACGATGGGCATTTCGCACCATCGTAGGGGTCTGAGGAAGTGCAGCAGAGAGGGTTGCGATGGTGCGAAATGCACCATCGTGCATTTCTCTGCCTCTCAAAACTTTAACCAAAGTCTTTAAAAAAATTTTATGAAAATATTTGCCTATTATAACTTTTCACTCAAACCTATTTAAAATGCCCATTAATATTTTTAATTTTAATATTAGCATTTTAAAAATTTAATACCTAGGCAAATATTGAATTGCCTTCTCCAGGCAAATGGCATTTTTTCACTGTGGGCAAACCGGGCGTCCAATGACCGTGAAAATTTACACAGGAGCATGATCAATATTTCAAGAAAACCCATTTCCTCATAATCTGCATCGCCGACCGAATTTAGGGGCCCCCTTTGTAAATTGGCCCGTAAGATGCCTCTGCCGCAACTAGAATGCATTAAAATAATGTATCAAATGGTCTCCGATTTTGACAAAATTAGAATTGGAGAGGTTTGAGACCAAAGCGAGAAATGGGTCGCCCTCATAATTATGAAATTTGCAACTTTCTGGAATGTCAATTTTAGCTCTGTTGCAGTCAGAAAACAATTAAATACCCCATCAAAACTTGTCCCAGGAGCACAAAATTGAGCAGGCGTGTTACCATATGTGCCAAAAAACATCCCACCAAACGGATTTGCAATATGATGCCCGAGTTGCAAGTTTTTAATTGATGAATGTGGCCTCTGGGATCCCCAAATCAGTAGATAGTAAACCCTAAAGGTTTGCCAATTCTTATGATCAGGTTTACTGTAGGACTTGGCCAACACTTCCTAAGGGGAGAAACGTTGTTTGACGATCATGGATCATCTTCAATATTCATTGTCAAGCATCTACCATCAGTACATGAGACTCTACATTGAGCGGGGGCTGCTTAGTCTCTCTTCTCTCTTATGGGGGGACTTTTTTCTCACATGGGGTTTTGTTTTTCTCATACATTTGAGAGCATATTTCATGTTTTTTTTCTCTCTTTTGGGGAGGAATTCTTTTCCCACAGGGCTTCCTCCTTTTCTCCATTTGTGAGAGATTGTTTGTACATGGGTACCTAACATGGCCTAGTAGCCAGGACTCATCTTTGCATCTTGCATTTGTTTCATTCTCCCTAAGTTGCACTTCAGGGGGGAGTGTTGGTTTGAACAAGGGTATTTCCTATCCGGTTTCCCTTGTAGTATGAATAAGGCACATTATCTAACTAGTTATTAGTTAGAACCTATTCACACATGTTCACATGTTAAGTTGATAGGATATTTCTAGATGTTTCTAGTTGTCATGTGATCTTATCCTAGACATGTGACCTTATCCTTTAGTTGTCACATGTTATAGGATTAGGACACTTGTCATCATCCTCGTTAGTCTTATCTCTCAATCTTTCCTTTATAAGCAAGGTATGTCATATCATATTGTATGGTGGCGAAATTATTGTAGATTGTTGTATTTGCATTCTTTGATAGGAATACAATTTATTCTTTTCATATTGATCTTCTCTTTTATTTGTGCTTTCCATTGCGCCTCTAGATATTGGGTGGCTATCTCCATAGCCAAATCTTACAAATACTTTCATTCCATGTGACAAGTTGATTGTGCTAACTATAAAAAATAGAGTTATCAACACAAATCATCTTCAGAATAGTCACAATCACCAAAGTCAAATGTTTCGAAGGAACAACATTTGAATCAACAAAGCTAAATACTTGTGGCTTTTTTTCTTATTTACTTTTTCAAAAATTGTAAATTAAGTCATTTTAATATGACTTAATAAAGTGACTTTATATTTATAACTTGAGGTTATAAAAGTAATGACCTTTAAAAATGTTATTAAGTTGTAAACTAAAGTTAGTTCTAAATCAGTTATGGATGGAAAAACCTATTTATACATGGATTGTTTGTAAAGTAAGGACTTTTTGATTCCCCCACATTTGTGTAGAAATAGTAAGAGTATGTAGAGCTCTCTATTTGTGAACTGAACAAAGAATGATATTACTATCTATGAGCCTCTGTATAGTTTCTTTATGCTTTAGATTTTTCTTACATTAAATTTGTAGCCATTTCCTTTAATATTTTCTATTATGTGGAGAATGCATGAGTCTCATTTAATTTATATGTTTACCCTATGCAATCTTGGATGAACTAAATCATTATTTTCTGATCTATGAGTCTAAAAATCTCATGTGAATTTATCATTCTTAAGTTAGCTAATATTCTCTTCTTTAAACCCTAGTTGCATATTTAATTTAAAAGCTATCTTTTAAAGGAATAAATCTTCATGTTTATTCCTCCACTCTTTCGAATTTTCTCATTTTATTTTTAGGAACTATGGGCTTTTGGCCTCATATCATCCATACTTAGGTTTTCCTTTTCTTTCATTTAGTTTTAGTTTATTGTTTTTTCTTGCTTTCTGATTAAAAGCATACCCCAGAAAATTAAAAACCTATCATAAGAGGGAGCTACCCCTCTCAAACATAGAGGATAATCACTAATTTAATAGTGATTTATCTAACTATTGTAAACTTTTTCACTACCCATTGGACGAGTCAAGGTTGTTTGTAGCGAAATATCACAACGACAAATCTATTTAGCAATAGATTTTTGGTGACTCTACTAGGGAAGTGAAAAGCCTTGCTTTTATCAGTGAGTTCTTTCACATTTCTCCAATACAAGGTCTTCTAAAAATGCACTTATGACTATCCAACATAATGCTAGACCTATGTTACAACTGAATATCATTTGATTGAAAGTTGAACAAGAAGACATTATAACTAATTTATGCATTATTTTCAAGAGATACAGAAGGCTCAACCAACAATATCATTAGATTGATAAAGTTTTAAATGACAAAGAGGACCTGAAACATGAAATAAGGAGACAAGCATGTCATAATTTATTTGAAGGTAGGCAACTTGTTGTTGAAACAATTGAAGTTATACCTAAAAGAAACCAATGCAATCCTATGCACACAATCCAAAATAACTAGCATTAATTCAATACACTGCTTACCAAAAGATATACAAGAGGTGACCACCAAAAAAGAATACAAGACCTTGATTTTGATAGTTGTGAAGAGGTAAATTTTTTCATTTTCTACACCTATTGGAAAAATAATTAAATCAACAAGCAGGCCATCTTCACCTACCAGTACTCTTGCTATTTATCCTACTTGATAGGCACTTATATTACATGGTACAACACTCTCTTGTTATAAATTTTTAACACATTCCCTTACAAGAAATGGCATGACTTAGCTCACACCTATAGAAAGAATCTTTCAAAATTCAAAGGAGGTTGAAAGACCACTATAGATGAACATATTAACACTTTCTTTGTTGTGTGTGCCATTCTTAGTGTTCAACATGAAGATGTATCAGTCAAGTTGTTTATGGAGTCTCTTACTAATGCTATAGTAGAGTGTTTCTACCACTTGCCACTAGGTTCTATAAATTCTTGGGTTGTAATAAGGAGAAAGTTTGAATATCACTTCAAAATCACTGAGGATGAGCATTCTTTATTAGCACAACTTACTCAATTAAAGAAATAAATGCATAAATCAATGTGAGAGTTTATTGCTAAGTTTAACAAAATCGTGAATAGAATTGAAGCAACAAAGAGACCAACAACAAAGAATAAAAATGCTTCTTTATTAATGCTCAAACATTGAATATTAGCTTCCTCTTGAGAAGAGAAAGGGTTGCTAATTTGGAATCTACTCAAAATATGGAAATCAAAATTGAAGATGACCTCCTCACAATCGAGAAGTGGAAAAAAGAATCACATATGGGTAAGAACCAAGCCACTACCTCTTTTGATCTAGTAGTTCAAAGATTAGCAAATGATCTTATTGCTTTAAAAAGGAAAATTCCACGTGTATAAAAGCAACCCTTATATCAGGATATACCTAGAAAGGGTTATATGCAACCTAACAAAAATAATAAAATTTTAGGACTACCCACTCCAACACAAAGGCTTTCACTTGAAGGGACTACAATAAGTGGGTGAAATAATAATGTCATCTGTAACTTCCACTTGACAACCGATCATGATGGTGCAACATGTCCCAAAATGAATTAGTTTGTGCAAATGATAGACATGAAGGAATCTATTGAAAAAGAATCAATTTGGGAGGAGCTTATTGAATACTATGGTGACTCTACTATCAGCTTCCTCGAGTATAAATCTAATTTAAAAAGAGGTAGTGATATTTTTATGGAATTAAGTAGTTATTCATGCATTGTATTCACCAGAAATCAACATATGCAAGTAGAAAAAGAAGCTAGAAATTAAAAAAACAACAATATGATGTTGCTGCCAACACCCCCAGATTTATATTGTCAAGAAATTCTTCTTCTCCTAAGGGTCTTGTTGTTACACCATCAATAATTGTGCCTAAATCAATAGGTGCACATGTAAATTATACTATTCTTAGTTTTGTTCCTATAAGACTTGTAGTTCTTTTGATATTGTAGAACATTGCAAAAACACTAAGGTTTAAATATACCAAGCTGAATACTTAAGGTTGAACCCTAGTGAATTATATCCCCTTGTAAATTATATAAAAAAGGATGCATCTTTATCCTCTCCCATTATTGTACATTCCTCTAATCCAAACATAGACCCCCAAATTTGTGAAGCAACCTCCACAAATTTCTCTTTAAATACACAAAACCATGCTCCCCTAAGGCCAAATGAAAAACCTAACCCATTTTATATCTCTTTGTACATTACTAGTTATAGGCTAAGCAACTATATAATAGATTTTGGCGCATTTAATAATGTCATGCTCGCCAAATTTGTCTAAGCCCTTGACTTATCCCTTACAAAAACTTTTGGAAAATGATATCCATGGAGTCTAAATAGGTCCCACTTGTAGGAAAAATCAAGGACACTCAAGTAGCCCTTGCATCCTATCCTAACAAGAGATTAAAACTCACCATCCTTGTAGCAGACATCATTGTTAGTTATGGAATATTACTTAGTCATAGCTTCTTCAAGGATCTAGGCAATGAAATTTAAATAGGCTAGTTCAATACTTACATCCCTTTGGGTGGGAAGAAGGTCCACATTGACCCTAAACCCAAGGCTAAATTCACTATCCTCAAGTCTGGAGATCCTGTCAAAGATCCTATATAAAGAAATAGGACCTTGGACGTACATGATTTATTCCACCTCAAGTGAAGAAGCCCCAGAAGTAACCTGTCTAGACACATCTTCTAAACTTTTGACCTTGGAGTTTGATGGAAATTACTCATCTTCTTGATCTAGAGTAGGTGTTGTTCTCATCTCGCCTAGTGATGAAAAACTTCCTTTCTCTTATAAATTAGAATTCAATAATACCAACAACATAGAAGAGTACCAAGCCTCGTTGTTAGGTTTAGTTGTTGCTATTGAGAAATGAATTAAGAAATTAATGGATTTGGGAGATGTTGAGTTAATTTCCAAAAAAGTTAGAAAGGTTTTCATAGTGAAAAATGCAGGCTCAGGCATTAGAGGAACAGGGTATGGGATATTATTGAATTCTTTGATGCATTTTCTATAGAAGTAGTCCCAAATGAACAAATTCAAGTGTTGATTCATTGAATATTTTTGCATCCCTCCTTCTCCCTCACCTAAATTTTAAGGAAGATTCCTATAGGGTTGACCTGATTTATTGCCCCAACATCATTGAGAATGAAAACCATTGGCAAGTATTTGAAGATGACAAAAAAATAATATATTTTCTTGAAAAAGATGAAATGTTCACTAACTTGTACTTTAAAGGAAATTTTTCTGAATGCAATGAGCTTGTTCCTAACAGAAAGGATTTGACAGATCCCATAACATATTAGGTAATATAGTTAAAAGGGAATAAGTTGCATAAAGGCCTAGTTTAATTAAAAGATTTTTTGATAAGCATGATGATGAGACATGGTGGATTTAAATGCAAAATTTAATTACTTCGAACTATTTTAAAGTAAGATAAATAGTGTATTTGGACTTACTTCTTGTTTATGTTAAATGTACTTGAATTTGATTATGCAATATCTATTTTCTACATATATATGTCTTTGTTATGCTAAATATAGATCCAAAAACTAAGGTATGGACACTCTAGATCTCTCCAGAGCTATCTATACCATTATTTAGATAGCTCGAGAATTGCTCAACCAAGCTCCAGAATGCATGAGAAGAAGATGAAAATAACCTAGATCAGTGATGGACAAATTTTGGCACCTATCCTTCACATTTGGTTCAGAAATCATAAGGAACCACCGTTGGATGCATGTTTTAGAGAAAACAAGACCACTTTCAACACTTTCAACCATCACTCATATGAAGTGACTCTTAACTGCCTTGTTTTGGAATGCCAACACACATGCCCTATTTCAAAGGGTTCAACTACTATAATTTATTATGCAATTGAAGTAGCTTTTAGTTTAGACTTTAGATTTTCTTATAAGATTTGAAAATATTTCAAGTCAAAACTAAAGTGTATTATTTTATGCCTTAGATTTAGCAATAAATGACTACTGCATGATCTACGTCTCGTTGTCCCAAATAGTTAGAAATGTAGGACTAAGGATTCTATAAATAATACTCATTACTCCCCAAACAATGTTAGTTTTTTAAGAAAAGAATAGATAGATCATAGTTACAAAACATAGAAAAGTGTATGGAATGAAAAACACACTAGTTTAAGGCTTCACTAGAGTTAAAGAATTGATCCTGAAGGCAGGGTAAGGCCTGCTTTTCTTGAAGGAAAGAATCTTATTGTGGTATTTTTTGTTTTTCTTGGTATTCCATCTTTATTTACATTTTATTTCCAAAGTTATTGTTCTATTTTCCACTTGAGACCTACAGGCATTTGTGATCCATATATATAAGAAAAGAAAAAATCAACTTTAATTTATCTTTTACTTTCATGCAAAGTGTGTTTCTCTTTCTAAGAAAAATATGTTTATTTTCCATGCAAGCATGTTTCCTTTTCAATAAAAATATGTTAGATTTGATTCTAAGTTCAGCAAAAGAATAGACTAGTGTAGAGATTTATCAAGCAATGATGTATTCTTAAGAACTCATAATCCTATTGCATATTGTTTTTGAACACCAACCTAGATTAACTTTTAATGATTAAATGGTGGAAAATTGGGACACTACAATGACCTCATTTTTGGTGTCGTTGCCAAGGAACCTTAAATTTCAAAAAAATTGGGTGTCAATAGGGTTATTCCTCTACTTCATGTGAAGTTTCTAATTTCATATCTTTTTGTAATTAGAGAAAATTGATGACATATCTTTCTCTGAATATTCAAAGAGAATTTTAGATAGATTCTTTGTGCCTAATAAATGAATTTGAGCACTGATGCTTATACAATTATTTTTATTTATGAATAGACCTAGGGACTCATTAGATTATTTTATGAAACACCCCCAATTGAAACTACGAGAGAAAAATAGATAAAGGTTGACACATCTAAAACAAGGTATTGTCCTCTAGATTTGTCACTTAAAAATATTAGGAGGTTGTTAAAACATAAAAGGGAAGAAAAAACACCTGATAGATTACCATAGTCATTGAGTGAATAATTCCAAACTATCAATAGGACAACAAATCAAGACATTATGGTTGATAGAAATGAACAAAACAAACCCAACAACCAAACTTTCACATATCCAATCTCTTTAACTCTAGAACAAGATGAACCTCCAATGAAAACATTTCCCCTTCCATATTACAAACCTTCAGGGGTGTTATGGAGTAAAATGTGTAAACTTGTTAATCAGGACCTATTTTAACACCTTTTTTAACATTAAACGACTAAATCTTGATCCCGATGAATAAACCTAACAATATAAAGTTAGGACTCATCTAAGCCCACTTAAATAGACACTCTCTAGAGTTTGTGGGGCTAAAGGACCAGGGTGCCTAGCGCCCTAGTCCCAAATGTTAGCCTCGGCCCTATTTTTGTGGTGTTGGCTTAGAACACCTCCTTAACTTTTACATGTCGACCTCATTTGGTTTTATTCATTGTTGGTGAGTGGGAATGCATATAAAAGCAAGTTAGTTTATTCATTTGAACAACTCTAAATTCTTTAAGCAATCTAGGCACACTTGCACTCTCTCTTCCTCTCTCTCATGCTCTTTATTCTTCTCTAAAGCTCTCTATGGTCAATTATTGTTGCGGCACTAACTTCTTGTAGGTCTTGTGAAGATCTCTCTACTTCTTTGGGCTACACCAACTTCTTGAGTCAAGTTGTGATGTCTCATCAAGCAAGATAGGGTTTCCATGCTCATGGTGACTCATTTCCTTTGTGCTTTGCAATAGCATTCCATTCTACTTCATATTTGCCTCTACCCTCTTAGGCCACACTCTCTTTATCTCTCATCATTTCTATTGTGGAGGTGGAGACACCATTCATGGAGCTTTGTTAGGAATTACATGTAGAAGATATCAATTAAATGCAGATAAAGATTAAACAAAGGAATGAAAATACATAGAAATAATAACAGTGATAGACAAGTTTTAACATGGTTCACCCAAACTCGGGCTACATCCACCAACAGAGAGTTTAATATTATTATATAGTAAATCAAACCGATTATAGCCAACAATCCTTGCAATTCAATACTGTTGTAAATGCTACAGTACAAATATTGAAATCCCATCCGCAACATACATCCCAGCAGCTTATAACACAATTTTTAGAAGCTTCTTGAATTAGGGTTTTACAATGTCATTTTTCTTTTGTCGGTTAAAAATCTAACAACCGACTCCAAATGAGAAAAAAAGAGGGAAAAAAAATTAGGGGCTGCGCCCCCCGCGAACCCCAGTAAGGATACATTATGAGTGTACAATACTTGCATGATCAATTGCCACATACCAATAATCTTGACTTAGGAAATCTCCTAAATAGCACCAAGCCTCTTTCCTTCTTTTGTGTGTGTAGGTTGAAGTAACAGGTTTCGAGAGACAACATTTAGGAAGAAGGAAGGTTTTGCAGGTGCAGGTGTAGCGAAGCTCTGAGTTCTTGTAAAAGCCTAAATTTGGTCTAGGGCACCCAACACCCTGGTCTATCTATCCCCTAAACTTAAATCTAGGTTCTTCTCTATTCACTAGTCTCTGTTGTGCTTTCTTATTGTTCGCATTTGTTTCTGACAACCTGTTATGCTCCGATCTTGCTCAATTAGGGTTTTCTGTTTTGCCCTAGTTTGATTGGTTGGATTTGGCTAATTCTCCTCTATACAACAAAGGAATAAATCTCCTATAGTTTGGCTCTCCGTCAAGGGTAGAAGCCAAGCTCAGCTTGTGTTCTAATGTTGGATGGAAGAGGGTTTGACCTAGTTTAACCATTTTAGGATAGGTCTCTCTTTTCCATCTAACAAGGGGAAAAAATTTTGAGGACCTTGACCAATTTCTATTTGAATTTAAGGTCCTATGTCAGACCTATGACTATGGGACAAAGAACCAGAAGCTTAATTTCTTCCTCTTTAAATTGAAAGAATCAACTATGTGTTGGTTCATGGGATTAGCAACCAACTCTATTCACACCTGGGATGAGATGGAAACAATTTTATTAGACAAATATTGATGCAGGAGCATCCCAAGTTGCAGAGCAATCTTGCATAGACCAAAAACATTTACATTCTTTTGTTTTTTCTTTCATTTTCTAGTTTAGTTTAGTTCAGTTTAGTCAGTAGCAGTTTCAGCATTTTTCTCTGTATTTTGCCACATTATCATTTCAGAGCTCATAGAGAAAGAATTAGCATCTAGACATCATCATGCGCATCATATCCAAAATCTAGATCATTTGGATCAGTTTCCAGAAAGTTATCGCTATTAGAAGATCACCTGGTTTCACATAACAAAGCATACAAACAGTCAGCTAAAGAAGAAGGTTTCTAGAGCACTTCTATGACTTGCAGAGCTAAATAAAACATCATCCAAGATAGTTTGGGACCTAGCCAACCTCCCTTGAGATCCGCATCCAGTTCCCATCATTTATAGAGGAGTACCAGTTGTTTAAGGCTGACCTATTTGTTTGTACATGTTACACTCTTCATTGGAGTTTGTAACCTTTCTTGGCTGACGCAGAGGATTTCTTGAGCTTGGAGATGATATATATAGATCTCTAGGATGTATTAGGAAGCAAGTTAAGCAATTAGATAGTTATGAGTTCATGATCATTAGATGTTTGTGCTTCAAAGCCATATCTATTGTAATTGGATAATCAGGCTTGTGAGCCCTAATTTGTAGCCCACGTGTTGCTCGCATATAATTCTTTTGAATCTATGATATATTGAGTATTTGAATCATTCATTGTATCCTATATTTGAGTTGTTTCCTTTGTGTTTACTCTTGTTGCACAGCCTAGACAATTCACTCTATAGACCCTCCGGCTGTGACTGCACCAAGTGGTATCAGAGTGAAGTTTTGAATCCTTTGGGAGTGAAGTTTGGAAGGCATTTCATAAGATCTTGCTGTGAATAGATCACTGAACCTGAGGTAGTCTACCTATGTTGTCAACCGATCGCCAATTGTGAGGTAGTTGTCACCTTGTAGCTCGATCGCCGAATTTGAGTTAGTTGCACCTTGATCCTAGGAAGAGATGCCACTGAGGAGAATACCTATTGTAGGCACTATAACTAGAAGAATGGATGAGATGATGGAGATGATGCAAACAATGAAAGTTCGATTAGATGTTGAAGAAGATTGAAGAAGAGAATTGGCACCTCGACCTAATGTTGAAAGTGACGATGATGAAGAACTTCAATCAGCTGATCAAAATGAAGAAACCCTAGAAGAAGAAGAAGAATCAGATCAAGTGAAGATGTTCAGAGCTATTTCAAAGATTAGAAAGCGACCTAGAGTGGAAGTACCGAATTACACTAGAAATTTGAATCCAGAGGAACTGATTGACTAGATAAATGACTTGGAGGAATACTTTGAATATGAAGAAATTGAAGATCCAGAGAAGGTGAGATTTGCAAAGACTAAGTTGGAAGGACATGTTTCTATTTGGTGGAAATAAGTTTAGTTGGATAGAAACAAAAGAGGAAAAGAAAAGATCATAATTGGGATAGAATGGTGACAAAGTTGAAGAAACAAATTATACCTGCTGACTATGAGTTGGAACTGTTGAAGAGATTGTAGAACCTGAGACAAAAGGAGAAATTTGTGAAGGTGTATACTAAATAATTTCATAAGATAATCAGAAGGATAGGACATAGTGAAGCAAGCAAAGAGAAACTGGCAAGATATATCAATGGACTAAGATTGAATATTCAAGAAGAACTAAGCCTGGTAAGGATGACAACAATAGAAGAAGCATATCAGTTTTCTCTGAATGTTGAAGAAAAGTTGAACAAAAAGCATGAGCAGAGGTAGAAAGGTAGAGGAGGTAAATTTCAAAGAGGTAGAACATATTCTGGAGGAGAAAGATCATATGTGGAGAAGAACAAACAAGATAGTACATTCAAGAAGGAAGACAGAGATAGCAGTGCTTACCTGAGAGATGATAGAACTTTCTACCGCAGAGGGAATCATAATTCATACCAGAGTGAAGGATATAGGAGAGATGAAAGAGGGTTTGATAAGAGAACATTCAAAGGAATGTGTTTTAATTGTGGAGGTGAAGGACACCGAGCTTTTAAATGTCATCAGGGAAGTACAAGCAAGAAGACAGAGAACAGTGGAAGAGCATCTTATGTGGAAGAGGAACTTGTTGGATTGCCTAATTTAGTTGGAAAACTAGAGAAAGGGGAATCATTAGTCATGACGAGAGCACTATTTCAAGCAGAGACAAATGAGGAACCATCGCAGAGGAAAAGTTTGTTCTGGACTAGATGCAAATCAAGAGGTAAATGTTGTAAGGTTATAATTGATAGTGACTAAGTTGAACCTGGAAAGATTGAAACACCCTAAACCCTATCAGATAGCATGGATTCAGGATGACCACAAGGTACTGGTGAGTGAACAATGTTTAGTGAAATTTCATATTGGATCTTATCATGATGAAGTATTGTGTGATATTATGTCGATGGATGTATGTCATATATTGTTGGGTAGACCATGACAGTATGATAGAAAAGCTATACATGATGGGAGAAAGAATACCTACACTATAGTATCTAATGGAAAGAAAATCACCTTGATACCTTTAGAGGATGAACCTAAGAGTGAAGTATGTGGGAATGCTAGAATCTGTTTGGTTGATGGAAGGAAATTTTTGGATGGTTTGAGACATGAAAATATGTGTTATGCTTTGATTCCTAAGAAGCCTGGAAGCCTAAGTACATAAACTGAAGAATCACAGTTAGAGGAGATAACTAAATTGTTGATAGAGTATGAAGACATCATATTAGATAATGTACCTAAAGGATTGATCAAAAGTATCAGTCATCATATGGATTTTATAACGGAGCTAGTTTGCCTAACAGAGCAGCACACCAGATGATACCAACAAAGAATGAAGAACTGAATAGACAGATACAAGAATTGTTGAAGAAATGTTTGATCAGAGAAAGTTTGAGCCCTTGTGCAGTACTTGTAGTGCTAGCACCGAAGAAAGATGGAGAATGGAAAATGTGTACAGACTCTAGAGCAATCAACAAGATCACAGTTAAGTATAGATTTCCATTGCCTAAGATGGATGACATTATGGACTGTTTGAGTTGAGAAAAATATTTTACCAAGATAGACTTGAAGAGTGGATACCATCATATTACAATCAGAGAGGGAGATGAATGGAAAACTACTTTTAAGACAAATGAAGGATTGTATGAGTGGTTAGTGATGCCTTTTGGATTAACAAATGCACCGAGTACTTTCATGAGGTTGATGAATGAAGTCTTGAAGAAATTCTTGGCTAAGTTTGTTATTGTATACTTGGATGATATTATGATTTTCAATAAGACAAAGGAAGAACATTTATGGCACCTGAGACAAGTTTTGCAGAGGTTGAGAGAAGAGAAATTACTAATAAACATCAAGAAATGTAGTTTCATGAAGGAAGAATTGGTATATTTGGGATTTGTGATTTATGCAAAAGGATTGAAGATGGACCCTGAGAAAGTTAGAGCAATTGTTGGGTGGCCGACACCTCAGAGCATTGGAGAAGTTAGATCATTTCATGGGTTAGCTAGTTTCTACCAAAAATTCATTAGAAATTTTAGTTCAGTATGCACACCTATGGCAGAGACAATGAGAGGTGACAGAAAGGACTTTAAGTGGACATCAGGAGAAGATAAGAGTTTTGAATAGTTGAAGCAGAAAGTGACAAAACAACTAGTGTTAGCATTATTGGATTTCAACAAAGTATTTCAAGTAGGTTGTGATGCAAGTGGAAATGCAATAGGAGCAGTATTAAGTCAAGAAGGTAGACCAATAGCTTATTTCAGTGAGAAGTTGAAAGATGCAAGGAGAAGATATTCAATTTATGATCAGGAATTCTATGCCATAATTCAAGCCTTGAAGAAGTAGAGACATTATTTGTTGCATAAGAAATTTGTGTTGTATATAGATCATCAAGCTTTGCAATATCTGAATAGTCAAGGAAAGTTGAATCAGAGACATATGAGATGGGTAGAGTGTTGGTTTTACAATAGACAACTGAGAGGGGGGGTGAATCAGTTGTCACAAAACTTTCTTTTCTTTAAACACTTAAATCCTTCTTGTGTTTCAATAGCATAATAATAATTCAATCATGGAAGCACAATGCAATAATTCAAGAGCAAAAACACATTAACACATATGACATCAAAATTTTAACGTGGAAAACCCGGTTAAGGGAAAAACCACGGGATGACTAACCCAAGATTGTATTCTCTGTTAAAAGAATAAAGAAGAACAAAATGGCACTTGCCAATTAGGGCTCACTGCCTGAGCACACTACTCACAAGATGCCCACTTCCTACAGGAGACACACTATCTACAGAATAATAATATAAATATTACATACTTGAACTAGAAATTAGCATCTTCACCATGCTTGAGATAGTTCTATTTAAGTTCAACACTTCTGCTCTACTTTTCACTCTTCTCCTCTCTACCACTCTCTCATCTTCACCAAGGATGCTTTGAAATGACTTCACAAATCTTATTTATACAAGACATCAACTTTGGGATAAACAGCCACGTCAATACAACACATACTTCATTTTATTACAGAGCAATTACACAAATACAACTTGACTTATTACAAAACTTCATGCGTATCACCACACTATCGGCCACACATATCTGGGACTTCAATCTTCTTTGAGGATCATGCCATGCTTCACAAAACATCTTCAAGATCATCCGCAAGATGTGTAAAACATCCGGTCGGCCATGATTAGGGAGAACACCATCACCCGAGAGTAACTCTTCAATTACGATCTCAATCTTCAATGCGGACCACCAACACGAACTGGACACAGTCTAGAGACTCCCACAAACTTGCCTGAATCACCAAGAGCATCCACACCACTTCTGCTTATTGAAATCATTTGCATCTTCATCCGGAACCTCAAGAACACAGTCTGTCATCACTGTCACATTAGAATAAATGCTTGCGGACCTCCAGACCACGAACCAATTGAGTTGTCAATTCACATTAGCTTCCTAAACATTCCACCAAATCCGCAGAACAAGATATTGCATTTCCAGATCTCACCGGACCTATTTGTGTCACTCTGTCACCTCTGAACAGCTACCAGAACCAGTTTTACTCATATGGCCATAACTTCTTCAAATCTTCATGTGGACCTCTCAAATCTTGACTGGATCATCTTTAGACACATATCTACAAACCCTTTGATACGCATTCTCTATTCTTCATCTATCTGGGATCTTCACTTCATAGAGCTTCACTATTCTTCTTTATTTCTGATAGGACTAATTTTCTCAATATCCTCAGCAGATAGCTCATCCAATCCTTGACATCAATGCAACAGGAGTATGTTGACATCAATGACAACACCGGTTAGGCCCATACTTGCAACATAGAGTTCATGCAAAGTTATGCATTTGTACTAAAGCATAGGAATGGGAAGTCAAACAAAGTTCCAGACGCAGAGTAGAAGAAGAAATTTGTTGATAGAGATGAGGATTGAAGTATTAGGTTTTGAAGAATTAAAGCATATGTATGAATAAGACCTTGATTTTGCAGAACCATGGAAAGCATGTAAGGAACTTGTTGTGACAGATAGAAGTAAGTGGTTAGATTATTTCATTCAGGAGGATATGTTGTTAAAGGAAATTAGTTATGTATACCTAGGAGTTCAATGAGAGATAATTTGATAAAGGAGAAACACAGTGGTAGATTGGCAGGACATTTTGGAATTGACAAGACAGTGGCTTTAGTAAGTGAACATTAATTTTGGCCTCAGATATATAAGGATGTAAGGAAGTTTGTGTAGAATTGTATGGTATGTCATGTTGTAAAGGGAAGTAGTCAGAATACAAGATTGTACAAATCTTTGACCGTGCCGGAGAGACCTTGGGAAGACATAAGCATGGATTTCATATTAGGATTACCAAGAACATAGAGAGGACATGATTCTATATTTGTAGTGGTAGACAAATTTTCAAAGATGGTACATTTCATACCTTATAAGAAGACAAATGATGTAGTGCATGTTGTTGACCTATTTTTCAAGGAGATTGTGAGGTTGCATGGATTACCTAAGAGCATAGTTTCAAACAGAGATACAAGATTCATTGGATATTTTTGGAGAACACTTTGGAAGAAGATGAAAACAAACTTGAAGTTTAGTTTAGCATTTCATCCACAGATAGATGGACAAATAGAAGTTATAAACAGGAGTTTGGGAAACTTGTTGAGATGTTTGGTAGGAGAGAAGGCAAGAAGTTGGGATCAAATTCTATCACAAGCAGAGTTTGCATACAATAATTTAGTGAATAGGAGTACCGGAAAGACACCTTTTGAGATTGTAACTAGAGTAAACCTAAAGGAGTAGAAGAGTTGAGAGACATCAGTATGGAGAACAAAAGAAGTGCAGAGGCAAAAGAATTTTTAGGATACATGGAGACAGTACATAATCAAGTTAAGAAATATTTGGAAGAGATGAACCGCAAGTATAAGGAGAAAGCAAATGATAAAAGGAGACACAAAGAATTTTTAGTTGGAAATGAAGTGATGGTATATCTGAGAAAAGAGAGATTTCCAGTAGGAACATATAACAACTTGAAGATGAAGAAGTTTGGACCATGTAAGATAATCAAGAAATTTGATTTAGGAAATGCATATGAGGTGGAGTTGCTGGAGACATTGGGTATATCACCTATACTCAATATTGCAGACTTATATCAATATCATGAAGAAGAAGAAAGAGACAACATTGAAGATGATTTGAAGAAACAGTTACCATAGCAACAACCAGAGCATATAGAAGACTTTTTGGATAGCAGAGTTGGATGCAGTACCAGAGGAAAGTAATACAAGGAATATTTGGTAAAGTGGAAAGGCATGCCAGAAGAAGACTCAACTTGGATTTCTCAAGCTGAGGTGGACCGTCTTGGTTTTCCTCTAGCCCCAACAAAGTGATGGACTCACTTTTTTTCAACATCCCCGGGTGTCTAATGTAGGAGCATCCTAGGTTGCAAAGCAATCTTGCATCAACCAAAAACATTTGCATTCTTTTGTTTTTTCTTTCATTTTCCAGTTCAGTTCAGTTCAATTCAGTCAGTAGCAGTTTCAACATTTTTCTCCACATTTTGTCACATTATCATTTCAGAGCTTACAGAGCATGAATTAGCATCTAGACATCATCATGCACATCATATCCAAAATTTAGATCATTTGGATCAGTTTCCGGAAAGTTATCGCTATCAGAAGATCACCTGGTTTCACAAAACAGAGCATACAGATAGTCAACTAAAGGAGAAGGTTTCTGGAGCACTTTTGTGACTTGTAGAGCTAAATGAAACATCATGCAAGATATTTAGGACCTAGTCGACCTCCCTTGAGATCTGCATCCAGTTCCCATCATTTTAGGAGTACCAGTTGTTTAAGGCCAACCTATTTTTTGTACACATTACACTCTTCATTAGGGTTTGTAACCTTTCTTGGCTGACATGGAGGATTTCTTGATCTTGGAGATGATATATATAGATGTCTAGGATGTATAAGGAAGAAAGTTAAGCAGTTAGATAGTTATGAGTTTGTGATCATTAGATATTTGTGCTTCAAAGCCATATCTGTTGTAATTGGATAATCAAGCATGTGAGCCCTAATTTGTAGCCTCCATGTTGCCGGCATATAAGTCTTTTGAATCTATGATATATTTAGTATTTGAATCATTCATTGCATCCTCTATTTGAGTTGTTTCCATTGTGTTTACTCTTGTTGCATGGCTTGGACAATTCACTCTGTGGACCCTCCGACTATGACTACACCAAATATGAAGATTACTGTAGAGTTAGGAATAGGAAGGAGGAGCTCTTCAAAATGAGACAAATGCAAGATGAGAACTTGGAGGATTATATGGACCATTTCCTATTTGATCACAAATGATGTGGAAGTAGCCTAGATGAAGAAATAAGAAAAACCATTTTCTTGAGAGGGATTGTTGAGGAATCATTGGAATCTTTAAACCTCATGGGTCGAGGGGACATTAATAAACTTGATTTTGGCGACATTATTGAACTATGTAGAAACTATTCTCACACAAGAGTAGGGAATAGGAAGACAACGCATGGGAACAGTAGAGATGATGTTACTCGAGTAATGGAAGAATTGGAAAAATTAAAAATTAATATTTTGCTTCATTTAAATGCCACACTGGATGGGCTACAAGCCAATAAGAGAACTTTTGAACCTTTGGCCATTTATTGTCCAAAACGCAGAGGCAACCACCCACTTAGAGAGTGTCCCTTGAATTAGGTTTAGTTGTGTGGAATTTGTGAAAATAACCATCACACAAATGAATGTAGCATATTATCTAAAATTAATAATAGATTGAAGAAGGTATCCCAAGTTGTGGAAGAATTAAACTTTATAGAGTAGGAACAGTCCAACTTCATTTTTAATTAAAATATTTAGGATAGTTTGGACCTAGGACCCTCTTAAATTGGATGCCAAACCAATAGACAAGACCATGAAATGTAGGATCACCACAAGCAAAGCCACAATGGGGATGTCCATGGGTCCAAATAGAATGGATTAACCCCTCATGACCAACTCCCCCATGGTGTAAGAACCCTTACCAATTGTGCCCTAAATTTTTGAGTTTTAGTGTGTTGACATTTTGCCAAACACTTGTCATGCAAACTATCTATGACTAATTTATGAGTGTTTGTTTGGTTTTGTGATGTTTTTTTGACTGATTTTCAATGCCAATACATATGCAAATACATAGAAAAGATAGCCAAATGATCACATAAACAAATATTAGTGATTCAACACTCAATTAGGCTTTATTTATTGATGGTATAGGTCTGATTACACTAATAATCAGGTCTATATAGAGTATATCAGACTAATTAAACCTATAATAAATGTTGATAAAGCCTATTCAAATTAAAGATTTGAATATGGAGTTTATTTACAACATACCCACTTGAAAGTACTTCTTCTAGGTACCATATGAAATCATACATGACAAATAGATGACAAATACATAAATGATTTGATGGCTACTTTCCTCAATGAAGTCTGATATGAATTTGTAGATGATAGCAATGCCTAGACAGCTCCAAAATTGTCCTCAAACCTCCTTCAAAGATTGATCGATTGGTCCTCTATATAACAGTCAGCCCTAGGAATGATATTAGATATCAAATGGATGTCAAATATGTCCCTAAAAACCTGATTCACCAATCTGATATGACTATAGAAGTCTGATATGAAATTTTGAATACACAATGTTGTTGAATGATCCCTCCAAAGGTGGCACTAACACCTTCAATTATGCCTAAACCCTAGGCGATGGAAAAAATGATGTTTCTACCTTACAAACCCCCAGGATCTACAATTACAAGTGCCCAAATTTGCAAAGTATAATCTATAGTATCAAATTCTCCACAAACCCTAGCGGCCAACAATGGTGATATTCAGATTTGCCTTCAAAAACCTATCGATTCCATCACTAAACCATGGGATACCAATGCCAAATCCATCACGAATAACTTGTAATATAATAACCTTCAATCTTCATCACAACAAATTGACATTTTGGCACAAATTATGTCAATTTGTCCTCCCAACCCTAACTATTGTAAACCTATAGAAAATGATATGTCTTTGAAGCTCCAATGTCATGTTGAAATTAGGGCAGACAACTAAGGGGAGGGTGAATCAGTTGTCACAAAACTTTTATCTTTTACTGCATTTAATCTTCTTTACCACTTATTAACAGATTAATTATATAACCATGAAAGCATGAATCAACAACACATGAGCAAAAACATAATCAACACACATAACATGAGGATTTTTATGTGGAAACCTGGTTAAGGGAAAAACCACAGTGGGGGTTAACCCACAAGATTTATTCTCTATTAAAAGAATAGAAAAATGAGAAGGCACTTCCCTTCGGGTGCACTGGCCAGAGCTCATTGCTCAAAGGAGGCTCACTGCCTACAAGAACATTCATAATGTTAACACTGAAAGGTTGAACTAAGAAACAACATCTTCTTCATGTAAGGTTTAGTTCCATTGAAGCCCACAACACCTTTTCTCTGCCCCCACTCACTTCCTCGCTACATCCACATCTTCACTCATTGCCCCTCATTTCCATGACTTCACAACACTTATTTATACATGTCATCAACTTTGGAATGAACATCAAAGTCAGCCAAACAATCATCTATCTGGAACATTCTCCAAGATAGGCATTACAAGCAATTACAATCACAAGACTTGACTTAATACAAAATGCTACATGTGAACCACTCCTTTATCAGCCAAGCATAGCTGGGACTCAAACTTTCCTCAAACAACATGTCATGTTCCATAGAACTTCTCTTAGATCATCCGCAACACGCCCTAAGCATCCAGTTGGCCAACACTAGAAAGAATAGCAACACTCAAGGAGAAATCTTCAACCACGAGCTCAATCCTCAATGCAGAATACCAACACAATAGGCACATGATCCAGCGACCACCACAAGCACAATGAAATCAACAAGAACAACCGTACCACCTCAAATCACCAAAAACACTTGCATCTTCATCTGGGAACTTAAGAACACTAACTGTCATGACTATCACACTAGAAAGATTGCTTGCGGACCTCCAAACCATGAACCACTTGAGTTGAGGATACACACCAACATCCCAAACATACCTTTGGATCTGCAGACCATAATATTCCAATGCAGAGTAATCCGGACCAAGTTCCTATCACTCTGTTACCTCTGAACAACTGCAAAACCCGGTTCTCCTCAGATGGCCATAAAGTCACCAATCCTCCATGTGGACCTCTCAAATCTTAACTGGAGCAACTTTAGACAATCCTCTACACAACCCTTTAGTCCCCAGACTTTGATCTTCGTCTCACTGGACATGCGGAGCAATCTACTTTGTTGAACTGCACTGTCTTAACTATCTCTGACAAAGAGATATGTTGACATCAATGACAACACATCATATGCACATATTTGGAACAATATCCCCCTTTGTCATTGATGGCAACATATGATGTGAAAAACTAATTTGACCATCAAGACAAGGACTTCTCCCCCTTTCTCTTATCACACCTACAACCACTTTCTTTACTTCTCCTCCTTTCACCAGCAACTACTTACTTCCAAGTTTTTCACATGACTTCTCTCCTCCTTTGACATCAATGGCAAAGGGCACATATTTGCAATCATCTCTCACCCCTTTTGTTTCTTAGACAAAACCAAACTAAGCTTAGAACATACTAACTACTCCCCCTGAGTAGCATCCCCTTAACACCAATCTGGATCACAAGATATGATTGTGAGTTCCACCAGACTGATGCACCCTAGTGCACCTTAGTTCTGAACAGGAGGGGTAATAACCCCTAGCTTCCCTCTTAGATACTCAAAAGTGTCCTTAGGTAGAGGCTTAGTGAAGATATCCACAATCTGATCCTTTGAAGAAACAAACTCCAATATGACTTCATTCTCATTTACATTCTCTCTCAAAAAGTGAAACTTGATGGATATGTGCTTTGTCTTTGAATGCAACACCAGATTCTTTGAGATGTTTATTGCACTTGAATTATCACAGAAGATTGTAACAGGCTCTTTAGACACAATTTTGATATCCTTCAACATTTTCTTCATCCACAAAACTTGAGTACAATTACTTGCTGCTGCTATATGCTTTGCTTCTGCAGTAGACAGAGATATTGTCTCCTTCTTTTTTCTCAACCAAGAAACCAATCTCTTTCCCAAGAAAAATGTACCACCACTAGTACTCTTCTTATCATCCACATCTCCTACCCAATCAGTATCTGTATATGCATGAAGAATGAAATCATCATCCCTAGGATACCATAAGCCATAATCAAATGTTCCCTTCATATATCTAAAAATTCTTTTGACTGCTACAACATGAGATTCTCTAGGACCAACTTGAAATCTAGCAACAAGGCCAACTGCATTCATAATATCAGGTCTGGTATGAGTCAAATAAAGTAGTCCTCCAATCATTGATCTATACCTTTTATGATCTACCTTAGGGGAATCACCATCTTTACTTAACTTGCATCCGGTTATCATAGGAGTACTCACTAGTTTTGAATCCTCCATTCCAAACTTTTTCAACAACTCTTTTACATACGTAGACTGAGATATGAAGATGCCCTTATTTGACTGAATGATTTGCAAACCCAAGAAGAAATTCATTTCACCAAGCATGGACATCTTAAATTCACTTTGCATCTGATCAGCAAATTTTTTACACGTGCTGTCATTTCCACCAAAGATGATATCATCAACAAATACCTCAACAATCAAGATGTGTTCATGATTACTGTCAGTTGTGCCTTTGCTAAAACCTAACTATAGTAGATACTTATATAATCTTGCATACCAAGCTCTTGGGGATTGTTTAAGTCCATACAATGCTTTCCTCAACCCATAGATCATATCTCTTTGATCAGACAACTGGAATCCTTCAGGTTGCTCAATGTAGACTTCTTCTTCCAAATCTCCATTTAGAAATGCTGACTTGACATCCATCTAGTAAACTTTAAAATCTTTGTAAGCAACAAAGGCAAGAAATAATTTGACTGCTTAGATTCTTGCCACTAGAGCAAAAATTTCTTCAAAATTAATTCCCTCTACCTAAGAATATCCTTTGTACACCAACCTTGCTTTGTTTCTCACAACTTCACCATTTTCATTCAATTTATTCTAGAAGACCCATTTAGTTCCAATTACATTTTTGTTTTCAGGTCTAGGAACAAGATCCCAAGTATGATTCTTTTCAATTTGTATTAATTCTTCTTCCATTGCTTTTACCCAACTTTCATCATTACAAGATTCATTCACTGATTTTGGTTCAATCTTTGAAATCAAACAATACTCTTCTTGTTCTTCAACAATTTTTCTTCTAGTTTGAATACATTTATTTCTATCTCCTATAATCTGATCTTCAAAATGATTCAGCCTCACATACCTGGGAATTTTGAGATTTTCTTGAACTTCTGATTCTTGAACTTGTTCCTCAACATTTGCACTATCTTCTTAAGTCATTGGATTCTTTGGAGCACTCTAAATTTGAGTTTGAATTTGAACTTGCTTTCCTTTATTTGGACTTTAATTTTGATCATCTGATTCATATCCACAAGACTTGGAAGGTCTCTCCTTACTTTCATCAACCTTGACATTAGCACTTTCAACAATCCTTTTCAATCTCTTGTTAAAGCACCGGTATGCCTTGCTTTGGTTAGAATAATCCAGAAATATTCCTTCATCACATCTTGCATCAAACTTCCCTAGATCTTCATCTCTTTTGATATAGTATTTACTACCAAAAAATCTAAAGTATTTCATAGTAGGAGCATTACCAAACCATAGTTCATAAGGTTTTTTACTAGTATTACCTTTGATTTGCACCTGGTTAAGAGTGTAGACAACAGTACTCATAGCCTCTCTCCAATAGACATGTGGAACATTTTCTTCGATCATCATGGTCCTAGCAGCCTCTTGAATAGTCTAGTTCATCCTTTCCACAACTCCACTCTACTGAGGAGTCCTAGGAGCAGATAAATGTCTTCTTATTCCATACTTTTCACAAAATGCATTAAACTCACTAGAGGTAAACTCTCCACCTCTGTCAGATCTCAAACACTTTATCTTCACACCAATCTCATTCTCCACCGTAGCCTTGAACACCTTGAATCTGTCAAGAGCCTCTGATTTCACTCTTAAGAAAGTGACCCACATCATCTGGGAGTAATCATCAATCAACAACATAAAGTATATGTCTCCTTGTAAACTCCTAACTCTGACAAGACCACACAAATCAGTGTGCACAAGTTCCAACAATCCACTTGAAAATTATTCTTTACTTTTGAATGTAGTTCTGCTCTGTTTTCCCAACTAACATTCCTTACACATGCTATTAGCAAGTTTCACAAGATTTGGAAGATCTCTCATAGCCTGAGTAGCACTTATCTTGACAATATTATCAAAGTTTACATGACACATTCTCCTATGCCATACCCAACTCTAATCAATCTGAGCAATCAAACAACTCTTTCCAGTACCACTTAAATGAAAGATGTTACCTCTAGTCTGTGTGCCAGATGCAATCTTAGTTTCAAAGCTTTCCAAAATTTTGCATTTTCCATCCTTGAATTGGAGATCATACCCTTTGTCAACCAACTATCCAACACTGAGAAGATTATGCTTCAACCCTTCTACATACAAAACATCATTAGTGTTATGCTTACCATCAAGAGAGATGGATCCTCTACCACGGATTCTACCAATTGAATTGTCTCCAAACTTCACAATTCCACCTTCATAGCTTTTCATACTTACAAACTTACTTCTATCACTTGTCATATGATGAGAACATCCGTTAGCAATCACCCATTCATCCTTTTCTTCAACCTGAGTAGCCAAGGCACTTTCCACATTCACACAACTAGAAGATTCAGTAGGCACTAGATCTTCTTCTTTGATAGCAATGAACACCCATTCATTTCTAGAGGTACTTCCCATATCAGATTCTTCATCTGTGACTCCTTCATCATCAGCTTCTTGGACATAGTAGCATTTCTTCTAAACCCTAGGTCTATTAGGGTTTGTCTTTGAAACCCTCTCCGGACATCTTGAAGTAAAATGACCAATCTTATTGCAAGCAAAGCATTTGAAAGGAAACTTTCCTTCATACTTACCAGATCCTCTTGGTAATCTTTTGGAAATAAGGACTCCAAGTACTTCAAGCTCTGATTCATCTTCTTCAAGTTCCTTCCTTGCCTTCTCATATTTGGTTAGTCTTCTTGAAGAGCTTTCACCTGGATCAAATCTTTTCTTCCCAGAAACACTGGCCTTAAAAGAAGATTTTGATTTAGTAAGAGAATCATCAAACTTACTCATTTCAAATGTTGAAATCTTGCCAACCAACTGATCTCTTGTAATAGTTGTCATAGTCCTGATTTCCTCAATAGCAGCAACTCTATGCTTGTATGAAGCAGGTAAGGATCTTAGCACCTTGCCAATAATCTCTGATTCTTCCAATTTTCCACCAACACACCTGATACTACACACAAGTTCATTTACCTTCTGCATGTAGGAAGTGATGTTTTCATCTTCACTCATCCTCAAACTTTTGTATCTACCCTTCAGGATTTGCAACTTAGCACATTTGACATATGCATCACCTTCATATAGAGTTTCCAACTTCTTCTAGATTTCATGAGCAATTTGTAATTCCAAGACATTTGTCATTTATGTATCAGTCAAGGCACTCAACAATGCTTCTTTAGCCTAAATGTTGTTTTCAGCATCTTTGATTTCATCTGGAGTTGTAGGACCATTCTTCAGAATAATATACTCATTCTTAGTTATCAACCAATAAGGATCACCCATGCATTGCAAATGAAACTCCATTCAATTCTTCCAAAGAGAGTAGTTTGTTCCATCAAATCTCAGACTGTCCTTCTTGTAAGTCAACATCCTAGATCTCCTCAAGTGGTCAAGATTCTTTTAGAGGAACCGGATCTGATACCAATTGTTGAAATTAGGGAAGACAACTGAGAGGGGGGTGAATCAATTGTCACAAAACTTTTATCTTTTGTTGCATTTAATCATCTTTACCACTTATTAATAGATTAATGATATAACCATGAAAGCATGAATCAACAACACATGAGTAGAAACATAATCAACACACATAACACCAGGATTTTTACGTGGAAACCCGGTTAAGGGAAAAACCACGGTGAGGGTTAACCCACAAGATTTACTCTGTTAAAAGAATAGAAAATGGGAAGGTACTTGCCTTCGGTTGCATTGCCTAGAGCTCACTCCTCAAAGGAGGCTCACTGCCTACAAGAATATTCACAATGTTAACACTGAAAGTTGAACTAAGAAACAACATCTTGTTCATGCAAGGTTCAGTTCTATTGAAGCACACAACACCTTTGCTCTGCCCCCACTCACTTCCTCGCTACATCCACATCTTTGCTCACTGCCCCTCATTTCCATGACTTCACAATACTTATTTATACATATCGACTTTGGAATGAACATCAAAGTCAGCCAAACAATCATCTATCTAGAACATTCTCCAAGATAGGCATTACAAGCAAGTACAATCACAAGACTTGACTTAATACAAAATGCTACATGCAAACCACTCCTCTATCAGCCAAGCATAACTGGGACTCAAATCTTCCTCGAACAACACGCCATGCTCCATAGAACTTCTCTTAGATCATCTGCAACACGCCCCAAGCATCCAGTCGACCAAGACTGGAAAGAACAACACTCAAGGAGAAATCTTCAACCACAAGCTCAATCCTCAATGCGGACCACCAACACAATAGGCACATGATCTAGAGACCACCACAAGCACAATCAAATCAACAAGAACAACCGCACCACCTCAAATCACCAAAAACACTTGCATCTTCATCTGAGAACTTAAGAACGCTAACTGTCATGACTATCACACTAGAAAGATTGCTTGCGGACCTCCAAACCATGAACCACTTGAGTTGAGGATACACACCAACATTCCAGACATACCTCTACATCTGCAAACCATAATATTCCAATGTGGAGCAATTCGGACCAAGTTCCTGTCACTCTGTTACCTTTGAACAACTGCAAAACCTAGTTCTACTCAGATGACCATAACTTCACCAATCCTCCATGCAAACCTCTCAAATCTTAACTAGAGCAACTTCAGACAATCCTCTACACAACCCTTTAGTCCGCAGACTCTGATCTTCATCTCACTAGAAATGCAGAGCAATCTACTTTGTTGAACTGTACTGTCTTCACTGTCTCGAACAAAGAGATATGTTGGCATCAATGACAACACATCATATGCACATATTTGCAACATGTCATGCAAATACCTGCAAATAAGCCCAATAGCAAACCCCGTAAGGATTCACCTCTCAAAGTGAGTTGGGTTTTTGTCCAAACCACTTATTTTTCATCCTTAGAAAGTTGTTAAACCAAGTTACAATAGAAAAAGGAAATTTCCCAAATGTCAAATAAACTCAATATGATGCCTTCATAATGAAATGACCTCCTTATAAAGAGATCAGGAGAAGTTTTTAGATCATTTGTCACTTTTCTATTTTTTATTGAATTTACAAGTCCACCTCCATAATAAAATAATATTTTATTTTTCCTTCCTCAACTTGTTATTAAAATATTATTTATTTGTTAAGTTATTTTATTTTTCCTTTTGCATTTAAAGTGACTTCCTCTTTTCCAAGCTTTAAGTTATTCCTTTTTCCCTTTAAAGTGAATTTCTATTTTCCAAGCTTTAAGTTGTTTTCCAACTTTCCATTCTCCAAGCCACTTTATAAAGTACTCAACTTAACTTCAATTTGGCTTAGGTGAAGTCAAATTTCCTTTATCCAAGCTTGAAGTTACTTAACTCAAAAAGTGGACATTACGCAATGGCACACCAAAACATGAACCAATGCCAACAACCTTGGATGCCTCAACAAAATCAAGGATAAAGAAGATACATGAAGCAACAACAAGCCTTGTTGCCAGGACCAATGCAACAACTTCAAAATACAAATGAGCAAGTAAACTAGTCACATCTACATGTTCATCCTATAGAAAACCCTAAGAACAACATAACACAACAACCAATTTACAGTGTGGACCAAAACAATACAATTAAGTGTAATAGAGATTAATGAAATACAATTGTATTCTGGAAAGACCTTGGTAGAACCTTCCCCCAACATCTCAAAAGGTAGGGAAGTGCTGCATGAAGGAAAAAAATGTAAAAATCCTCTAAAATTAGAAGTTGTCATTTCCACTCCACCAACAATACCATTTCCAAAACAATTGCAAGAACCAAAACCATCTCTAGAGATCTCTAAAGTACTTCAAAATTCCTCACAAGAGTCTAAATTGATCCTGGAGCTCTAAAGAATCAACGTAGAAGTGCCATTATTGTAAGAAATCAAAGATATCCTTGAAGTAAATTGAATAATAAAAAAATATGCATTAAGAAACCAAGGAGAAAGAAGAATCTTCCAAGCAAAATACAAGTAGGAGGGAAATTGCCTAATGTGTTATCAAGAAAATTAGTATTGCCAAAGTATGGAGATCCAGGGATCCCTCTCATTTTAGTAGCAATATGTGGAGTGATAACTTCCAATGTGATGATTGACCAAGGAGATGCCATTAATGTTATGATTGTAGACATAATAGAAACTCTATCTCTAACTAGGATTAAACCCACATCTACTATGTTGTAGCTAGTTGATTAGTTAATCACCAAACTAGAGGGAGTTATAGATGATGTTACTGCCATGGATAGATACCTAGGAATATCATGTAGACTTTCTCATCCTCCAAGCACAAAGAGGAAAATGAGTTACCCAATCATCCTAGGTCAACCTTGGTTAGCTACAACAGTATCTCTTATCAATTGGTCTGGAAATATGACAATATCCAATAGATTTAAAATGAAGGAATTGTCCATATATCCACTAGCTCAACCTTCCCTACAATGTGAAAATAAACTCTGGGTAGGTGATCCAAATCTACCCTAGCAATGGTTACATTAATATAACATTTTTAGGAATGCCATATGCATGAGGATGAGAATAGGTAGGGCCTCTCAAACACATTACAACAAGATGTCACAAGGTGGGTACAGGAGTCCCCTAGGGAATCTTTGAGGTCATTTGATTGTCTTTTTTCAGAAGCAATTTCAATAAGAGAAAATTACTGATATATAGACACATTACATAGCTACTTCCTCATACTTGCCCTCTCAACACATTGATATGTCCCCACCATGAGGCTAATTATATTCATCTAGGGATAAAGCAAGTCACAAACAAAACATGCAAACAATTAACCATAAATAGTTGGTTAACAAATGAAGAAGTCCAAGTCATGAAATTATTACAAGATCATACATAACCCTTTTCTTGGGAATATACAAACATGAAAGGGAAACATGTCCAAGTGTTTTCACCCACCACATTTACATAGAGGATGTTAAACTTGTTAGACAACCTCAACGAAGAATCAATCTTGCACTCAGAGAAATAGTTAAGGAAGAGATTAAAAAGTATGGTGAAGTAAAGTGATGAAATTGGAAGCATAGGGGACATGGGATGAGTGGAATCCACACTCATGCCCACTTCCAAGTCATAGAGCCACTCCACGATTCCCTAATGATGGAGTGCTTGTCTCCATGTGCCTCCTTTTGGTGGGGTTCCCCTTAATGAGGGTGTTGTGTCACCCACTCTTTCTTTTATTTTAAGTTTACTTGTTTTATTTTATTCCTACATGTGGGCTTTAATGGGGAACCTATTGAGTGGGGGTACATTGTTTTATGACCACTAGGTTAATGGAGGAGTGGGGGGTTGAGTTGTTTATTCCCACTTGGGAAATTAGGAAAATAGAGGAATTAGTTTTAAAAGTAGGAGGAGAAGGAGAGTAAGGGGGTTGGATTATTGTGAGAAGAAGGGATTTTTGGAGAAGAAGGTGGGAAGAGGAGCTCTACATCAACTCTCATTCCATAATTGGGCTTTGGAAGGTTGGTGATAAAATTCTACTCTCTATGTGAAATGTGGGCATGACATTATCCTATTTCAAATGGCCAGTGGATTTCACCACTTGTGATTATGCCTAAGAAAAATAGGAAGTGGTTTGTATGTATTGATTATAGATAACTAAATAAGGGCACCAAGAAGGATTATTTTCCTCTTCCATTTATTGATAAGGTCTTAGACAACTTAACTAGTGGTAGTTATTTATCATTTCTAGATTGATTCAATGGGTATAATCAAATCCAAGTATCCCTAGAAGATAGACAAAATCACATTTACTTTCCCTTAGGGTACCTATGCATATAGAGTCTTACCTTTTGGGTTATGTAATGCTCCAACAATTTTCAATGTGCAGTTGACAATTTTTGTTGACCTCACTAATACATGTGTTGAGGTCTACATGGATGACTTCATAGTTCATGGGAAAATATTTTAAGAATCTTTGGAAAGTCTCAACAAGGTTATTACAAGGTATGGAGAACATCAGTTTTCCTTGAATCATGAAAAGTGTCTCTTAATGATGAATGAAGGTATAGTATTAGGACATCATGTCTCCCTAGAAGGAATCAAACTGGACCCCAAGAAGATAATGATCATAGTATAAATACCTTCCCCCAAGAGACAAATAGAGGTGATAAGTGTGATGTAGAAAAGACTGATCTAGTCTAAGGAGTTAAACTAGGTCAAAACTCTCTTCTACAAACATTAGGACAAAAACTAAGCTTGGCTTCTACCCAAAAAGGAGAGCCAAACTATAGGGGTTTTGCCCTTTTGTTGTATATAGATGGATCAACCAAGTTTAACCAAAGTCAAGCAAACAACCTAAGATAAATGATCAAACCCTAGAAGATGAAGATCAAACTATAATTAACTGTCAGAAGTGAATCTCAGGAAACAAAAAGTACAGTAGAGATTAGAGGAAGATTCAGAACCTAGATTTTATAGTAGAAATGCCCAAGACCAGGGCACTTGGGTGCCCTAGGCATTTTCTATGGTTTAGTAGAATCTCAGATAACACCAAACCTGTACCTATCTACTCTACCTTCTTCTGATAAATCAGCTCCAGAAACCTATTTCTTTGACCTTCACACAAGGAAAGAGGAAAAGGTTGTGTTGTGTATAAGGGCTTGCCTCAGTAAAACCCCGTGTTGGTATTCCCACCTCCACTACAATGATGATTAGATCAAAGAGTGGGTGCCCTAGGAGGGTAGAGGCCGAATATGTGATAATATGATAGATAATGAATGATAATGAGGATGATAACCACAAGATATATGACCTTAGTTGATGAAGATGACTCAAGATCCTACACCAACAAAGGAGAGTGATGAAGAAGGCTTGAAACTCCTTTTAAAATATGTAAACAAACTTCACTAACATCCACAAGTAGATAAAACTCCAAGCATGAAGAACACTTTAGCATAAAACACAATATGAGAGCATTCCCACTCACTTATGACAAATAAAACACAATTAGGCTGACAAATACAAACTAAGTGTCCTAAGCCGACACTATACAAGTGGGGCTAAAGGTCCCTACTGGGACCAGGACGCTTGGATGCCTAGACCTTTAGCCCACAAACTCCGGGGAGTGACAAATATAGTGGGCTTAGTCCAGTCCTCAGTTGATTCTGTCAAGTTTATTTATTGAGATCGAGATCTCATCATTTTAGGCTCAAAAAGGCATTAAAACAGGTCTTGATTAAAAAAGGTAACAAAATAGGTCCAATCAGGTGCTAAACTAAGTGTAAAATGCTAGTGTACAGATTTTATGATGTTACATTTATCCCCCACTTTAGTGTGGGTATAAACTTACATTTGAAATTATACTAAAGGATGGACCAAGAGCCCAAATAATTCTGCCAAGTTGTGGACTACAAGTAGCCCCGAAACTTAGGATCCTAAGGTTGCAAACACATAAGCAAGGAGATATTTTAAACACACAAGACACTGCAATATTAATTCACACATACGTGGAGTACTAAAATATTACATAGGAATACGTGTATAAGACACACAATACATAATGCATACACGCTTAACACGAAGCATACACATAAGACACAAAGCATACACATAAGGTACAATGAATACACATAAGTCACCATGAATACATAGAGAACACATGGAAAACATGATGAAGACACGTGAAAACATAAGTTAAAACTTAAGCTAAACATAATGCCTAAAAGAAAGAAACATAAGAACACACATAGAACAAACACATAAGGCACATGACTCTAACGCTAGTTTGCTCTATCACTAGGGGTCATGTGAGAAGAAGTGCCACTATTGATCACACACTAGTAAGGACTGTCAAATTACTATGTGACCATGACAAGTCACATGAAGCGCATAGACTAGCCAACTACGTTGTACTAGGTGGGTCATGGACCAAAGAGGAAACATCACAGGCTAGTGAGGACTGGCGAATCACTAGGTGAGTTCCACGCCAACAAGCATGTAGCCAAAAAGAGAGCATATCATGATGTATTCCCTCACCTTAAAGTGATTGCTAACTCCTATTAGGGAACAACTTCTTTAAGGTAGAACAAACACACAAAACAGGCACGAGAGCTTTTCGAAAGCACATGCCCATAAGATATGTGTTCCCAAAAGCTACATCGCACAAAGGGTTTTCCCCCCACAAAAATAAAACTGAGGCGATGCTAAAGACATGATACATAATGACTTGTGTAGTCATGGTATGACGTTGAGCATAGCAACAAGGTGCCACATAAAGTAAAACATAAAATAAACAATAAATTATACTAAGTAACAACACAAAGGGATCTACTTAACTGGTGTCAGTATATGCATGGTTGTATAATAGGAGAATTCTCAAGACTATATATATATATGGAATTGTCATCATCTGCCAGCTAGTAGAACTACGGAGACAAAGGAAGAAGTATCACATTAAATCAAAAATGAACATCCCTTGAGTCAACAAGGGAGAATGCCAAAACATCCTACACCTTGCATTGTCCCCAAAGGACAAAACAAATATACAAATTACAACATATTAGAAGAATGATGATACACATAGAGGGAATGTCACAATGGATTTCGATCCCTTTGTATCCTTGCACCTACAAGGGTGTCAAGGGTCATCCAAAGAGAGCTTATCAACAACAACAATAACACACAAATGAAATATCAAGCAACACATCATAGGGGAAAACAATCACATGAACTCATAACAAAACAAATAAGGTATCTCACTTGCGAGTCAACCTAGAGCAAATCATCCTCCTAACAATTTTGCTCATCATCTGTTTGGAAAGGTGGACAAGATGCAAAAGGAACTATAGCATGTGAGGTATACTTGGGACAATAGCCATACCTATATTATCTTTGGATTCACTATCAAAATGTAGTACAATAGGTTCCATAGCGGCTTGTGAAGCTTCTTCTTTCTTTGTAGGAGACACAATGGTAGTAGATGTCTCTTTGGCATCCATCAGTGATAAATGCTTGCAAGGAGGGAGATTTTCCTCTCCTGCGGCAAGGAGAGCCATAGCACGACGATGTTTCTTTCTTTCTCTTCCAATATTATTTTTCTTAGCTTTATTCATGTTGTTTTAAGGGGAACCATAGTATTTTCCAACATGGGTTCCTTTTCTTCCTTTGCTTTAGGAACATTAGAAGAAACAGAAGGAACCAAAAAAAGATGGGAGACTACAGAGGAGGGTTCCTCAATGCAGGTTGCTCTTCCTTCTCAACTTTTGAAATAGGTGGAAGTACATGAGCATCCTCAAGAGGTTGAGAAACCTCAGGAAATAAAACATGTGCAACCAATTGATTTCCACTTGTCTCTGTGGAGGTAGGTGGTACAAAAGTAATATTGTGATTGTGGGGAGGTTTGTTTTGTGCATGAAGGTTGCCTCATTGTCCTTGAAGGGATGGCGGAGGGGGAACCTTGGCATATCTATGAAATGCTTGGGGATGGGGAAGAACCTTTGATTCAGGCTTAGCTTCATTCACTACCTGTGGGACAAGAGGAACTACTATTGTAGCCTCAGAAGATCGAGGAGGTTCAAGAACATCACAAGGAGGAATAATACTAAGCGATAACTCTGCTATTTTCTTTTCTTTAAACTTTTGTTATGATAAGCAAAATATATCCTTTCTAGGTTGACCAACTCCAATTGGTTGTGTCCAGAAGCAGTCAAGTGGAAAGTGTCCATTGTGAGCAACAAGGAAATATTGATTGTGATGTACAACATGCACATGTCCCTCAAATGGAAACTTTAAGCACTTGTGAAACATGGAGGGGACCACCTTCATGGAGCAGAGCCATGGTTTCCCAACTTCACATGAAATAGGTTTGATGTAGGAATGATGAAAAATGAACATCCAAATCTCTTGGCCCAACCTTAACCTCAAGAGTTAAAGCACCAAGAGTTGGAAGGATAGACCCATCATGTGCTTTAATAGCCATGTCTGATACAACATATGTATCTCTATGTAAACCCTACATGTAGAGAAACTCTTCAGTTACTACATTCACCATGCATATAAGATCTATCATAGTATCCTGAATAGGTTTATCATTGATTCAAATAGTGATATAAAGAGGCCCATCAGGAGCTTCAATAGTAGCATCATGTGGAGTAAATGATATAGCAGGTTCTGATTCCACTTGCTCTTTGTGAGGGTGAGCATCCACCATGCAAATATCAACAACATTAGACTCATTATGAGGTAGAGGAGTGGTATATATTTGAAGATTTTGATTAGGAACCACCACTTATTTATTCCCTTTATTATTGACACCAGCAACTTGAATGACATTTGAGTCAATGAGGTCTTGAACTTCATGTTTAAGATGCATACATCTTTTAGTGTCATGACCAATGGAGTGGTGAAATTGACAAAAGGTCGTTGCATCAAAGGAAGATGATTGCATCTTACTTGGATCGAGAGGTGTAACAAGTGGAATCTTGATGAAATTGTTTTGCAAAAGTTGTGTCATGATAGCATAGAGAGATTTTGATAATCCAGTGTGAAGTTTATTATTTTTGGTTTAAACTTGTAAGGGGTGGAAGTAGGAGATGACGCTGCCACCACATTTTTTCTTATGTTGTTTTCTGAAATTGCATTTATCTTGATGAATTTTTTGTTTTCTCTTTTGAAAGAATGATTATGAGAGGCTTCGGATTGACCAACTAGATCTAATGAGGGATTATGCTCATACTGACTAACAAAAGTTGATAACCATGAAGAGTCATACAAAGATGAGTGAATGAATCCTATCACATCAACAATATCTTATCACGGATGTGAGTTTGTAAGTTTCCTATAAAGATTCTTTGTACATCAGTATCTTGAATAGAATATTGGATTTGTGAGAAGAGGGCTTGATAATGGCCCATAAAATCTATTATTTTCTTTTTCATTACTTGTTTGAAATGAACCAAGTCCATGAAAGAGACTTGAGGTCTAATGTTTGCTTGAAAATGCTCAAGGAACTTGTTAACAATTTGTGAGAAAGAATTATAGAATTAGGAGGTAGCGAACAAAACCAATCTAAGGTTGTGTCCTTGAGTGACCTAGGAAAGAGTTTTTCCAAGATCACATCCTCAAAGAAGAAATCACTACACATAGCAGTAAAAGTTGCCACATGGTTGTTAGGGTCTTCCTTCTCATTATATTTCTCAAAACGAGGGTTCTCAAATTTCTCAGGCATAGGAGTTCTTAGGATAGAATAGGACAAAGGGCTATGGATATAATGTGTTTTCAAACTAGGCTTAGGTGGACTATTGCTCATGTTAGCCAATTGTTGTTGGATGGAGGTCATATTTTGCAACAATTGGTTTATTACAGGATCAGAAGTTGAATCAGGTAGGGATTGGAATGAATTAGAAGGACTAGGTGATGGTGTATGACTATCCTTTTGGAATGTGATAGGAGATTTAGATGTAGGTGGAGTAACATTAGATGTGCCCGATTTATGTAACTATATGGAACAATACTATAATGACGAATAGGATTCCCAGTGGATAACCCAACACATGTGATAGTATTATTACTTGGCTATGTAGTAGTGGTGAGAATAGTAGAAGGATAAGTAGGAATGGGGAGTGTAGGTATGGGTTCTGACACTTGAGTCCCTATTTGATTAGAAGAAGTGACATTGGTGATGAGTTCAACGCAACTAGATGCATATAGAATATTGTTATCCACAAAATGTGCAACACCACACAAAAATTCCAATCCTTCTTGACCTTCAAGAAAAAGACTTTGTAGACTCTAAACAATAGGGACTACCTCCTCATCTATGTGTTCCACACTTACAAATTGGTGGAAATTAGCCAACTCTATGTCTAATCTCTAAATTTGAGCTTCAAGAACATGAGCCACAAGGTCATCAATGTTGATGGATTCATGGAAGTTTGATGCTTCAGGAAGATGCGAAGTAGGGATATAATGAAGAATTGATGGACCTTCTTGTGTGATAAGAATAGTAATTTGGGGTTCTGATGTATTGGTATCATCATTATGTAAAACATTCTAACCCATAATTTGATGACTTCTTCACACAAGAATGTTAGAATCAGGGCATCGGGTCACAAAGCTCATAAAGCATCTATAAGCTTTAGTAACACACAAGATGCACCAATAGAAGAAATGAATGATGAAAAAAAAGAAAGATTTGAGTTTTTGTTTAAGTGAAGCAATAATATACCCTTGATCAAATTCAATTCTACTCAAAGCTGCTTAAATATCAACAATGCTAGTGCTTAAATCAAACCCAGATTTCAATGCTTTTTCCATAATGCAACAATTCAAGATTGTTCCTATCTTTAATTTTCAATGCAATATGATAGTTGTAATGTTGTAGAATAATGAAAAATCAGATTATGGAAGGAAAATGACAACAGAAAATCTGAAATTAAACTACCAATCATAAACCCTAGAATGCAACTTTAACTAGATTTTACCAAATGCAACTTTTTCAACAATTTCTAGCAATAAAAAGGATTCAAATGCACAATGTAACAATATGAAATGATTAACTAATGTAATTCCAATCCGATCTGATGCAAAAATCAGAAAATTAAGTTATGCTATGATGATCTATCCTTTCCAAATGCAAACAAAATGACAACTATGCTTTTTTCAAATCTAGGATGAAGCTTTTTCTTTTTCAAATTCCAAATGCAAGGATGCAAGAATGTTTTGACCAAAAAAAATGACAAGGTACAGAAAATGAAAATGTTGTAAACAAACTAATTAATGCAACAAGATACAAAACAAGTCACAAATATACAAACCCTAGGTTCAAAACTAGCAAGATTTTCTATAAATGCAAGGTTGTTTCAAACCCTAGTTTTGAAAATATGCAAAATTTAACTATGTATGAATGCAAAATGATTAATGAACTCACTCCCAATCAAATCTAGAGTTATAAACACCTCAGATTTGAAAGAAGAAGGATGCAAAAGTGCAAGAAATGACGGGTTCACCAAAATGTGATGTAGAAAAGAGTGATCTAGCCTAAGGAGTTAAACTAGGTCAAAACCCTCTTCTACAAACATTAGGACACAAACCGATCTTGGCTTCTACCCAAGAAGGAGAGCCAAACTACAGGTGTCCTTCCCTTTTGTTGTATATAGATGGATCAACCAATTTTAACCAAAGTCAAGCAAGCAAGCTAAGACAAATGATCAAACCCTAGAAGATCAAGATCAAACTATAATTAACTACCAGAAGTGAATCTCAGGAAATAAAAAGTACAACAGAGATCAAAGGAAGATTCAAAACTTGGATTTTATAGAAGAAATTCCTAGGACTAGGGTACTTGGATGCCCTAGGCCTTTTCTAGGGTTTAGCAAAATCTCGAACATCACTACACATGTACCTGTCTACTATGCCTTCTTCCCAGAAATTAGCTCCAGAAACTTGTTTCTCTGACCTGCACACAAGGATAGAGGAAAATGTTGTGATGTGTATAAGGGCTTGCCTCAGTCAAACCCCGTGTTGGTGTTCTCACCTCCACTACAATGATGATTAGATCCAAGAGTGTGTGCCCTAGGAGGGAAGAGGCTAGATCTATGATAATATGATAGATAATGAATGATAATGATGATGATAACCACAAGAGATATGACCTTACTTGATGAAGATGACTCAAGATCCTACATCAACAAAGGAGAGTGATGAAGACGGCTAAAACTCCTTTCATAACCTACAAACAAACTTCAATAGCATCCACAAGTAGATAACACTCCAAGCATGAAGAACGCTTTAGCATAGAACACAATATGAGAGAAAACTTCACAATAATCCTTTAGGTGTCATCTAGGTGTAAAATAAACTACAACACTCATGTTTAAATATGCATTCCCACTCACTTACGACAAATATAACACAATTAGGGCAAAAAATACAAACTAAGGAAGTGTCCTTGTAGGAAACAAGGTAGATAATTGAGAGGGGGGGTGAATTAGTTATCTCTAATAACTTTACTTTATTTTTCCTTTTATAGTTTGTGCAGCATCAAAACACATAAGCATATATAATCATGAGAGCAGAAATGAAATCAACACACATAACACAAGGATTTTAACGTGGAAAACCCTGTTAAGGGAAAAACCACGGGATAACTAACCCAAGATTGTATTCTCTGTTAAAAGAATAAGAAGTACAAAATGGCACTTGCCAATTAGGGCTCACTGCTCACAAGAGGCACACTACCTACAAGAGACTCATTGTCTACAATGTTTATAGAAGGTAACCAGGTGTTTGAACTAAAGAGAGGCATCCATATATGCTGAGGTTCAGTTTCAGTTAGGCTCAATATACTGATCTAATGCACTTCATTCTTCCTCTGCTTAAGTGTTGTTGTTCTGTCACATATGAACTTGTATTGCTACTTCCACTCTTATCTCTACCTTTTCTCACACATTATATCACCACACACCCCTTAATACTAAAATCCATCTAGTATATATATCCGCACAAAGGATTTCAACATCTTTCTAGTCGGTAACTGGAATATTCAATATATTTATAAAACACTGATATGTCAGCTGATTCCATGCTTAATATGTGATGCGTATCAAAAACATAGACATAGAAGTCATCAATCATGTCAGCCAACCATGTATGATCCCTCAAATAGCTTGATCAACATCAATTACTCATCCGGATTGAAGTCTGATACTCTGATGGTCAGTTCTTCCTTAGTCTGCTATGCTTGTCTGGAACCCAACACTCAGATGCTCATATCTTTTCCATGATTCATCACCGGAGGCTCAATCTCTGGAATATAGTAGTCATGATACTCCTCTCGACTTGCCCAAGTCTACAACATGCTGAGTTACACCCTTTGAGAGATTCAGACCTGATTGTCAGACCTTACTGCATGCTCTGTTCTTGTTCACTAGACCAAAACACTCTTCAATCTAATTTTCGGTATATGCATACTATGTTCTGCGGATGTGTGGGATAGACTTTGTTGCCATCAATGACAACAATAATGAAGCCACATAGTGTCCCTTGCCAACAATCTCCCCCTTTGGCATTGATGGCAACACTTAGTGAAAAATGACTAAGTGTCGTAGCAAACTCCCTATTGGCTGATGCTCTATCTTATGTACACTTTTACCGGAGCTCCCCCTTAGTTAGATTCCACATTTTTCACTACTCCTCACTCCCCTTTTGACATCAATGGCAAAGGGTGGAATCCGCACACCAAAATTTGCAAAAATTAACCTATACATAGCCGAATAAGTATATATACATGTTATACTTACATATACTTAAGTATATCCGCAAAAGTGGTCTTCAACTGTACAAATTATGTTGCCCAACTCTGCTTCATCCTGTCCAAAATTGAGATATGACCACTCAACAAAAATGCATAAGCTTATGCCCTTCTTAAGTCTGTCGAATCACTGGTCCGGGCTATGGTCTGAGCATCAGTTAAGGCCTCATGCATTGCCTCTAACTTAGGGATAATTATCCCTCTAAGTTCACTCATCCTACTTATTATATTCTTCTTCTCCTTTTCAAGCCTCTTTATTGCATTAATAATGGCAATATCCTGGCACTCTTAATTCATTATGGATGTGGTGAGAGGATCAAAATTCTGAGATAAACTTGATAGTTTACCTTCTTGTTCTTTCACTTTCTTTTCAATATCTTCTGTCACTTTAGACCAGGATAGACAAAATTTGTACATTTCTCCACCATCTTTAAGAGCATTTTCTAGGCTCTTTATCCCAATATCCAGGGTTCTATCATTAGCTATAAGTCCCTCTACTTCAGAGAATCTCTTTCCCAAAAATTATTTTTGGACCTTTTCTTCTGCCAATTTTTCTAAGGAATCAAAATGAGTGTTGATAGAGTTTATCAGAGATTTAAGGTTACCAAATGGAGAGGCCGAAGGATCCTTTTGGAAGGATGGCATGATCTTCTCTAGCATTCCAGATGCAATCTCTATCATCTCACAATCTTCCATGTGAGACTTCAGAAGCTTTTCTTTTGCTTTAGCTTAGGCAAAGGATGCTATCTTCATTGTCTGGACTAGAGAGAGGGAATCAAAATTGAGTGATCCTTGAAATGATTCTGGTTCATCTATTTCTATCATTTATTTTTTCAAGAAGCTCTTTACTGCCTCTGCAGTGTCTCTTGCCAGAGACAGTCTTTTTTCCTTTGGCAACCTCAGAACTATCATCAGGGATCTTCTCTATTTGTTCTTCTTCTCTTCCCTTTTCCTCCTCTACTTGACTCAATTTCTCCTCTTTTCTTCCTTCTCCTTCAGTTCCAGAATCTGCAGGGGGATCCAAAAGAGAGATGTTAACTTCTTCATGGACCTCCTCTTCTGGAATAGAGGAATCCAAGTCCTTAGACTTATCCTCACCTATCTCTTTTGACTCTTCTACATTTTTCTCAGTAGATAATTCTTTTGATGCACTTAATCCTTCGACATCCATGGTAGAAGGTTCTTCATCTATTTCCTCTATGATAGGAAGGCTGAATCTTTTGAAGGCATTCCGAAGGATGTCTTCTATTTCTTTTCCTACCTGATCAGTCTCTCCAAGCATATGTTTGTTCATTCTTTCTTTTCTCCGGAACTCATCCTTACAGTCCTTAAAGATCATGTTCATTTGTTTTAGAGTAATGGAAGGATAGAGCTGAATAGCAATATGTGCTTGGATCTCTAGGTCCTTTGCCTTGGCATTCTCCTTTCTCAGTTCAAGTACCTTCTCTAGAGGGAATTAGAGAGATGATTTCAATGAATACTTTATTATAAATGTTTAGGTACCTGACTGTAGCATCTTCCAAGATCTTCTTGTCAGTATCACTATATTCATCATAAAATTTAGTGACTAGTTGTAGGTTCCCATCCACTGTGACTGCCTTGATGATATCATCAATAGAGAGAGTAGGCCTTTCAACAAATTCTTTTGCCTCTTCTTTGTTTTTACCAGCAGAGGATTCTCTGGATATTTTCTTCTTCTTCTTCATTTTCTTAACTTCCTCATCAGACTCTATTTCTTCATCATCCTTTTGGCTTGTGTATGACTTTGTGGCCTTTGTTTTCATTCTCTTTTCTCCCTTTCCAGATGTCTTGGCTTCCGGTTTTGAGGCTCTTGGGCTCTTAGAGGTGGCATGCGTAGAGCTCTTGGAGGATCTAGTTCGGGAGGAGGCTTGTACCGGAACACTTTCTTTTTCTGCTTCTTGTTTCTCTTTCTCAGCTCTTTCCATTTTCTCTCAGTTTGCATCAACTACCTCCTTTGATATGCCATATCTTTTGGCAATTTCCTCTACTTCCCTTCTCACTTTTCTTTTCATCTTTGGTTGTCTTAATTCAACATGTATTTTTACACTTAATTCTTGAAAGGTTCCCAACCTTTCTGCATCAGGGTCCTTAGGCTAACTCAACAAGTGTTGGACATGCAACTCCAGGATTTTCTCATCTACCTCATATCCCATTGGCATAATCCAAACTATTTTGGGCTCAACTACCTCCATTAGGCATTGATCAATGTCTACCATGAAGCATACTGTATCCTTATATTTTTCAACTATTGTTTGAGGAATTCTTTGCTTGCATCAAACTTTGGAAGTTTTTAAAGTATCCCCAGAGTGCTATAATTTGAGCCTTGGCATCACCAAGCCCATACATATAGTCTCTAATTTGTATGGTAACCGGTCTGTCATTTTGCCGTACCCAACCACTTGCTCCAAGTAGCTCATTCATATAGTAAAAGAATAGACATAGTATTAATCCACCATACTTGAATGAGTTCTTCTTATCCTTCTTGATCTTCTGCAAGTTTTCTAATAGTTGGTTCAGAAGATCACATAGGTCATAATCAGCATTTTCCCTTAGCATCTGATATGTTATATAAATTGCAGTTTCAGACACAGAATTCTCCCTGCTAGAATGATAGATTTTATAACCAATTATCATATAGGCAAATTTGATATCCAGATATGTGATATCTTCTATTGTCATGGCTCTTTTGTCAAATTTAGATCCAGTAGCCTTACTTACTGTCTGGTTCTTGACAGATTTGAGTGCAGGCAACCCACCGAATCAGTGCAATCCAGTTACTGTCCTAATGGCATCTTTTGTTATCTTGAAGGGCTTCATCAACCACATGAAATTGTCATGTATTCTGCTAAGAACATATCAGACCCATTCATCTTCTGCAAAATAGGGAAAGTGGATGCAATGTCCAAAATGCTTATCCCAGAGGGCCTTGTATTGAGGTTTGAGTTCAAAAGTTTCATCTATTAATTGTTTATGGTAGATATCCATCAGCTTAGATTCTCCAAATTCCTCAATATTGGTGTGGATGTACACCCTAACATCTTCTACGTGCAGAACCCCATGTGGAATGCTAGAAAAAGCACCTAAGGGATCAACTTCTAGGGACTTGTAGGGGTGTTTCTTAAACTTTGGACGTGGCCTATCAGTGATCTTAACAACCATTGGAGTAGCCATCTTTGTAAAAGATTCAGAGAGAGATATTTAGAAATGGAAATACCTTTTTACGCTTTTAGGGTTCACAATAAGAGTCAGAACAAGTCACTAGCTGAATCAGATTCTGCGGTTGATCTTTGACAAAGTTGTAAAAACTTGATGCAAAGCTCTTCCTTTCTTCTTCTTGAATGCAAATGTGCAAATAATGAGTAAAAGAACCATTTTTTCTCTATGCAAACCCTAATTTCCTTTTGCAATAAATGCACAACTTAAGTCATCTAGTTGCCTTGTTCTGAGAGAGATATTTCTGAATCAGTGAGATGCACTTAGAATCATTTTCAGTGATAATTGACAATGTATCTTCTTTCCTCCAATCATGCCATGAATCCGCAGAGCAAGATATTTCAATTTTGAATCATATCGGATCTGTCTATGAAGATCCTGCTTTACTGGATGGTTATCAAACTGGATCAATCGTGGTTGATTAAACTCTTCAAAACTCCTTGCAGATCTTTCATATTTTTACCGAGGGTTATTTGGATATTTCTCTAAGAACCCTTTAATCCGCAACATTCCATGTGCCAAATTTAGGCACCAATTGACTAGTTGGGGGAATTTATTTTCCTTTGTGACTCCCTCTAAGCCAGAGCTCATCTGTTTAGTTTCTGGAAGGAATATCGGCACCAGATTCTGGTGCGGATCCATCCCCAACATTTTTTGTACTCTTCTTCACCCAAATCTTGTTCATCTCCCTTTGAACTTCATCCGCATTCACTTTGCCTTTTCCTTTATCTTGATTTTGATTATGATGCACCGGATCCTTTTTATCCTGATTCTTACTTCTGCAGAATTTGGCAATATGACCAGATCTATTTCAATTGTAGCAAACAACATTTCTTTGCATATTTGATTGATATCCTCTTGATCTGCATTGATTAGCCATATGTCCCATTCTATTGCATGCGAAGCATCTACCATTGAATGAATTATTTATTTGCATATTTCTGCATTCATGAGATTTGTGACCATACCTTTTGCAGTTGAAACATTTTCTGCAGAAGGATGAATTAGTCTGATTCATTCTTCTTCTGTACTGAGTTGCTTTATGACTGAAGTTGTTGCAACTGTAGCAGTATCCATTGAAGGATGGATATCTTTGAGCATGTGGTTGCCTTACCGGAGGTCTTCTAGGCCTGTTTCTTAGATTTCCTGATCTAGAGTTCTTCTGACCGAATCTAGAGCTTTCACCTTTCTCATATCCCAAGCCATGCTTGTCATCTACCCTCTTTTGGCTTTCAAGAAGAACTTCAAGTTGAGCTGAGCTTATCTTGAATTTCTCTTTGTATTCATTTGTTGTTTGAAGATCTTATTTAAGAGTGTCTATCTGATTTTCAAGTTGTTCTTCATTATCTCTAGCTTCTTCAAGATCAGGGTCCAAATGCCTGATTATTCCATCCATTTTGTGGCAGTCCTCTGACTTCTCCTTGAGAGATTGATTTAGATTATTTTCAATTTTTCTTTTGTCTTCAATTTATTGGGTGAATCTCATAACCCTTGATTCCATTTCATGTCTTACCATAATGACCTCTTTTGATAGCTTCTCACATAGCTTGTTTTTCTCATTTAGATCTTCATTAGTATCATTAGCTTCACTTTGACTTGCTAATTGTTGAAGTAGTTCCTTTCTCTTTTTCACAGAGATACTCAGTTTTTCTTTTAGCTCATTTATGAAATCATCAGCTTGTTTGAGTCTTTCTCTCAAGTTATTGACTTTAGAGTGAGATTACTCAAGATCATCTAGGGCAGACTGAAGTTGTTCCTTCATACCATACATAGCCATTGAGATTCCTAGATCTTCCTCAAGGTGTTAGGCTCTGTTTAGAGGAACTTAGCTCTAATACCAATTGTTGGAAACAAGGTAGATAACTGAGAGGGGGGTGAATCATTTATCTCTAATAACTTTACTTTATTTTTCCTTTTATAGTTTGTGCAACATCAAAACACATAAGCATATATAATCATGAGAGCAGAAATGAAATCAACACACATAACACAAGGATTTTAACGTGGAAAACCATGTTAAGGGAAAAACCATGGGATGACTAACCCAAGATTGTATTCTCTGTTAAAAGAATAAGAAGTACAAAATGGCACTTGCCAATTAGGGCTCACTGCCCGAGCACACTGCTCACAAGAGGCACACTGCCTACAAGAGACTCACTGTCTACAATATTTATAGAAGGTAACCAGGTGTTTGAACTAAAGAGAGGCATCCATAGATGTTGAGGTTCAATTCCGATTATGCTCAATATACTGATCTAATGCACTTCATTCTTCCTCTGCTTAAGTGTTGTTGTTCTCACATACCGGACTTGTATTGCTGCTTCCACTCTTATCTCTACCTTTTCTCACACATTATATCACCACACACCCCTTCATACCGAAATCCATCTGGTATATATATCCACACAAAGGATTTCAACATCTTTCTAGTCGGCAACTGGAATATTCAAGGTATTTACAAAACATTGATTTGTCGGTTGATTCCATGCTTAATATGTGATGCATATCAAAAACATAGACATAGAAGTCATCAATCATGTCACCCAACCATGTATGATCCCTCAAATAGCTTGATCAACATCAATTACTCATCTAGATTGAAGTCTGATACTCTAATGGTCAGTTCTTCCTCAGTCTGATCTGCATGTCTCGAACCCAACACTCAGATGCTCATATCTTTTCCATGATTCATCACCGGAGGCTCAATCTCTAGAATATAGTAGTCATGATACTCCTCTTGACTTGCCCAAGTCAGTAACATGCTGAGTTACACCCTCTGAGAGATCCAGACCTGATTGTCGAACCTTGTTGCATGCTCTGTTCTTGTTCACCGGACCAGAACACTCTTCTATCTGACTTCCGGTATAGGCATACTATGTTCTGCGGATGTGTGGGATAGACTTTGTTGCCATCAATGACAACAATCATGAAGCCACATAGTGTCTCTTGCCAACAGTCCTAAGTTGACACTACACAAGTGGGGCTAAAGTTCCCTACTAGGACCAAGGCGCTTGGGCGCCTAGACCTTTAGCCCACAAACTCTAAGGAGTGCCAAATATAGTGGGCTTAGTCCAATCCTAAGTTGATTCCGTCGGGTTTATTTATCAGGATCGATATCTCATCATTTTAAGCTCAAAAAGGTGTTAAAATAGGTCCTGATTAACAAAGGTAACAAAATAGGTCCAACCAAAAAAAATAGGACCAACCAAGTGCTAAACTAAGTGTAAAATGCTAGTGTGCACATTTTACGATGTTACAAGAAGTTTCCTAGGACATGTCGGGTATCATAGGAGATTCATTAAAAATTTTAGTGAGACAACTAATCCATTGTTGTTTTAAAAAAGGATTGTGAATTCAAATAGACTAAGCAATGCCAATAGTCTTTTGAACTGATCAAAAAGTCATTAATCACAACACCTATCATAAGGTGGCCTAATTAGAAATAAATTTGCCATATCCACACTAATTTTTCTAATCATGCAATTGGTGTAGTTTTAGGACAAAAGAATGAATTTCAGGGAATGCATGTCATCTATTACATCAGTAAGAACCTGAATCCAGTTGAAAAGAACTACACAAATACAAAAAAGAATTCCTTGCAATACTTTATGCTATCAACTAATTTTTTCATTACATCATTGGGTATCAAATGTTTGCGCATATAGACCATTCAGTAATTAGATAGCTACTAAGAAAATCTATAGTTGGAGGACAAGTTATCCGATGGTTGTTTCTTCTGCGAGAATTTGATATAACTATTGTTAAAAAACCTAGAAAGGATAATGTAGTTGTAGATTTTTTTCTAGATTGGACTTGAAGGGAAACAAAGAACTAGTGAATGATGTTTTCCCAGATGAACACCTATTTTCTATCTTAATATAGTCACCATGGTTTACAGAAATTGCCAATTATTTAGCCTTAGGAAAATGTCCAACACATTTCAACAAAAGGAAGTAAGATAGCTAGTTAGAAATAGTTCCAATTTTTAATGGTTAAATGGTGTTTTGTTTAAATGCTATCTTGATCATTTCTTATGTAGGTGCATTTGAGAAACGGAAATATATGACATAAGTCATGCATGTCATGATGAACTATCAGGTAGACACTTTTTAGCCTTGAGAACTGGTCAAAAAGTTCTTGGAGCTAGATAGTACTGGCCCACCATGAATAGAGACATACATTAGTATGTCAGACATTGTGATCAATGACAATGGATGGGTCACCCCACACTCTCCAATGAAATGCCTCTTCACCCTCAAGTGGTTATGAAGTCATTCAAGAAGTGGGGATTGGATTTTTTTGGACCAATTGATACACCATCTAGAGGTAATCACAATATTTTGGTTTGTAGATTATGCAACCAAATGAGTTGAAGCTTGGGCCTTTCTAGTTTCCCATGAAGAAAGGTAGAATTGATTTTCTGTATAAGAATATTTTATAGAGGTTGGAGCCCCAAGGTATCCAATATAAAAAAGTATATGATCATAGTTACAAAATATAGATACATCATAGTTAAAAAATATAGAAAAGTGTATGATCCAATTTTTCTTATTACTTTTATGGAATAAAAAGTACACCAGTTTAATGCTTTAGTGGAGTTAAAGAATTGATCATAAAGGTGGGGTAGGGCTCACTCTTCCTAAAAGAAAAGAATCTTATTGTGGTATTTTCAAATTTTCTTGGTATTCCATCTTTGTTTACATTTCCTTTCCAATGTTATTGTTCTATTTTCTACTTAAGTCTTGCAAGCATTTGTGATCTATATATATAAGAAAAGACAAAAACAATCTTTCATTTATCTTTTACTTTCATGCAAAGTGCATTTCTATTTCTAAGCAAAGTGGGTTTATTTTCCATGCAAGTGTGTTTCCTTTTCGGTAATAATAGGTTAGATTTGATTCTAAATTTAGCAGAAGAATAGACTAGCATAGAGATTTATCAAGAAAAGTTGTTATCTGAAGAACTCAAAGTCCTATTACATATCACCTTTGGAAACCAACTTGGATTGACTTTTAATGATTAAATGATGGGAAATTGAGAAAATATAATGACCTCATTTTTGGCGTTGTTTCTGGGGAACCTTAGATTTCAAAATTTTTGGGTGTCAATATGGTTATTCCTCTACTTCATGTGATGTTTTCAATTTTAGGTTTTTTTGTATTCATAGGAAATTGGTTACATATTCTTTCTCAAATATTCAAAGAGAATTTGAGATAGATTCTTCATCTCTAGTAGATGAATCTAAGTACTAAAGCTTATACAATTCTTTGTATTTATGAATAGACCTAGGGACTTATTAGGTCTTTTTATGAAACACCCCTCAATTAAAACTACAAGAGAAAAGTAGACAGAGGTTGACACATCTAAAACAACAAGATATTATCCTCTAGATTTGTCAACTAAAAATATGAGGTTGTCAACACACACAAGGGATGAAACAACACATGATAGATTTCCACCGTCATTGAGTAAAGAATTCCAAACTATCTATAGGACAACAAATCAAGACATTATGGCTAATACAAATGAAAAAAATGGACACATTAACTAAACTTTCACATATCCAATCTCTTTGACTCCAGAACAAGATGAACCTCCAATGAAAAACATTTCCCCTTCCATATTACCAACCTTCAAGGGAAAAGCTTCTGAGGAACCTGACAAGTTTCTATTTGAATTTAAGGTCCTATGCCAAACCTATGACTATGGGATAGAAAACCAGAAGCTTTTAAGTTGTTCGCATCTACGTTGAGAGAATCAATTTTGTGTTGGTTCATTGGATTAATAGCTAACTATATTCACACCTAGGATGAGATGGAAATAGGCTTCTTAGAAAAATATCAAAATTACTGCAGGGATAGGAAGGAGGAGCTCTTCATAATGAGACAAATGGAAGATGAGAACTTGGAGGATTATATGGATCATTTCCTATTTGATCACAAATGATGTGGAAGAAGCCTAGATAGAGAAATAAGCAAAACCATCTTCTTGAGATGGATTATTGAGGAATCAGTGGAAGTCTTAAACCTCATGGGTAGAGGGTGTTGGGACCTGCAAAAAAAATTATTCCCAAGTATGCTCTATTATGCCCCAAAAGTCCAAAAATACCCATATTATTCCTTTACCAATTGAAAACCCCTTATTTAAATCTGATCAGAGATAGTTTAGGGGTCTTTTCTCTCAAAAAATGACTAAGTATAGGTTCTCCAAGTCTTTCCCCTTTTTTCACTTAGAAAAATTTTCATTTTTTGCATTTGGTCAGCAAATTAGCATTTTCTAGAACTTGCTAACTATTTCAGGAGTTAGCATATTTCCCAACTCATTAACAAGAAGGCATCAGCAACAGTAAAGAAGGAGCCATGCTAAAGGATAAAAAAAAATTCTAAGCAGCAAAGGTAAGGAGTCTTCAGTAGACAATGTGCTTAGTTTGAAAATTGCTGACTAAGGAGTCTAGCAAATGGAGTATTTGCCGATAAAGCAGAGGGAAAGGAAAATAAAGGCATGGTTCGGCATGAGGAGATTTCTCTGATGAAGGATGCATAAGAGAAAGATGAAGAGTCATAGGTTTGGGAAAGTTCCATTTTACCGATAAAAGGCAACAAGGCCCTTAGTTCGGCAAATGGAGTTTTTGTCGATAAAGAAAATATGGAAGATGAATTTTTTTAAGGCATAAGGAGTTCAGAAAAAGGGGAAATCATAGACAGAGGAAGAAAAGGTAAGAAAGAATGGCAAGTTTGGAAATTTTCAAATTTGCCGATAAGGCAAATAAAGGGTGCAAAAAAGTGTGGCAATGGCTAAGTATGGAAAGGTGTTGTCGGAGAGTCGACGAAGTCCCAAACTTTCCAAAAGTTTGAGTTTTTCATGATTCACCGATAAGGTGATAAAACAAAGGAAAGATAATGTGGTTTAAGAAAGTTGAAATTTGCTGATAAGGAAAAGTGGTGCCATGGTTTGGTTCAAAAAAAGGGAAAGTTGTCGATAAAACTAAAAAAGACTAAGGCAAAGTGCTTTATCAGCTAACTAGTGGATGGCCGAACTTGCTAACAGTTCGAAGATTTGAGAATTTGCCGACAAGGAAAAATCACCGATAGAGTAAACATTGAAGGATGATTCCAAAGCAAATAGTTCTGCCAACTGTAAATTTTTTGATAGGGGTGATAAGGAGATAGAAATAGAAAGGTTCAAAAAATTGAAGATTTGCCAATAGAGGCGAAAGATAAATAGTTTACCATAGGAAGAAGTTACCGAAAAAGGGAAAAGATGCGCCAAGCAGCCAAGTTTGAAAAACAAAGTTTTGCCAACTAAAGAATAAAATAAGAAGAAAAGGAGGATGGTTCAGCAAAAGGCAAAATTGCTGATAAAAGAGACAAGGAAGGTGATGGTTCGACAAATGTGGAAATTGCCGATAAGGGTAAAGACTAAGCCAATTTTGTAAAAATTAAAACTTGCCGATATAGAAGGATATGATAAAGCAAGTAAAGAGGTGGCAATGGAAGAAGTTTGAGAAAATGTAAATTTGTTGACAAGGAAAAAATGGTGCTATTGATGGTGAAGAAAGATAGTGGCAAATAGAAAAGTCAGAAACTAGGAGAGTTGCCAATAGGGAGGAAATGAAGAAGTTTCTGAAAATGGCAAGTGGTCAATAGAGGGCGCCCAGCACCCATAGGGTATAGTAAGAGTCAGATGGCTCAAAAATGAAAATTTGGACAACACATTGGGAGTGTTGTAATTTCCTTAAAAGGGTAATTCCTTGAAAGTATGTTATGATTGTAGGATTATTCAAGCTGATTTGTACCTAGAATTTAATTAGTTTGCAGAACAGTGCCATGCAGGTGGTTGACACAGTGAAATTCTTCAATGCACTGGTACATAAAGAGGACAAATAAGATAAGTCAAATGTTGCAAATGTCAGGGAATGAATTAGAGCCTTCCCTCTTTATCGCTCTAAGTATAGGAAGAATGCAAGCATTCTTCCTCTGTCATTTTCAGAATTAACTGAGCATGGGTTTTCTCTTCCAACGTGCAAATCTTCTAGCAGACTGGGAATTGAATTTATGATAGTGTGGGTGTAGTCCTTGATAGGGTACGGCACCTGGGAGAGTGAAATGAATTGAATGCTATATATGCATGTTTTTGAGATGTAATAGGTGTTGGTTAGTTAGGCAATTTCTCAGTAGGGTTGTGAGCTCCAGAAGGCAAGATAGAAAGGTTATTTTTTGTAGTCTTTGTTTAACATGAAACACTCATGAATTGTATGTAATAATTTGCAAATCTTTGTATCAAATTACTATTTTCTCCATTACTGTAGGTTTTTTTCTTAGCAAACCATAATCGCAGTTATAGTTTACTTTTGCCACATTAAGTGGTATGAATGTAAGCTCTGATTTAAATGAATGTGATAGTTTTTAATCCATTTCCAAGCTTTATAAATCATCATTTCAGTATTACATAGGGAAGAATATGGTATGGTGTTGGATCATTAAGTATTTTTAATGATTTGGTATTGATTTCCTTGCATTTGATTTATCAAATAGGCAGTTATACACTTCTGTGTGGTTGTTTTTCCTCTGTTAAACATTAGACTCTATAGCCCAATGGATAGGCACCAGTCTAAGTAGCCTTAGGTCAACCAATCATCAAAACAAAACAACACATCTTATTTTTAGAAGCATTAGTAGTTCTGTGCATCCTCATTATGTAGGATTGCCATTATCAGCTATATAGGGGGGTTATAACAACCAGTTGTTCTTAGTTCAATGACAGATTTGGGGCTAAGAAAGTGATTTGGGTTTGGTTGTTAACATTTTTAGTTGTTCATCTAGTTTTGGTGTTAATACCTACTTAGGTATAGCCCTTGGAATATCCCTCCAGAGTTTAAGCTAAGATCAAAGAGTAGAGGAGTCTACCCACTCATGTTAGTTGGCCAAGATCACCCAAAACTTGTTGATAAACATCTTCATATCACCCTGACAATAGTCTCTCACCTAGGTGATTTAGGAATGTTTTAGAATTTTGTGTTGCCATTATTTTGGGTCCCAAGAGATTGGTGTCGTTGCTGAGGAATGAATTAAATGGTTGAATTATTCTGAATGCCCCTGTAACAGTGATTTGTAGTTGTGCATTTTGTTTGGGTAAGTTGGAATCCTGTCAACTTAAGCCAATAGATTGGTGTTGTTCCCAGTGAGATAATACGTTGATTAAAATTTGAAGCCTTTGGTAACAGCAAATCATTTTAGTTTTGGTTGCTTTGATATTCAAACACAGTGTTGTTCAAAATTTTCTTCCTAGCAGGGGAAGTGACGACTCTATTTTACTTACCCAATATTAATTTTAGTTTGAGAAAAGTTTTATAATGGATAGAGGAAGAAACTAGGAGCATTCTAAACGTGAGGAATCCTCTAGTAATGTTGGAAATAGGAGGAGTAGGTATAGGGTAAGAAGACCCAGTGTGGTGCCTACAAGAAATGCCCAAAGATTATATATTTGTCGACCTTAGAAGCCAATATAACTATACTTCTGAGGACTCTGTAGATAACATGCTCAGAACAAATAGAAGACATAATAGAAGTGAGTATGATGTTAGGAGAAATGATAGTGTCATTGGTAGAGGGAGTAGAGATAGATCTCAAGCTCCATATTTGAGGACGTTTGGGAATGCTAGTGAGAATGAAGAGAAGCATCACAATACAAGGCATCCTAATTTCCCCACTGGATCATCTGGAGGTCAACATGACACTATTCCTAATGAGAGTGACCATCAGCATCAACCTGATGATGAAGAAAGGGAAAGAAGAATTCAGGATGAACTGGATTTACTTGATCATATTAGAAACAGACAAAGGGAAGTGTAGGCCTTGCTTGGTCAACAACAAGCTCAGCTTGATGAGCATGCCCAATAGAATCAAGCTAACCAACATCAGGACCAGAATCAAAATGTTATTAATCAGCAACATACAACTTCATAGCACTACAATCAACAACATAATCAAAGAAAACAACAACATCAAATGGGACAACAGGGTATAAATCAGGCCCCTACTCAAAACATCAATATTCAGCCACCACAGAATCAAGCTAATTAGCAACATGGTAACATTCAGAACGTGGGGCATGCATAGTGAAGACAAGCATAAAGGGTTATTGCACAGAGCCGCTTGGAGGTGAGAGGTATAAGAAGCTCGATTTCATTGGCATACCTAATTTTCCTAATCCCATTCCAACTGAGATTAGAGGGAAGATTCCTAGGTTTCAAGGCAATAATGTTGTCACTAAAGAGGAACACTTGAGCATTTCATTAATATCATTGATGAGTATGAGATTGAAGATGAAGATGTAATGATGAAGTTATTTGTGCACTCATTGTCCAAGAAAGTGCCAAAGAATGGTACAAGGCTCTCCCTAATAATAATATTGATTCTTGGGAGGAATTTATGAGGGTGTTCAGACTGCAGTATGGGGATAGGATTGACCCCAAGTTTGCCATTCATGAACTCATAGCCATCAAAAAGGCCATCAATGAAATAGTAGATAATTTCAACAGCCGCTTCATCATGACAATGAGAAAGGTACCTCCTCATATGAGACCCAATGAATCTATGTGCTTGGTTTTATATTGTGGTGCTTTTGATTCAAAAATAGGTTATTGTTTAAGGGACAAGAGTCCACAAACATTAAGAGAGGCCTATGCTACAATTATAAACATAGAAATTTGTTGAATATAAGGAATACTGAGAGGGGGGTGAATCATTATTCTACAAAACCATCTTCTAATATGTTCATTAATCCAATTTCCAAAATCAATAACATGAAAGTAGAATAAGCATAAGAATAGAAACCATAAAGACATAACACATGGACACCAAGATTTTTACATGGAAAACCCAAAAAGGGAAAAACCATGATGAGTGTTAGCTAACAATATATTATGATAGCACAATACCAACTTACAAGAAGGCTCACTGCCCTATGAAGAAGTGCTCACTACACAAATGATCACCACCAAGAGATAGAAGAAGGATTGGCTCACTGCCAGGAGAACTGTTGTAAATGCATCTACAATATGTTGGATCACAATTCCTTTGAAGGCTCAATATACATATTCAAAGGTCTTCATCTATTCTACCCTGCTTCTCAACTCAACTACATGTACTCTATTTTCTGCCCTTGTTTTCTTTTTTCTGCTCTACACTCTACTCATAATCCTTCACACTTCAAATCCTCTAAGTTGGTATGAATATATGCCCTAACATCTGCCATGTGCATAATTCCATGAGTAATTGAGAATGCCCCTATAGGATCATTTTCCAGTGATTTGAAGAAATGTTTCTTGAACTTGGGGCAGGGCTTTTCCGTTATCTCTATTAATTGGGGAATGAACATTTTCTGGAATAATTTAAACTACACAGAAGGGTTTTCAAGCTATAAATACCTTTTCTGCCAAATTAGGATTTTTCTTCACCTGAGATTGACTTGATTTGAATTGCTTTGGAAAACTTTGCAGGCATTTGGATTCTTGCTTTTAATTCTCTTGGACACTTGAAAGGTTGAATACAAAGTGAATTAGTTGTCAAATGAGCTCCTTTTTATCTTCCACAAGGATGACCTAGTCGTCATAAATGCCCCTATTAAAAAGTTGCCAAACATATCTCTACAGAATGTAGCCTATTAGGATTGCTCCGCAATTTGTGTTTGAACCTTTTTCACTACAATTTCTTTCAAAGGATCAGTCATATGCATCTTTTCAACATATCTTCATGTTGGATTCCAGCACTGACAATCTAGCTAGGGGATTAAGATTTTCATTGCAGAACCCCCTGAGCCAGAGCTCACAAATTCACTTCCCAGAGGAAGTATCTGCTCCAAATGCTAGTGTGGATCCATCCTTGACTTCAATCACATCTTTCTTGATCCAAATATTGCCCATTTCTTTCTTAGTTTCAACCAGATCAACTTTTTCCTTTCCCCTATCATTCCTCTGCTCTGTTTTCCTTTCTTCAACATAGTAGTTTCTTTTCACATTCTTGCTTCTACAAAATTTTGCCATATGACCAAGTTTGTTGCAATTGTAGTACACAACACTTCCTTGTCCTCAATTCTTTCCTCTAAATGAATTCATCCTTGATCTATATTGATTAGCCATGTGCCCAAATCTATTGCAAGCAAAACACTTTCCATTGAAGATTAAGTATTCCTTGCATTGTAAAAACCATTCCTTACCAGACTTTTATATTCATTTGATTTATGACCAATTTTCTTGCAATTGAAACATTACCAGAGAATGATGGAACATTCTAATTTATTCTACTCCTACACTAAGTAGCTTTATGACCAAACTTATTGCAATTAAAATAATGGCCATTAAAAGATGGGTACCTTTGAGCATTTGGTTGTCTAAGCGAAGGTCTTCTAGGTCTTCTTCTTTGATTCCTGAACTAGTTGCCTTTGTTTTGCTTCAACACAGTGTTTGCTTGATCTGATTTTAAACTTTCTCCTTTCTCAAATCCCAAACCTTGCTTGTCACCGAAACTCTTTTGATTGTCAATCATCTCATCAAGTTTTGTAGAACTTATCTTGAACTTTTCTTCATACCTCTTAGCTTTTTCCAAGTCTGATTTTAGGCTCACAACTTCTTTTTCAAGTTTGGCACATTCTTCTAACTTGCTTTTTATCATCAGATTTAGATCTTCTTTTGTTTTAGCTCTTTCTATAACTTCCACTTTCAAATCATTTAGGGTTTCATTTACTGATATCAATTGTTCACTAACCTCTGTATTTTTCTTTGAATTTCTTGACTTGTTCTTTTAGCTTTAGAATGAATTCATCAGCTTCTTGTATGTTATCCTTCAGATCCCTTGTTTCTCTTCAGACTTTTCAAGATCAATAAGAGTTGCTTCTAGTTCAACATTGTTTTCATATGAAAAATTTTCAAATCTTCTGGCTGCCATGAGTGAACTCTCCCAGATCTTCCTAAAGCTATTAGGCTTCTTCCAAGGAACCTTGCTCTGATACCAATTGTTGAATATAAGGAATACTAAGAGGGGGGGTGAATCAGTATTCTGCAAAACCACCTTCTAATATGTTCATTAATCCAATTTCCAAAATCAATAACATGAAAGCAGAATAAGCATAAGAATAGAAACCATAAAGACATAACACATGGACACCAAGATTTTTACGTGGAAAACCCAAAAAGGGAAAGATCATAGTGAGTGTTAGCTCACAATATATTATGATAGCACAATACCGAATTACAAGAAGGCTCACTGCCCTATGAAGAAGTGCTCACTACACAAAGGCTCACTGCCAAGAGAAAAGAAAATAGAAGAAGGATTGGCTCACTACCAGGAGATGAACTATTGTAAATGCATCTACCATATGTTGGATCATTGTTCCATTGAAGGCTCAATATACAGATTCAAATGTCTTCATCTATTATGTCCTGCTTCTCAACTCAACTACATGTACTCTATTTTCTAGACCCTTGTTTTCTTTTTATGCTCTGCACTCTGCTCATAATCCTTCACACTTCAAATTCACACACCACACAACACACACACACACACACCTCAACATCACAATCCATCAAGTGTGTGTGTATATATATATATATCTGCTACAAGATTCATCTCATAATCAGGTCCGCAAGCCAGACTAAAGCATGTATACAATGTATTCTACCTTATCAGCTTGATCATGTGTACAAATAGTAATGTGGACCAAACCAAACATATAATGATCTTCATATAGGTCGGCACCAATCATACAATGACTTAGATTTATTATTCAAACAATATATCTTCTCCGCATATGGATTTTATATGCATGTCGGCCTATCTCTTAAGAACATGCTTAGACAATTCATCCGTCACATCAAAACTCTCACTGTAGACCACAAGAGACTCAAGGATTCATAACCAACATTCATTCTTGACCTCTTAGCATACCTTCAAGACCATAAGACAAAATATGCAACTACAGAGAAATGCAGACCCTTTTTCTCTAACACTGTGCACTATTCCTATCTTAGTTACATGTTCACCTAGACTTAGACATTTCATAGTATGACTTATGGAGGAAGTTAGGTCTTGATCATTGGAACATATCATCATCACATAGCTATGAACATCATACCCAAACTACATATACTGGTCTTCAATTGCGGAGGCATACTGACCCACTTTCTGTCACTTGCTCTGAATACTGCCCATACTTAGTCATTTAGCCTTCTGGACTAGAATACTTTTATGCCTTGTAGCCAAACCAAGTTGGTCTTCCGGAGTAATGTCCCTTTGTCATGTTAATGGAATCCCTTTGCCTTGTTGCCATCAATGACAACATGCAATCCTTCATTAGAATAGTGTCTCTTGCCAACAAAAGTAATATGAGAGCATCAGGGAAGCATATCAAAAGGTTTGATGTAAAATTATCCCAGCCATTTAAGTCATCTTTCAACAAACCCCTCACTAATGATGATAAATTAGATAAACTCATGGGGGTTGTGAAAGATTTGTCTTATAAAGTTGTTAGAAATGATAAAGGGTTCCCACCTTAAGGTGCTACAACACATTTTAATGAAGGTCAGAGATTACATAACAGACCTTATAATACTAATTGGTCTAAGAGACCACAGCAAAATGACAGACAAGTTGCCCCAGGCATGTGAGTTTGAAACAGCCTAAAAGGGATACCCCTAATCCTTTGAGAAAGGATCAAGTTAATTTTTGAGATGAGCCTTTATGGTGCCAGGCTTGCTTCCTCCCCCATGACCCATCTAACTATGTGGTGGCTCATTCATTGGGCTAAGAGGAAGAATTTCCAAATGAAGAGGGTGCAGCTGAGTATTATGAAGAAGAAATCAATCAGTTTGATGCTGAAGATTATAAGCATATAGGTCAAGATGCTGATTGTGAAAGTCATGAAGAGGATGATCATATTTCCCAATATGATTATGATGAAGGTCCAAAGAAATATCAATTGCCAACTCATGATTTTGGGCACTTGAGGGAACTAATGCAGAAGAAGTATCAATAGACCAAACCTTCAAAAGAGGATATGAAAGCCTTGATTGATGCAACCATTTTGCAAGTCCAAGGAGGATATCAATTGAGAAATAGGACTTTCCCTGTGCATAATGCCCCTACCAAGGAATCAAAATAGCAAAAATCAAATGGGGATAGGGACAAATATAAAGGTGGCGTGGAGCAGAAGAGTGATAGCACTCCAAAAAAGAATGCACCAGAAAAGAAAATCCTTCTAGTGGAGCCGCTAGCAACAAAAAAAAATATGTGTAGAAGAATCCAGCACCAATAGAGCAACTAGTTACCCATTTTGGGGGTCCATTATCCAAAAGGCAATAGTAAGCGTGATCAGCCCTAGGCACAAAAAGAGCAAGAAAAGGAGAAGACAAAGGAAGAAGGTAAGGATATTTCATCCAATAAAATAATACCTTATATTCCTTGTGTAAATGATGTAACTATTTAATGTGATACTCCTTTTCCCAATTATCTCCCTATTGAGATGGCTCAAGTTTTTAGCTAAATCAAAATTTATGTGCCAATAGTGGAACTCCTTAGAATCCCTAAACATGGAGATAGAGCATGATCTTTTATTACTATTGTTGATGCACAAAGACAACCTATTGTTGTTCCCAGTGGTAATGATGAGGGTGTAGGTCATGAGGAAACAATAGAGGTTTATTTAGGGTCTTCCATGGTTAATAGAAAGATGGGAGTAGACCCTTTTTACACCACTTTGATCATAAATGGTTGGTTGTTACACAACTATATGCTTGATTCAGGAGCATATAGCAATGTCATGCCACTTGAAATCATGAATGAATTGGGACTGAAGGTGTCCAAATCCTTTGGTAAGTGTTTTTCCACAGATTATAGGGAGGTGAATGTGATTGGTCTCGTCAAAGATGTTGAGGTCAAATTAGCTGCTTATCCTGACAAGTCATTCCTGATGGACATAATTATTGTGGATTGCCCTAACACATGGGGCATGTTGTTACCAAGAAAGTGGGCAGCCTCTATGGGTGGAAGCATTCAAATGGATATGTCATATGTCACTATTCTAGTCCAGGGCATGGAAGTGAAGTTGTATAGAGAAAAGAAAGTGGAAGACCAAAACATAGAAGACAGATATAAAATAGAGGATGATCATGCTAATTTCTTTGACACTAATATAGACCATTTTATGGAATATTGTAGTGATGATAATCCTTGCCTAAATGTTTTTCCTTCCAATCATGTCTCCTTCATTTTTGCTACGTAGATAATTTATGGACACTATATTTTGATGGTGCATGTTCAAGAGAAGGCTCAGGCACTAAAATTGTTTTGATATCCCCAAACAGAGAGCAGTTTGGTATGTCCTTCAGACTTGATTTTCAATGCACTAACAACATAGCTAAGTATGAGGCACTGTTGTTAGGTTTAAATATTGCTCACAAGCATAAAATCAAATGCCTGAAGATATTTGGTGACTCAGAATTAGTTGTGCAACAGATTAGAAATAAATTTGTTGCCAAGGATAAAAGGTTAAGGGGATACAGGAATGTTGTATGGGATACCATGGAGCTATATGATGCCATTAGCATTGAATGAGTTGATAGAACCAGAAATGAAAAGTCAGACTCCCTAGCCGTAGTTATGTCTAAATTTGATCCCAGATTAGATTTTCCTCATGGCCATCATGTTGTTGAAGTTCTTACAAGGACAACGATCCCTGATATATACAGTTGGCAAGTGTTCAATGACAGTAATTAGATTTTTAGTTTCCTCAATTGCATGGATGAGTTTGACAGTTAAGTAATTGACTGGAAGTCTATGGTAGAGATGGAAAATGGCAAGGAAACATTATTTGGCAGTGAGGTGGTGTAGTTGAAGACAAATACCATTCCCAAGGCATTGGTGGTGCTTGAGAGGATGTTTGATAATGCAGACTGCTGGAAGAGTGAAGGCAAACATGTAGAAGAAGATAGTGTTGAAGGTGTTAACCTTGGAACTAAGGAGGCACCTAGAATGGTTTACATAGGTATGATATTAAAGCCTCATGAAAAGCCAATGTTGATTGCTTTATTGAGACAATTTAAGAAATACTTTGCATGGTCTTATGATGAGCTGAAAGCTTATAGGGATGATTTATTTCAACATACTATCCCCCTTCAACCTGATGCAAAACAATTTAGGCAAAAATAGAGGCCTATTAACCCACCATAGCTCCCAAAATGCAAAAAGAGTTGCTAAAAATGGAGGGAGATATTATCAAAACCAATCAGACATTCTGAATAGGTGTCTAATCTTGTCCTAGTAAGAAAAAAGAATGGGGAGATTAGACTGTGTGTAGATTTCAGAAATCTGAACATCAAATCCCTTAAGGATAATTATCCTCTTCCAAGCATGGGTCATCTTTTGTAGAGGGTGGTTGGTTCAGAACTGATGTCCATGATGGACGAGTTCCTAGGGTATAATCCAGTGCTAGTCAAGGAGTCAGAACAGTACAAAATGACATTCACCACTCCTTGGGGGACATATGTTTATCTGAGAATGCCATTTGGATTGAAAAATGTAGGATCAACATTTCAAAGAGCTATGGATGTGGCCTTTGCTGGCCTCATTGATGAGATCATGGTGGTTTACCAAGATGATCTAACTACATTTTCAAAGGGTAGGAATGATAATTGCAAGCATTTGCAATTGATTTTTGAGAGGTGTTTGGAGTATGGGATATCTTTAAATCCCAAAAAATATCAATTTGTAGTGGAAGAAGAAAAAATGTTAGACATATTGTATCAAGGGATGGGGTTAGAATTGATCCATAAAGAGTTAAGGCCATTGAACTTATCCCTCAGCCCAAAACAGTCAAAGGTGTTCAATCCTTCTTTGGGTAGATCAACTTTGTGAGGAGATTTCTTCCCAATTTCATTGAGAAGACTAAAGCAATATCCAAGATGCTCAAGAAGGGACAGTCCATCACATGGGAAAAGGAGCCAGCTGAAGCTTTTCTAAACATAAAGGAGGCTCTCAAAAATGCACCAATGTTGGTAAGCCTACACTATTCCAAGCCTTTCCAGCTTTTCTTCTTTGCTTCATTTTATACTATTACTATTGTACTATTGCAAAAGAATAAGGATGGATTTGAGCAACCAATAGGGTTCTTCAGCAAGTCCTTACAGGCTATTGAGTTGAATTATTCCACTTTGGTCAAGGCCACAAAAAATTTTAGATCTTATTTCACAGGTACCAAGATCATAGCATATGTACCACATACAGTAGTGAAAGACATGTTCATGCAACAAGAAGCTTCAAGTAAAAGATGTAGATGGATCAATAGGATCCAAGAATACGACATGGATATACAAGTCAAAAAGTTGGTTAGAGGCCAAGGTTTAGCCAAGCTAATGGCTAATTCTAATCTTGAAGCAGCAGAAGTAAATAAAATAGAGGTAAATACAACTCCTCATTGCTCATTGGCTAATGATGCATGGTACAAGGATGTTTTATTCTATCTTGAAAACATGGATTGTCCACCATGTATGGATGAGAATTAGAAAAGGACTCTCAAGCTAAAATCTCAAAGGTATGTTCTCTTCCAAAATGAGCTCATGTGGAGAAATCATGAAGGAATATTTCTCAAATGTTTGAATCAAGAGCAAGTTGAAGTTGTGATGAATGAGTGTCACCACGGTGTTTGTGGGGGACACTTCAAAGCTAAAACCACTACCCATAAAATCCTTAGGGTTGGATACTGGTGGCCTACTTTATTCAAAGACATGGCACAAAAGATAAGGAAATGTGATGCTTGCCAACAATTTTCTAGCAAGATGAAATTTGTTGGAGTATTACACCTTCTGCCCCTTGTTGTTGATGCACCTTTTCAGCAGTGGGGAATTGATTTTATTGGGGAAATACAGGAAAGGTCCAGCAATGGGTTTAAGTGGATTCTTGTGGCCATTGATTACTTCACCAAGTGGGTAGAAGTGATTCCCACTTGTAATGCAACTTCCAAAGTGGTTATTGACTTCATAGTTAGTAATATAATCACTAGATTTGGAGTGCCAGCTAGGATTTTGGCAGATAATGCCATGTGTTTCAGGTCACAAGAAATGATGGACATGTGTTCTAAGTTTGGCATAAATCTTGTGCATTCATCCCCTTACCATCCCCAAAGTAATGGACAAGCTAAATCCGGTAATAAAAGCTTGATGAAGATCATAAAGAGAACACTAGAGCAGAATAAAAAGAGATGGGATGATAAATTGAAGTATGATCTTTGGGCTGATAGGATAACCTTCAAAAGATCCATTGGAAGGAGGCCATTTGAGTTGGTGTATGAAGCAAAGGTAAAAATGCCAATCAGCATGGAGTTACCAGTCTACCAACTATTGTGTGATACAGAAGAGGATTAATATGATGCAATATCTCAAAGGATATTGCAGTTGACTTAATTAGAAGAACAAAGGATAGCTACACATGATAAAATGTTGAATCATAAATAGAAAATGAAGCTCTTGTTTGATAATAATATTGTATCAAGAGAGTTCTAGATTAGTGACTTGGTGCTTCTTTGGGATGCCAAATCTGAAGATAAGAGGAAACATGGCAAATTTGACCCATTATGGCTTGGTCCATATGAGGTCGCTGAGAAATTAGAGCTAAATGTTTACCTTTTGATGACTCTAGAAGGAGTGCTTCTAGAGCTGCCCATTCATGGACAGCATCTGAAGCATTATTTTTCATAGGTAACATGTCTCCTAAATTTTGAATATAGTCAATTGTATTCTGTGCTCTAATGTTTATGACTATATTTTGTCATGTATATAGGCCTTGTTGTAAATACATTTGTGTTTTTCCCTTTTGTGTTTTTGTGTGTTTTGTGCCTTTTGGTCTCTTAGAGATCTGAATCCTCATTGTGACATCGCTTGTCACACGTCCCCAACCAGAGCCACTATTGGGACCTACAAAAGAAAATTTCCCAAGTATGCCCTATTGTGCCCCAAAAATCCAAAAATCCCCATATTATGCCTTTACCAATTGAAAACGCCTTGTTTAAATCTGATCAGAGATAGTTTAGGGGTCTTTGTTGTCAAAAAATGATTGTTTAGGGGTCTTTGTTGTCAAAAAATGACTAAGTATAGGTTCCCTGAGTCTTTCCCCTTTTTTCCCTTAGAAAATTTTTCATTTTCTACCTTTGGTTGGAAAATCGACATTTTCCAGAACTTGCTAACTATTTCAGGAGTTAGTGTATTTTCTGACTCACCGAAAAGGTGTCAGCAACAATAAAGAAGGAGCCATGTTAAAGGATAAAAAAATTCTAAGTAAGCGGCAAAGGTAAGGAGTCTTTAATCGGCAAAGTGCTTAGTTTGAAAACCTAAAGATTCGCCAACTAAGGAGTTCAACAAATGGAGTATTTGTCGATAAAGAAAAGGGAAAGGAAAATAAAGGCATGGTTTGACATGAGGAGCTTTCACCGACAGAGGAAGGATAAGAGAAAGATGAAGAGTCATAGGTTCAAGAAAGTTCCATTTTGCCGATAAAAGGCAACAAGGCCCTTAGTTCGGCAAATGGAATTTTTGCCGATAAAGCAAATATGGAAGATGAATTTTTCTAAGGCATAAGTAGTTCAGAAAAAGGGGAAATCGTAGAAAAAGGAAGCAAAGATAAGAAATAATGGCAAGTTTGGAAAATTTCAAATTTACCGATAAGGCAAATAAAGGGTGCAAAAAGGTGTGGAAATGGCTAAGTATGGAAAGGTGTTGTCAGAGAGTCGGCGAAGTCCCAAACTTTCCAAAAGTTTGAGTTTTTCATGATTCACCAATAAGGTGATAAAACAAAGGAAAGGCAATGTGGTTCAAGAAAGTTGAAATTTGTCGATAAGGAAAAGTGGCGCCATCGTTTGGTTTGAAAAAAGGGAAAGTTGCCGATAAAGCTAAAAAAGACTAAGGCAAAGTGCTTTATCGCCTAATCAGTGGAAGGTTGAACTTGCTAACAGTTCAAAGATTTGAGAGTTTGTCAACAAGGAAAAATTGCCAATAGAGTAAAGATTGAAGGATGATGCCAAAGAAAATAGTTCTGCAAAAGGTAAATTTGCTAATAGGGGCAATAAGGAGATAGAAAGAAAAAGGTTCAGCAAATTGAAGATTTGCCAATAGAGGCAAAAGATAAATAGTTCACCATAGGGTGAAGTTGCCGACAAAGGGAAAAGACACGCCAAGTAGCCAAGTTCGAAAAAACAAAGTTCTATCGACTAAAGGATAAAATAAGAAGAAAAGGATGATAGTTCGACAAAAGGCAAAATTGTTGATAAAAGAGGCAAGAAAGGTGATGGTTCAGCAAATGTGGAAATTGCCGACAAGGGTAAAGACTAGGCCAAGTTTGTAGAAATTGAAACTTGCTGATAAAGAAGGATAGGATAAAGCAAGTAAAGAAGTGGCACTAGAAGAAGTTTGAGAAAATGCAAATTTGCCAACAAGGCAAAAATGGTGCTATTGATGGTAAAGAAATATAGTGGCAAATAGAAAAGTTAGAAACTGGGAGAGTTGTCAATAGGGAGGAAATGAAGAAGTTTCTGAAAATGGCAAGTAGTCAATAGAGGGCACCTAGCACGCATAGGGTATAGTCAGAGTCAGATGGCTTAAAACTAAAAATTTGGACAACACATTGGGAGTGTTGTAATTGTTTTAAAAGGGTAATTCCCTAAAAGTATGCAATGATTGTAGTAGGATTATTAAAGTTGATTTGTACCCAGAATTTAATGAGTTTGCAAAACAATGCCATGCAGGTGGTTGACACAGTGAAATTATTCAATGCACAAGTAAGAGGACAAATCAGATAAGTCAAATGTTGCAGATTTCAAGGAATGAATTAGAACCTTCCCTCTTTATTGCTCTAAATATAGGAAGAGTGTAAGCAATCTTCCTCTGTCATTTTCAAAATTAACTAAGCATGGGTTTTCTCTTCTAACATGTAAATCTTCTAGCAGACTGGGAACTAAATTTATGATCGCGTGGGTGCAGTCCTTGATAGGGTGCGGCACCTAGGAGAGTGAAATGAACTGAATTCTATATATGCATATTTTTGAGATGTAATAGGGGTTGGTCAATTAGGCAATTTCTCAGCAAGGTTGTGAGATCCAGAAGGTAGGATAGAAAGGTTATTTTTTCCAGTCTTTGTTTAACATGAAACAGTCATGAATTATATATAATAATTTGCAAATCTTTGTATCAAATTACTATTTTTCTCCATTACTGTAGGTGTTTTTCTTAGCAAACCATAATCGCGGTTATAGTTTGCTTTTTCCACATTTAGTGGTATGAATGTAAGCTCTGATTTGAATGAAAGTGATAGTTAATCCATTTCCAAGCTTTGTAAATGGTAATTTTAGTATTACATAGGGAAGAATATGGTATGGTATTTGATCATTAAGTATTTTTAGTGATTTGGTATTGATTTCCTTGCATTTGATTTATCAAATAGACAGTTATACACTTATGTGTGGTTGTTCTTCCTTTGTTGAACATTAGACTCTACAGCTCGATGGATAGGCACCAGTCTAAGTAGCCTTTGGTCACCCAATCATCAAAACAAAACAATACATCTTATTTTTAGAAGCAATAGTAGTTCTATCCATCCTCATTATGTAGGATTGCCATTATCAGCTATATAGGGGTTTTATAACAGCCAGTTGTTCTTAGTTTAGTGACAAATTTGGGGCTAAGAATATGATTTGGGTTTGGTTGTTAACATTTTTAGTTGTTCATCTGGTTTTGGTGTTAATACCTACTTAGGTATACCCCTTGGAATATCCCTCTAGAGTTTAAGTTGAGCTCAAAGAGCAAAGGAGTCTACCCACTCCTGTTAGTTGGGCAAGATCGCCCAAAACTTGTTGATAAACCTCTTCTTAACACCCTGACGAAAGTCCCTGGCATAGGTGATTTAGGAATGTTTTAGAGTTTTGTGTTGCTGTTATTTTGGGTCCCAAAAGAGGGAATTAACAAACTTGATTTTGGTGACATTATTGAACTTTGCAAAACTTATTCTCATACAAGAGCAAGGAATAAGAATACAAGGCATGGGAAGAGTAGTGGTGATGTTACTTAGGTAAAAAAGAATTGGCAAATTTTAAAATTAATATTTTTCTTCATTTAAACACCACATTGGATGGGCTACAAGACAATAAGAGAAATTTTGTACCTTTGGTCATTTACTATCCAAAATGTAGAGACAAACATCCACTTAGGGATTGTCCCCTAAATTAGGTTCAATTGTGTGAAATCTATGAAAAGAACCATCCCATAAATGAATCTAGCCTATTACTTGAGATTAAGACTAGATTGAAGAAGGTACCCCAAGTTGTGGAAGAATTGAATTTTATAGGGCAAAAACAATCCAACTTTGGTATTAATCAATATATAGGATAGTTTGGACCTAGGGTCCCCTCAAATTGGATGCCAAACTAATGGACAAGACCATAGAATGTACCACCACCAGAAGCAACACCACAATGGGAACCTCCATGGGTCCAAATAGAATGGGTTAATCCCTCATGACTGACTCCCCCATGGGCACACCAAAACATGAACCAATACCAACAACCTTGGATTCCTCAACAAAATCAAGGACAAAGAAGATACATAAACCAACAACAAGCCTTGTTTCCAAGACCACTGCAACAACCTCAAAATATAAATGAGTTGGTAAATTAGCCACAAATAACTACTCAAACTATAGCAAACCCTAAGAATAACAAAACATAGCAATTGTTTTGTAATGTGGACCAAAACATAGTAGCTTTAAGTGTAATAGAGATTAATAAAACACAGTTGTGTTCTATAAAGACTTTGGCAGAACCTTTCCCCAACATCTCAAAAGGTAAGAAAGTGCTTCATGAATAAGGAAAAAGCCTTAAAAATCCTCTGAAATCATAAGCTATCATTTCTATACTCCAATGATACCATTTCCAAAATGATTGCAAGAACCAAAACCAGCTCCAAAGATCTCTAGAGTGCTTCAAAATGCCTCACAAGTGTCTGAATTGATCCAAGAGCTCTAGAGAATCAACATAGAAGTGCCATTGTTGCGAGCAATCAAAGATATCCCTAAAGTAAACTAGATAATAAAAAATTTATGCATTAAGACACTAAGGAGAAAGAAGAGCTTCCAAGCAAAATACAAGTAGAAGGGAAACTATATGATTTGTTATCAAGAAAACTAGTACCGCCAAAGTATGGAGATCTGGGGAGCCCTCTCATTTTAGTAGAAATATGTGGAGTGGCAATTTCTAATGTGTTGATTGACTTAGGAGCTACCATCAATGTTATGACAATAGACACAAGAAAAACTCTCTCTAACTATGTTTCAACCCACATCTACTATGTTGCAACTAGTTGATCAGTCAATCACCAAACCAGGGGAGGTTATAGATTATGTTATTGTCATGATAGATACATGGGAATATCTAGTAGAATTTCTCATCCTCCAAGCATGAAAGAGAACATCAGGTTATCTTATCATCCTAGGTTGACCTTGGTTCTGGCTATAGTAGCAACTCTTATTGATTGTAGGTTTGGAAATATGATAATATCCAATGGATTTAAAGAATGAATTTTCTATATATCCACCAGCTCAACCTTCCCTACAATGTGCAGGGATTTTTTTAATGGTGAATCTTCGCCAACTAGCGAATAGTTGAAATCGGGGACTCCAAAAATGGCGAATAGTACGAGCTCTACAGAAGACTAAATCACTCAATTTTTAAAGAAATTTATTTTTTCTTGGTTAATTCACCAATGTATTATTATTTTTAACTAATAAATCAAGTTGATTCATCGGGTAAATTACGCAGCATTGGAGTTTATTCGCTAGTAGTTTATAACGTAATTACAAATCTTTATTATATTCACCATTAATAGTATATTATTTCCATTAATTTTGGGTCAATATCGCCATTAATAATGAATTCCCACTTAATTTTAGGGATATTTTCGCTTCGAAAAGGCGTTTTATTTGTTTCCATTGATTACCTTTTTAATCGAATGGTTGTGGTTTAATTCCGGGGACTCTATGCATATGCCTTTGAAAAGGATTGTTGAGGCCTAAAAGTTGTTTTGGGCCACATGATTAGATTTAATCGTGTGGCCCAAAACAAATTTTGGGTCTCAACAAGCCTTCTTAAAGGCACATGCATAGAGTGTCGTGGAATTGAACCACAACCATTTGATTAAAAAGGTAATTGATGGCAAAAAAATCACTTTTTTTAGTCTTTGTTTTAAAGTGAGATATTTTAAAAATATTGAATCTGTGTGTGCTCTAATGCTTTTTAGATAGTGAATTTGTGCTTGGTGGCGAGGGGCTCTACCCCTCGACCCCACCTATATTGCGATAAGAGCACGTCAGGGCCGCTATCCCCGGACCCCGTGATGGGGCGCTGCCCCCTTGACCCCCACAAGGGGCATTGCCCCTTTACCCTACCGGTGGTTGCCTCCCCCGAGCCCCTGCTTCAACATTACAAAAAATTTAAAAAAATATTGGGGGATCACACCGACCAACTATGAAAAATTTTAAAGGAAAGATTCACCATTGTAATTATTTTTTTACGAATTATTTATTAGGATTCGCTAGGATTTTACAATTTTTTTAATAATGTGCATAGATTCGCGAGGAAAATTAATATTTTTTCAAAAAAAAAGGAAATATTCGCCAGGAAAATTATGGCACTTAGCTAGGATTCGTCGGGATTTTATAGGCTTTTTAGGGGGGGTCTCCTTAAAGTTATCATTGATAATGTGAAAATAAACTAGGTATATGATCCAAATGACTTAGATGAAGAGAACACATTGTCTCAAAAGAGGGCATAAGGAATGATCCTGATAGAGTTAAAACCATCCAACAACTGAGCCTCCCCTCTAGCAGAACTGGTGTAAGATCATTCTTTGGAGAACTAGATTTTTTGTGAAGGTTTGTTCCAAAATTTCTAAATTAATGAGGCACATCATTCAAATGATGAAAGAAAAATAAGGTTTTAAGTGGAACAATGTAGGTATGCAAGCCTTTGAAGACATAAAAGCAGCCATAAATCACATGCCAGTTCTTGTGAAGCCTAATTCTACTAAAGCTTTTATTATTTATAGCTATGCCTTAGAAGATACACTATGATCTTCCATCTTGCTATAGAAAAATGACCAAGATGTAGAGTCCCCAATCGCCTTCATGAGCATTCCCTTGAAGAAGCACAAGTTGAATTACTCTTAAGTGGAAAAAACATGCCTTTGAAATGGTAAAAGTGGTAAAGTAATTTAGGTTTTATATCCTTCATTCCCATACAATCATATATGTTCCTAACCTAATAGTCAAGAATGTATTAACCCAACAAGAAATAGGCTGCAAAAAAAGAGGGGATTGGATTGCAAAAGTTCAACAATATGGCGTAGACATCAAGCCTACTAAAATGGTGAGAGGGCAAAGACTCAGCAAGCTAATCACTGAAAATGAACCAGAGCAAGAAAATGATCTTCAATTGGCATGCTTTATCAGACTAACTGATGAATGGTTTTCAAACATTGCATATTTCCTCATATACAGAGAATTCCCTACACACCTTTTGACAAAAGAGAAAATGAATATCAATCTAAAAGTTGCCAAGTATGTTATTTGGGGTGATACTCTATACAAGAAAGGCATTGATGGAACATTCCTGAGATGTGTCGACAAAGAGCAACAGAAGAAACTCTTGGGACTTTTTCAAAATGAACCATACAAAAGACATTTCTCTTGTTTAGTGATGAATTTTAAGATTTTAAGGCAATGTTACTATTGTCTAGGTGTGTTTAAGGATGCATACGATTGGGTGGATAATGTGAGAAATGTAGACATTTTCTAGAAAACCTTAGCTAGTGGCTCTTCCTCTAAATCTAGTAATGATTGAAGAACCTTTTTAGTAGTGGAGGCTTCACTTTGTTGACCTATCAACCCTCATTACAACACTAGCCACACCCATATATTGACAACTACTAATTATTTTACAAAGTGGGTGGAACTTGTCTCGATGAAGAAAACAACATCAAAGGTATTTTGTAACTTCAACAAGGAAAACATCTTGGTCAGGTTTGGGGTCCCATAGAAGATATGCAATGATAATTATCCATCAAAATTTTCTTCTACTAAAATTTCTCTCTTCTGCTATGAGCATGGTTTCACCTTGTCACACTCATCAAATTAGTATCCACAAGGCAATGGTCAGGTAGAATCAAGCAACAAGAAGCTCACAACTATTAGTTAGAAGATGGTTGATGGAAATCAAAAGAACTAGCACAAGAAGTTATATCATGCATTGTGGGCAAATCGGATTACATCAGAGAGGGTTATAGGTATGTCCCCTTTTACACTGGTGTATGGGATAAACAACACATTGCCCATCCCATTAGTACTCTCAGCCTTAAATATTCAAACCATAATTGAAGATGAGTAGTTCAAGAGCACCTTGGAGAAGAGGACCATGTACTTAACAAATATTGGGGAACAAAGAGAAGATGTGGTAGACAAAATTACAGAGCATAGACCAAGGTTAAAGAGGTTTTTAAAAAGAAGGATAGATAGAGGAACTTTATGGTTGGTGACCATGTTCTACTTTGGGACAAGAGAAAGGAACCACAACAAGCTCATGATAAATTCGACTCCCTTTGGAAGGGTCCCTTCCAAATCAGGCAAGTTTGTGGAAACAACTCATTTTACTTGTCTTATCTTGATGGTACACCATTGCCCCTTCCTTACAACAGGAAAATTTTAAAACTCTATAAATTGTGAAATGGTTGTCCCTCATAATTGTACTTTAGTTTCCCTTGCTTTCCTTGCTTTCCTTATTTTGTTCCCTACTTTCCTAGTTAGTTGTTGTCATTTTGTTGTTGTCTATTTTCTTTTTCCATTCTAAGTATTTTCTCCTTTGTCAATATTTTTTAGTTTTCTCAAACTTTGTCAAAAAGTTTACAAGTTCACAAACTCCCTGCAACCCCAACAAGGATTTTTCTCAAAGTCTTTGTCAGCATTTTCCCTAATTAGAAAACTTCCTAAGTCTTTGATAAAAAGTTTCTTTTTAACTTGTCTAAGTTTTACAAATTTTAAAAATGCTAACAAACAAAGGTGTCAATGATTTTCAAGGTTCACGAACCTTTGACAAGGTTCTCATAGAACTCAAAGATATGCTTTTAAAGAAGTTTTCAAAGGAAGCAGTTTCGATGAGTTCTCAAGTTTTCCAAATTATCAAAACTCTAACAAGTTTTAAAAGAAATAAGAGGAAACAAGTAAAATTAAGAAGTCCATTGGTGATTTTTTATCTCCAATATCCTAAAAAGCTCTCAAGAAACAAAAGAAAAAGGCAAATAGAAAAACTTTCAATGAGTTAAAGAGTTCATCAAACCACTAAAACACTGACAAAAGTTACAAAACTTTCATAAAATCTAACAAATAAAGATTTAGAGATTTAGTGCCGGCGGGTTCAAAGTTTCTTGAAATTGCTAACAAAGTTAGAAAGTGTTTCAAAACCCTAATGGATTCTTCTTTTTCATTGTTAATCAGATCTGTCGACATTTTTCTAAAGTTTTAAATTTTCTCAAATTTAAAAAGGCATAATTCTAAGAGAAATATAGAAGCGACGACACTTTTTAAAGTTCATAAACCCTCCAGTTCACTGATAGAGTTCAACGTAGTCCAAAAATATTGAAAAGAGAAAAACACAAGCTATTAAAGGGTTTTCTTGCACTCATTTATAAATACCAAACATTCAAACATCAAAAGAGCTCTACCACCCATCCTTAATTCAAAACCTTCTTCTTCCCAACTTCCTCCTCCTTCCTCACCTCCTCATTCTCTTGTCTAACCACTTTCACCACAAAATTCTCCTCCTTCCTCTCCACCACCTGATCTAATAGGGACCAACAATATCCCAAAGTTCACCATTCCCCCTATCATCCCTTCTTCCAATCCCACAAAGGCACCTATTACCTCTTCATTCCCTAGTTAAAATAAATGGTCACCAAGAAGAGGAAGCACACACAAGTTGTGGATCTAGGATTTGATGTAGTATCAAAGATGTTGCAAGTGACATCTCAATTGAAGAAGGCTCATACTACTTCTATGTTGATGGTGGACTCTTCCTCTAGTCCACAATACGTGGAGATTACATAGCCCACTATAGAACAAAATGAGGAAGAAATGACAAAGGATGACTACAAAGTCTCTTGGGTCAACCTTGGCCCAACCAAGCACGAAAGTGATATTCATAATTTTCAAGTGTTGGTTGCCAAGTTGGTAGAGAGAATGGGAAAAGAGAAAGAGACAAGAGAATAGTTGGAAGAGTAGATCCACATATTAACTTCTTACATCAAATATATAGTTGACACCATTGCTCAAACTTTGAACATATCACCAGCTCCTACCTGCTCAGTAGGAGATATTAGCAATGAAACAATTGAAAAAATTAGTAAGTTTTAGGCCTATGGTAGGGAAGCCAAGGCATGGGTTGAGTGGATCACTCTTCATTGAAGAGGTAGTCAAGCTATATCAAAAGTAGATGAAAAGAAGAAAGAGTTAGATGGTGAAATCGGTGTTGTGAAAAAAGAGGATGCCATTTGGCAAGGGGTCACCCGAGATTTAGAAGAAATGGTCAAGTTCGATGTCAACTTGCTAAAATAAAAAAGGTCATTAATAAAGAAGATGAATATGATGCCATCTCTTGGTACAAAGGTGTAGAATAGAAGTTGATAATTTTAGAACAAACAACAATTGAGTTGAAGAAGCTGTATAAATTATGTGATCAAATAAAATCAGACATCAAGGCTAATTGTTTATCTTTTGATACCAATATCCTTGGAGAGGATGAGGTTACATTGGTAGACATCTACATGATCAAGAAGAAATTCAAATATTTGGTTGTAGAAGAGTTTTTCAATAAAGAGATAGTGGATGCTAATACTATGCAAAAACTCAACACCATATCATCTTATTTTATTGACTGCCAAAAGGAAATTCTATCTTTTCTTCAACAAATGGAAGAACTAAATGAAACGTTGGTGACTTGAAAATTGCAGCTACTAAATACTATCATTCCAGGCACCAAGTTGATTGCACCAACTATCAAACACTTCAAATTTTTCAAGGAAAAATAATCTTCAAAATAGTCGCAATCACCAAAGTTAAAAGCCTCAAAGGAACAAAATTTGAATCAACAAAGTTGAATACTTGTGTCCTTTTTCTTATTTACTTTTTTTTTAAAATTGTAAATTAAGTCATTTTAATATGACTTAATAAAGTGACTTTTTATTTATAACTTGAGGTTATAAAAGTAATGACCTTTTAAAATTCCAAATCAGTTATGGATGGAAAAGCCTATTTATAGAAGGCTTATTTGTAAAGTAAGGACTTTTTGGTTCCCCCACATTTTTGTAGAAATAATAAGAGTCTATAGAGCTCTCAATTTTTAAACTAAATAAAGAATGATATTGCTAGTCTATGAGCCTATGCATTATTTATTTATTTTATAGATTTTTCTTATGTTAAATTTACAACCATTTCCTTTAATATTTTATGTTGTAGAGAATGCATGAGTCTCATTTAATTTATATGTTTACCCTATGCAATCTTGGATGAACTAAATGATTAGTTCTTGATCCATGAATCTGAAAACACCATGAGAATTTATCCTTCTTAAGTTAGATAATATTCTCTTCTTCAGACCCTAGTTGCATATTTACTTTAAAAGCTACCTCTTAAACGAATAAATCTTCATGTTTGTTCCTCTATTCTTTCAAATTTTATTATTTTATTTCTGGGAAGTCTAGACTTTTGGCCTCAAATCATCCATACTTAGGGTTTCCTTTTACTTCCTTTAGTTTTAATTAGTTGTGCCTTTCCCACTTTCTGGTTAAAAGCATACCCCAGAAAATGAAAAACCTATCATGCGAGGGAGCTACCCCTCTCAAATGTACATGAAAATCACCAATTTAATAGTCATTGAACTCTAATTGTTGTAAACTTTATCGCTGCCCATTGGGTGAGTCAAGGTTGTTTGCATCGAAATATCGTAGTGACAAATCTATTTACCATTAGACACCCCATTCTATGAGGCCCAAAAATTACAACACATTACAATATTAAAATATTTACAAGGCTTTCAAGGTGTACAACACACATAGCCTAAATATCCTAACACTGGAATTTTTACAATTCTAAGAAGTTGTAGAGCTTTGTGAGATTCTTTGTTGTAGGTCACTCTTGTATGAATCAATCAAATCCACATTTACTCCATTTGTGTCCATAATGTATCCTAGATATAATATCTTCTTAATGGTGAATAAACATTTTTTAAAATTGACATAGAACTTTTGTTGTTAGAAAGTTGGAAATATTTGTTGAATGTGACACAGATATTCATCCCATGTTTAGTTGAAGATTAGGATGTCATCAGGGTAGCCAACAATGAACAAATTGGTAAATGGACAAAGAACATCAATCATCATCTATATGAATATTGTTGGTTTATTGGTTAAGCCGAAGAATGCAACCAACCATTCAAATAGGCTATATTTAGATTTGAAAGCTATCTTCTAGATGTCTATAGGATAATATGAATCTAATGATACCTTAACTTAAATTTGATTTTAATGAAGAATTTAGTGCGATAGAGCTAGTCCAAAAGGTCATATATTTGGGGAAGAGGTTCTTCACTATGATCTTGTTGAGTGCTATGTAGCTGATGCATAACCACCATGTAATCCTTATATGGTGCAAGGACAATTGGATTACCATAGGGTAAAAAGTTGGGTCTGATGCAAAATTTATAAAGAGGGGGACAACTTGTACGCACAATTGACAACAAAGTAGGAGCCATAAGTCTGAGAAACTCTCACAACCCCATTACCATGTGCCTCCATAGTTTCACTTATACACACTCTCAAATTACCTAGGTATTTTACATATTTTCCAAGTATCTATTCAAATCTTTTGTGAGACTTGATTGCCATCAAGAAAATTTTGTTATTAAACCTCCTCAAGACAAGTTCCAAAGGTGTCTATAATACCACCTAGTCCATTTATCAAAGTTTTATTATAGGTGGTGAAGAATGTAGAGTTGTAGATGACAAACTTGTAGCCGTATAGATCATAACACAGCCAAAAGATATTATTATGATTGTATGGACACCATCATACAAAAATGACAAAACCACACACAACTACATCTCAATTTCATACAAAGTTGTAGATGACCAATAGTGCCTCTATCTATATATGAAACAACTAACATAAAACATAACCAACAGACAATTTTTTAACAACAATGAGCTATCAACATCACTCAACATTTCTAACATTTTCTTCATTTTCATTTTATTATTTATATAAACAACCTCAACTAATTAATCTAGAATCATTAAACATCCAATAATTCGTTATTATTATTTGTTATGATTCTAGGTGTGTTTATTATGATTATAGATGTGACAAGGTAGTCTATTTTTCTAGACTTCACATTTAGAATGTATGATTTTTTTGGTTTGTTTTTGGTTTGTCCTCAAACAAACTTCCTAATTTGAGGAAGTTTCTTAAAGCAAATGATTTTGATTTTGATTTTGTTTTACACATTGCCAGAGGTGTTCTCTTGAGCAAGATATGTAACTTCTTACAGCGATGGCAAGATTTGGCTGTTATTCTTTGTTCTACGAATGCTCCGCTGTAATTTATGACAGTGAATGCATAACTATTCAACACTAATTGTATGTTTTTTTTACTGTTCTTCAGTAATCTATTTGGCTGTATATGCACGTCTATCACTGCACATCTGTAATCTCTTATTCATATATATAAATTGGTTGTTGATATTCTGTTTGATTGAATAGAATTCACTCATTGTTTTTTTTGGGGGGTATCATATAAAAAAATGAATTCTTTAGGCAATGGATCCTTCCCATGACAATGATAAGACATTGAATGTTGTTCTCCGCTGTCATTCGTATGAGAAAATGTTGTCATTATTAATAATAATAATGGCATGAGAACCGAGTGATCTTCGATTAGGCTCAGATATTGTGTCCAATGTCTCTGACTGACGTGTGACCCATCTGTTTTCAGCGTCTCTTTCTGAGAATAATGGTACCGTGGGCTGCACTAAAGGCTGGTGCTATTTCAGTCATTTGTGTAAAGCCAACAAGAAGGACAAGGATGGTTGGCGATGTTTCAATTCACAGGATCTTGGCCTACGAGATATTTATTTTATGAAGTTCAGCTAAACGTTAGTGATATAAACAAGGAAAATAATATCATAATATTTTCTTTTTGAGACCATTGTTTAAGTATTAGTTATGGGTGCATGGTATAGTGGCAAGTAAGTGTGGTTAGAGTATCTAAGTGTTGTAGTTTAAGTTTGTTTTTTTTGCGGAGGTGAGAATGACTTTTCCTATCTAGGACTTCACTATTTGGGATTAGTTAATCTCAAAAACTTTGATCAATATAGAAACGATTTTAGTGTAAAGGATAAAAGTGCATGCGTTTAGAATTTTATCTCTTCATTTTATGTCATTTTGTATAGATGTCATAAATGCATAGTCTTAGCATTGAGTTTGGTTCATTTGGTGCATTAACTAACAATCATTTTGAATCTATTAGTCAGTCGTCACCACATATGATTCACCTCAATGCCACCAAATACCTATCCTGGCATCTTCCCTACCTTGGCCTATGTAATGTGGTGTGACCCAATATTTGGATTTGACTACACATTGTAGCCTAGTATGCTTGTTTTAAATCTCAAATCTCTCGCTCCTAAGCCAACCTTTCTAAAAGTTCATCGTTATCTCCTTTGTCTACATGCCAAAATACTCGAGTTAAGCATCTGAGAACATGTATTCAAGGACATCTTCTAGGTTATTAAGAGCATGATGGATTTGCATCCATTATCACTATCAAGGACAAACACAAAGAAGATTTTGTCATGGTTACATTAGTCTCAATCTTAGTTTCATCAGCTGCATCGATGTTGCATCTCTACTTTATGAGTTTTCTCGCTTTGTACAACTCTTAAGGGGCTTGACTACTATTGAAGAATTCAACAATCTTTTGTCCATCCTACAACATGCCCCACTATGCTTCTCAACACAACCTCTTTCTTAGTGACTTGTACAGAAAACACAATCACACATAGGAGATCGCATTGATCATAAATCAAACCACATCAATCAAACTAAGCATGACCTAGTCTAAGACCAAGTTGCATGGCATAGTCCTATCTTCAACAACAGGAACCTTTAAATATCTCTACCCCAGCTTCTTGATCTCTATTCTAGAACCATATCTCAAATGTCAATCATCTATCACATCACAATATTCAATCAACAAGGCTAAAGTCAATGTTAATCCAAAAACTAAAGAAACACATTACTCTTTGTAACTTTCCATATCTTAGTTCTAGGTTATTCAATACTCAACACTTATTTTTAGTCTATATTCTTATTTTCTAGGTTTGATTTGATTTATTGTTAATTAGCATTAGACCAAAGCATTTTATTTCCTACATTTTGGTGAATCGTAACTTCCACGCTTATCTTTTTAGGGTAGAAAATTGTTGAGCATTTTATTTTCTTTCTATCATAGTGAGCATCAATTGATCCATCTCGCACTTGTTAAGTCATTATCTTTGCATACCAAAGAAGATTCTAAGACCCTTTAGTCCCCTTAGACAAAGTGCTAGGCTGAATCTTCATCTTACCACCACAACTACCTCTCTTCATTCTACATCTTATAACATGTGGCATCATGATAAGGAAGAAGGATGTTAGGACCATGAGGCCATCATTGAGAATGTTAAAATTCAAAATAAAAATGAGATGGTTAGCAAATTGAATCCTTTTGCAATCAACTCGCTACCATAGGTAATGATATGTCTACTTCATTTGCACGAGGTGCTCTTGCTAAGATGCTTCTCACTAAATAACACAAAAAAATACAATTAAGTCTAGGATAAATCATTAAAGATACACATTCATCTCATATGGTGGACCTATTGCAAGTATGTGCTTATCGGTGTTGTCATTGATGTCAACATATATGTGTTGTCATTAGTGTCAACTGTGTTCTTGTTTTGATGCTTAATTGTGTTGAGTTAGTTGATTTATATTGGCTTATATAAGTGTTGAAGATAATGAGAAAGTGTTCCTGATATTAAGTTTCCAAGTGCTTTTTCAGAAAATTTGCTCTCCTAGTGGAAACAGTGTGTTGTAGAGTTTCCTGGCTTGCAGAAGTACAGTGTAGTGTTTTGCTCCGCATATTCTGTATACTGAACATCTTTGTCTGTAGATTGGAAGTTATGTTAAAGGATGTATGTAGTTGCTATGTTTCAATTTTGAGCCTCCAGTGTGAAGATTTGAGCGAGTTTTGTTTACCAGAGTAAAAACTATTTTTCTGTATACTTAATGGTGACAGGGAGAATGTATTATGCTCCACATTTCTCTGTATTTGAGTCTTACAGTCTACGGTTCTGGAATTAGGTTTGTAATGATGTTATGTGCCTTCAATTTAAATGGTTCATGATTTGGTGGTCCGCAAGCGATCTTTCTTTTATGACAGTGGCCGACAGTAATGTTCAAGTGCTCTAGTTTGAAGAATCTTATGGATAAAATGTTTTGAGGTTGTGCAGATGTTCTTGTTGATTGTAGCGTGCTTGTGGATGTCTCTAGATCATGTTCCTACCTTTTGATTGGTCCACAAAGTGTAATCTGAATCAGGCATTGAGCGTGTTCTTAAAGGTCTTAGTGTTAACATCAGTTTTGGCCGACTTGGTTGTTTTCACTACTTGCGATTATACTTTGGAGTTTGCGATAGCATGTTGTTGCATGGAAGATTGCATTTGAGTCCCAACTAAGGAGTGGTTTGGTTTGCATTCATTCTTTCTCTTTCATTAATTTGTTTAGGTCCAAACCTATTCTAATGTATGTATGTTTGCTGACCTTGGAGATTGTTTTAATGGTTGATGATTGTAATGCCGACCTTGATGATCATTCAAAGGTTGATGAATTGTATAAATACTTGTAATGAAGTCGTGAAAAAGAATCAAGATGCAAAGTTGAAAAGATAATTGTGAAGTGAAAAAGTAGAGCAGAGCAGAGGATGTTTATTATGCTTCAATGGAACTAAACCTTGGAATAGTGTAGATGCTACTATCTCAGTTCACCAACTCTAGTAGTGAGCCACTCACCGGCAGTAAGCCACCCCATTGGTAGTGAACCTCTTCTTTTGTAGTGAGCAATCTGGGCAGTGAGCCTCTGATTTTCGGTATTGTTATTACATATTATATTGTGAGCTAACACTTACCGTGGTTTTTCCCTTATTGGGTTTTCCACGTAAAAATTTGGTGTCTCATTTGTTGAATGTGTGAATGTGTTTAAGTTTCTGATTTCATGCTTTCATGGTCAGAGTGCAATAACAATGATTAAGTGGATGATGTATTAATGGTTTTGAAGTATTGGTTATAGCTGATTCACCCCTCCCTCTTAGTTGTCTTGCCCTTTTCAACAGGACCATATTTCCCCAGCCCTTCCCTGGACCATAGTTTATCTAAGAGATCCCTCTCTTTTCTATTACCCATACTCATTCCTATCCCTCATATTGTTCAACCCTTTCATACGACATCCATACCCACACCTTATAAGTCCTATATCTTTATCTAAACAAACCAAATTTTTGTCTTATTCCGTATACACTCACACTTTGACCACTCATATCCCATTTTTTCTTCCTCTCCCCCTTATACAACTATTCTCATTGTTTATTTCACTCCACCCCAAAATTTCCCACAAATTAGTATCCATCATGAGTGAGTTGAAGGATATGAAAACATGTATCAATGATTTGCAAAAGTCTCTAAAAAACAATCTATCTAGTGAGTTACTACATAAACCTTTGGCCTATGACATACTTTCTTATCTATTACCCAAGGTATTTGCAGTGCCTTGTTTTGAAATGTATGATGGTAATGGCAAACCCCATGACTAACATACTATATTTTAACACAACATACTTAGATTATATATGATGATCAATTGCTTGCTAGAGCATTTCCATGGCACTTTATTGATTATGTATTTAGTTGGTTTTACTCTCTCCCCCATGCTTCTATTCATACCTTTGGGAACTTAGTGAATTCTTCCATTAACCATTTTCAAATTAAAATTGAGCTTACAATTGCAATTACCAAATAGGCATAATGTAAGCAAGGAGAAAATGAGAAGATTAATGATTATGTACTTGTACCAAACCATGCTAGCTAATACGAGCTATCAACCACCAAACAATGAGATTCAAAATTTATTTGTCAATAGTCTCCTTTCCATTAGGAAAAAGGAGCTTTTGAATGCTTACAATTTGTTTAATATTTATGTGCTAGTATACACAATTATGAGTGTAAATTGTCAGATAACAACCTCCTACACCATGGTGTAGGAGTACAATCAACACTGAGAGGGGGGGTGAATCAGTGTTGTGTGAATTTTCAAATCTTTTTACACACTTTAACTTTCAAAGCACAAGGAGAGAAAGATAGCATTGATTTGTCAAATACATATGCACATGACTGTGAACACAGAAAGAGAAAAAACTTCATAAGTAAATCATACACACACAGAGAAGATTATAACACAAGAATTGCATGAGCGGAAAACCCTCCAGGGGTAGAAAAACCACTCTAAACTGCCTCACTGGCTTAACTGATCAAACATGCCTCACTGGCTACAATATGTGTCTCACTGACAAATGTTAAGGTCTCACTGACCTACAAGCCTCACTGGCATACTGTGCCTCACTGGCATAGACAATTTTCCATCATAAAATTCTGTGTGAAAGAATTGATTGCTATTCAATTTGATTTGCACCATTATGCAACCTGTGTTTCATCATATATCCTTATACCTCCTATTTGATTTTCAAATCAAGACCATACAAAACAATTCCTTTTACAAATCTTTACAACACTCTTATCTCTACAAATTTGATTCCCCTGATGCATATTCACCTGCATTTTATCTTCATGATTCAATCTTTATTTTCATGGTTCAATCTGTAAGATTATTGCATGATGTCCTCATATTGTATTTGATCCATTCCTACACAAACATAATCTCGCATACAATAAAATGATTCATCTGTAAAATATCTTCAATACTCCATATTGATCCACATCACCACACACTGTATATTCAACCTCTAAAACTCATCATCTGTGTATTTCATCTCTGTCTCTCAAAAAAAACTTCTGATCAATGCACCTGAAAAACAATTTTATACAAATTGAATAACCTTTCACCTGCAAAGAAAAATCTTTTTCACATTCCTTGATATTCTTGCATTTTTTTAAATTTGACCTCTTCAATCTTCAAAACCAAAATCCCATTCATATTCCCTCTTAGAGATGAAAGAAGACCTTTCAACTTCTTTCTCATAAAGAACCTGCAATAAAATCTTCAATTCCTCAACGAACAAAAAACTCTTCTTCTTCTGTGAACTCCAAACAAAATCTCCTTAAAAAAATTGTTCATCTTCTGTGCAAAATGATTCTTCAAAAAAAATAAATCAATCTTCAAACACAAATCTTCTAATATTAGATTTTATAACTTTCCTCCTTTTGTCATAAGGGATAATTCTCAAGAAAATTGCCCTTTTAGAAACACAAAAAAAAACTCCTTAAAAACCTTTATTATCTCCTTATTATTCCATTGGAAATAGAAAATTTCTAATAAAGCAAAAACATGCTCCTCCTTATAAAATCGTGCCTTTTTGCCTTTTTCACAATGTATTTTATGTTTTATAAAAGCTTTTCAGAAGCATAGATAGATTCCTTTTTTATTTTTATAAAACATAAATTTCTTTTAAAGAAATTTGGGCTCCTTCCTTAACATTCGATGACTTTTATTTATGTCTAGTTTCATTTTAGAAACATGCTCCTTTATAAGCTCGAGCTCCCCATTCATGTACCATAAAGCATGCTTACCTTTCGAATACTCTATGTTATTTTCCTTAAAAAAAACATTTGATGCTTTTCTTAAAAAAATCTGATGCAATCTCCATAATGGTCTTCATTAATTGAATTTCGATGACTTTTGTTTTTAAGGCATGCACCACCTTAATGAAAAAATCAGGCTCCCTCTTTATAAACGACATTATTGTTTGATGCCTTTCGATGCTCATTTTAAATCATATGCATCATCAACGACTAATTTGAAAATGATGCCCGCGAATAACTGTCCACCGGTGGTAAAAAGGAGAGGTTGGTTATCATACGGCACTTAAACACTTTAAACAGTCACTCAAGTGACTTTTACCTGCAATTGCAGGTCAACCTCCATTTATAACAAAAAGTGCCATTTTAGGATTTAACAACCATGGAATATAAAATAGGATTCTTTTCTAATCCATGTTTCTGACCATACTCTTCACACATAACAAGTGACTCTCTAGGGTTTAGAGTTGTGAACTTAGGAGGTAACCATGGAATATACAGACATCTAGGAAAAAAGTTGTAACAAGAACTAGACATCAATTTAATTGTTCCTAAGACTTGACACCAATAATACTAATCTTTCCCTTGTGTAAGAGAAACAAGTCTTTTCATTCTCAATACATATGTGAAGCCTATGATATACATTAGTCAGACAACAACCACTTCACTCCTGATCAAGAAAAAACACCACCAAGAAGCATTAGTGTCCATCCTCTTGTCACCAAAATGAGTGATTTCTTATCAATGAGCTAACATTTATCAAGTCAACCCTACATATGATGACGATGATCTTATCAAGAAAAACATGAACTAACTCCTGACTATCTTGATGTCCAACATCCATGACAACCTGATATGAAGATCAACTTCTCAATCCTGATCATTATTTGATCTGAGTGAATAGAGCTTTACACCAAACATATCAAGACATCTGATTTTATGCATTAGACATATCAACTTATGAAGATGACAGAAGCACAACCTACATTTTGCAACTTGTTCATGCAACATGGAGACATTGAAAAACATGGACCTCAACCATCAACAAGCATAAACATATCATAAAGCAAGATCCCACTGTCTGGAGCACAACCTGTGACTTTTAAATTCACAACAAGCGACCTCAAATGTATGACATCAATTTTCCATTGCACCAAGGCAACTTTTGCATTGCACCATCTCCTCCTGATATGAACACACTTTTGACATCAAATGACAACCTATCACCATCACATGGCACCTCTAGCACTCCTCTTCATCCCCATAAATTTTAATCAAAACCATTTTATAGATATAGGGGGCTAATAGTGGGTTCTAACACACATATGAGCAACCAAATAGTGTTAATACCATCAATGAGTCTCATGCCAACATTATTAACCTTAAACAAAAAGAGCAAAGAAAGTTTACTAGGTTCGAGGATCCCCCATAGGTAGTGATAGAACTACTTTTGCAATGTCAAAATATAACTTTGCCTCCCATGAAACTAGTTGGATACGTCCATAGGCATCCCATAATATTTCAATATCAATGTTTTTTGTGACTACCATTGGACCACTGGACACACTATAGGTAGGTGAATAATGTTAAAACATAATATCTAGGATCTTATCGATAACAATGTTATACATGTAGAATGTATCAATGATAATGGAAACAAATCTATAGCACCCTAAAATTTTAAAAAAAAATCAAAACCTACATCAATATGTTTCCCATATTGATCAATCTAATCAAGTGGAATTCGATGATGAGTGATATAAGAGCATCATTGGTCAAATCATAATACTACATCACTCAAAAAGATTTTATTTTCTTTTATTAATCAGGTGATGTCTTCTAGTGTCTTGTGTGTGTTTGTTTGTTTTGTTCATTCTCATATCCCTTAGTGATGTCATGTTATTCCTAATTTTGTGTAGTTTCATTTAACTACCAATTCAAGTTAAGTTTGTTTTGTTTAGATAGAGTTGGGCTTTAACTTGGTGAAGTTTGTTTTATATTTTGAATTTTAAATTTTGTAGAGCTTGTTTCCTAATTCTTATTAGATTTGGTTTTCCTATCACAATGTTTCTACTTGTCAATTTCCATTTTCCTCCTAATATATCCCTAGGACCAGTATCTGGATTTCAATCTTGTGTATTATTTTATTATGTAGGGGTTACTCAAAATACTTAGTCCTTCCAATATGCCTCTTTCACCTAATTTAATCTCACACTTGACTTGGGATTAAATTAGATTCACTTGTTATTAGTTTCATTTGCATCATTTGGTATCAAAGATAAATATTAAAGGAAAAATATAGAGATGAAAAATGTCGTGACTAAGAGTTTGGAGTGAAAAAGAAGACAAATGAAGGGCAGAATTTTTAGAAATTCCACCCTTCTCCACAAGGGAGAACTCAATTCCGCTGGGAGGAGCAAAGGATGGAAAGCTTGGTCCCTTCCAAACCAATGAGCGCAGGGCAGAGCTGGCAACACTAGAGCGAAGGAGCTAGAATGGGAGGACAGGTAACCAGAGTGATACAATTCGTCTGAATGAAGGAAGTAGTTTTAGGAGGGATTCCAAAGAGAAAATCCCTAGTCATTCCCCCAAATTCCTTATCCCTAATAATAGAGGACCTGAAGGAGCACACTCTCTTCATCAAGTGGTGCGGAAGAGGTTGCCCTAAACAAAGAATCACAGATTGGTGGCACCAAAATTTTGTTGATCGGGTAAGGATCAAAACTCTTGCCAATAATTTCTTTTTGGTAGAATGCGAGAGATATGTTTTGAAAAATGAAATTCTCCTGGTTAGCCCTCTCTTTTTTGAAAACTTTAGCTTTTATAGGACCGACTAGATACCAAATTTTGATCCCTTCAATCACCGCATCAGGAAGAGAGCAATGTGGGTTAGATTGGATAATCTCCCATCCAAGTATTGAAATATGGATTCCTTGAGGATAATTAGGGAGACATAGAGTTCCTTCTGGGGTGCAGATGAGGATTTCCTCTCGAGTAAAAAAGATTCAACGGAAAAAATATGTGTGGAATTGGACCAAGAGGAGGGTGGATGGGAGGCACTAGAATTAGTCTCGAAAAATGGGAGATGGATCCAAAAAGTTATGGTAGACTTTGGAGTGTCAAGGAAACTGATGTCCCCTAAAAAGCCCATGGAGGTTTTGGAATCTGAGGATAAGCCTGAGATGCAAAGGGAAGCAAAGGAAGTTAAAGAAGCTTAGAAAGAAGAAAAGAAGCTTTCAAGATCCCCCATGGAATCTAAAGAATAGAGGGACACATATTCAAGCCTGCCACCACCAAGGGAGGAAGGACAATTCGAACACTCAAAACAATTGGATAAGCATGTAGCGAGGGGTAACATTCCTCTAGAAAAGGGAGACGAACTGGTGGGAAAGATAGATGATTCACCAACCCCTCCTCATGAATTAAAAAATGGTCTGAATACAGAAGAGACTCCAACCAGGGCTTGGGATCCAATAACATAGACAAAGTGGAAGCCTTCACATGCTCCTGACACCACCATCAATGACCTATTTTGAGAGGCAGCAGGTAGAACCCTGGAAAACCTAAAACTCGATCAGAAAAATGAAGGCTTAAATGCAAAACAAGTGACCAAGGCTTTGGAAGACTTTCAAAATGTTCTACTAGAGGATGGTGAATTTCTAGAGGTAGAACAACTCCTTTTTGGTGAATCAACCACCCCAGACAACATCCCTCCAGAGGCAGAGGAGATAGGGAAACTGGGTATTAATCAAAAGAGGGCCATAAAAGAAACTCTAGAGTATGGGAAAGGTAAGTCCAAGGGGAGGAAATCTCACCAGGATAAGAGAAACATGGATGGAGATGTTAAAGTCCAGATCAAATAACAATGTTGCTGAGATCAAGGAAGGGAGGCCCCCTTCCCTCTGAGCCATGAGGATCCTATCTTGGAATGTTAGGGGCTTAAACGCCCCTAACAAACAATGCTTGGTCAAGCACAAAATGGAACTCTTTAAGGCAGACATCTTCATGATTCAGTCTAAGTCTAATCTAACCATCGCGGATGTAGAGCTATTTAAAAGGAAATTAGGAATATGGTAAGTCGTGGTTGTTCAAGTTGTTGGGATAGCGGGGGGTTTAGCCATTTTTTGGAAACCATATACAGTTAAGTTAGAAAAGTTATGAGAGGGAGATAATTGGCTGGGGTACAAAATCAGTAGTGTGGTTTCAATTCTACAATTTAACTTGATTAATGTGTATGGTCCAAATTCTTGCCTCAAGAAAAGGGAGACTTGGGCAGAAATAGACATCTTTTTGGATACAACTGATAGCTGGTTCCACATAATACGAGGGGATTTCAATGCTATTTTGCATAAAAGTGATAAAAGAGGTGGGATTAGAAGGGAAAGCTAGTCCCAGAGAGATTTTCTAGATTGGATGGAGAGGAATCACTTGATGGACATCAACCTATCCAATGGAACATACACATGGACCAACCGGAGACGGGGTTTCAACAACATAGCAGAGAAACTGGACATATTTTTCTTCTTGGGGGACCATGGTCCATTCCCCTTTGACCTTGAAGGGACAATCATACCCTGTTCTGGGTCATATCACTATCTGGTACATCTTGAGATCATTGGAGAAAGAAGACCAGCATGGAACCCTTTCAAATTTGAGAACATGTGGATGAAGGATCTAGAGTTCTTCAAGCTAGTGGAAGGTTGGTGGAAGGAAGAAACACTGGATGGCTCGAAGATGTTCTATTTCATCACAAGATTGAAATTGTTAAAATAGAAAAAATTAAGATCTAGAATATTCATCACTTCAAAAATATCTTTGAGACCAAGAATTTGATTGAAGAGGATCTGACCTGGTTGGGGAAAGAGATAGCCAGGGATGGGATGAACGATTCTAGCTATGCCAAAGAAAAAGAATTAATGTTGGCATATGAGGAAGTTATTGCCAAGGAGGAGATATTCTGGAAACAAAAGTACAGGGAGACCTAGATTAAGGGAGGGGATCGAAATATGAAATATTTCCACAATGTGACCAAGCAAAGAAGAGAGATAAATAGAATCACAGTGATCAGATTGAGGGATGGCACTATGGTGGAAGACCTAGAATCACTAGAAAAAGAGATGGTCTCCTTTTTCAGGCATATCCTCAACAATCTAGATGGCTCTGACTTAACAGAACAGTGAGACCTACTAAGAAATATCCCTCCTCTGATTACAGAAGAGAAAAACAAGATGTTGAATGCAAGATTCTTAATAGAGGAAATAAATGTGGCCTTGTTTCATATGCACAACGACAAGGCACTGGGACCATATGGCTTTCTTGTAATTTTTTTCCAAAGGTGTTGGGAGACGGTGGGAAAGGACATGGTTGAAGCTATTGAGGCTTCATGTAACTCTGGGAAATTGCTAAAAGAGGTAAATAACACTTTTATTGCCCTCATTCCGAAGAAGGATTCCCCAAGGACTCTGGATGAATACCACCTAATTTCACTTTGCAACACTATTTACAAGGACATGACCAAAGCAATAGCGAATAGGCTAAAAAGGATCCTACAAGAGATAATTTCAGATGAACAGACAAGGTTTGTTCTAGGCAGATCCTTCCTAGACAAGGTCATTATTGCATAAGAGGCACTCCATTCCATTAAGCAAACTAAGAGACAATGCATGATGATTAAGTTGGATATCAAAAAAGCATATGACAATGAACTGGAGGTTCTTGATAAAGGTAATGGAGGGTTTTGGCTTCAATAGGAGATGGTTGAACTGGATCTTCAAGTGCATCTCCACCCCAAGCTACTCTGTCCTTCTCAATGGTTCACTGGCTGGTTTCTTTGAATCCTCCTATGGAATCCATCACGGGGACCCCCTGTCTCCTTTTCTGTGCAGGGCTTTAAAGAAGGAGGTGGAAGTCAGGAATATTGAAGGAGTAGAGGTGATAAGTGTGCTTCCAGCCATTTTGCACCAACAGTTTGCAAATGATACTATGTTATTCAGGGCTACAAAAAGAAGAGAGGCCTTCCATCTAATGGAGACTCTGGACAAATACTCAAGGGCTTCGGGTCAGGAGGTAAGTCTTGAAAAATAAAAATAAAAATTGTTTCATACGCCAGTTCAAAAGAAACAAGAAATATTGAGAATCTAAAATTTCAAGAGGGGGCAACTTCCCTGCACCTACTTGGGGATGCCTTTAGCTAAGGGACTAAGGCTAGGTAAGTTATGGGATCCCCTAAACCTCAAAATAAGCTCCAAACTAGCATCTTGGAAAGGGAGGTGGCTCTCATGGGCAGGTAAAATAACTATGTGGAAGTCAATAATTTCTGCCATGCCGATTTGTTTAATGTCTTGCTTGGCTCTGTCAACTAGGGTTAGTCAAGAGCTAAATAGGAAGATGAGAAGATTTTTCTAGTAGGGAAATGAGACAAATAAAAAATTTCACTAATCTCTTGGGAAAAAATTTCCAAGGCTAAGGAAGAAGGGGGTAGGGATCAACAATCAAAGGCTTCAAAACAAAGCTCTTGGGGCAAAATTGGTCTGGCGAATGTATAAAGAGCCAAATAGGAAATGGGAAAAGGTATTGAGATGCAAATATTGGATGATGATAGTCCTTACAGCATTCTAACCATAGCAAACCCTCCAAGAGGGTCAAGAGTGTGGAACTTCATTGAATCTTGCAAACTAGTTATTTTTTATTACCTCTACTGAGACATACATGTTGGCAACTTGTGTATGATGTCTGAAGATGTTGTCATTGATGGAAACAAGAGAAGGAACAAGGTTAGAAAAGAAGTTTTGGTCTGGAGAAAAAGACTTAGTCAGTTTTGGTTAAGTATTGGCAGTATACTGAAATAGCGACAAGGAAACAATGCTTGAGCTGATATTGGTTTGTAGTAGAAGACAAGATCATGCGGTTCTAGGTCTAAAGTCCACTAGAATGCTAGTTACAAGATGTTGAGTATCGCTACATAGTTTGACAGAGTTTGACTGTGACAAGGTATGTGTTCCAATGGTCCACATTCTACTGCAAAAGAATATTTTGCTATGCGATTCTGGAGGTGTGATCTATGACATGTGAAGAGTCTCTGATATGGATTTGAGCAAGTCTTGTGGTTCACAGTGGAAGATGTTGTCTGACAGTTAAATTGAACCAGTGAATAGTCCGTGATTAAGGCCGACATGACAGTATGATGTGGGTGCGGTTAGTTTTGGTGTTTGGAACTTAATCCTAAGTGGTGAAATAGTTGAGGCCAACATGTGTGAAGGTGTTTCAAATATTGTTTGGGTCTGCTATAGATTTTGGAAAATGAATTTGGCCGACAGAGTACATAATGTATGACTACACAGTACATTATATCAGGCTGACCTAATATGAAGATTATGTCTATTGCGGATATAAATATGAGATTGAATTCCATGTTTGAGAGAAAATTTACAAATGTGAATGTGCAAAACATATGTAGTGCAGAGTAGGTGACAAGAGAAAATGAAGAGAGATCTTGTTAAATGTAAAAGTAGAACAGTGAGACAGAGCACTCAAGATGAAGAGTTTTAAGACAGTATTTTGAGCATTCATTGGAGTTGCATCCATGCATGTGTAGATGCAATGTGAGTAGTTCAATCTGGTAGTGAGCCATTTCCTTTCTTCTTTCTTTCTCTAGGCAGTGATCCTTCTTGCAATGAGCACTTCTTTTGGGCAGTGAGCCTTTATTGTAATTCAGTATTGTTCCTACATAATATATTGTGAGCTAACACTCACCATGGTTTTTCCGGTTTTGGGTTTTGCACGTAAAAATCTTGGTGTTCATGTGTGATGGTTAGTGGTTGTTTCTTTTGTGTTTAATTTGCTTTGTTATTGCATGTGGTAAATGGATTACTAGCTTAATAAATAAGAAGTTTAATACAGTACTAATTCACCCCCCCTCTCAATACTTTGGGTGTTCAACAATTGGTATCAGAGCCAAGTTCCTCAAAAGAAGCCTAATAGCTTGAGGAAGATCTTAGAAACTGAACACATGGCAGGTAAAAAATGTCCCACTTCTAAAGAAATTGATGCAACTAAAACTGAAGAAGAATGCACACTTGTCAATGAAGAAGAACTCAAGCTTGCACTTGCAGATCTTGAAAAGGTTGAAATAGAAAATAGGGATCTGAAAGATAATGTCAAGGAAGCTGATGAGTGCATAAAGAAATTCAGGGAGCAAGTCAATAAGTTCAAAGAAAAATACAAGGAGTTAGTGAACAATTGATATCTTTAGAAGATACTTTGAGTAATATGAAAGTGGAAGTTGTAAAAAGAGCAAAAGCAAAAGAAGACCTAAATCAGTTGGTGAAAAGCAAAACTGAAGATTACACAAACTTGAACAAGAAGTTGAGGATCTGAAAGATGACATGAAATATGCATGGAGTCAAGAAGAAAAATTTGTCCAACTTGATAGAATACTTGCTAGTCAGAAGAGTCCTAATGATAAAGAAGGCTTGGGATTTGAGAAAGGTGAAAGTTCCAAAACTGATCAAGAAAAGATTACTGAGATCAAGAAGGACAAAAGCAAATAGTTTCAGAATCAAAGGAAAAGACCTAGAAGACCACCGGTCAGGCAACCAAATGCTAAAAGGTACCCTTCTTTCAATGGTTACTATAATATATGCAATAAGTTTGGTCATAAGGCTACTCAATGTAGGAGAAGAGTGAATCAAAATATTCCATCATTCTCTGGTTAGTGCTTCACTTGCAATAAAGTAGGTCACAAGGCTAATGATTGTAGAAGTCAGATAAGGAATAGAAGGAATGCTTAGACTTTCAAAGGTAACTGCTTTAATTGCAAGAGGTTTGGTCATAGAGCTAGTGAATGCAGAAGTCAGATAAGGAACAACTATAACAATGGAAGGAATGCTCAATCCTTCAATGGGAATTGTTTTGCATGCAATAGATTTGGACACAAGGCTGACCAATGCAGATCAATGATGAATGAAAGGAATAGTAGACAAAGAAATGTTGTATGTTTCAATTGCAATGGGCCTGGACATATTGCAAGATTCTATAGAAGCAAGAACACAAAAAGGAACAATTAGGTAGAGAAGAAAGAATCGGTACAAAAGGCAAATCTGGCAGAGATCAAGAAGGAGATGAACCAAAAGTGGGTCAAGAAGGAAGTGCAGGAAGTCAAGGATGAGTCCACACCAGACTCTGGTGCTGGTACTTCCTCTGGGAAGTAAATTGAGAGCTCTGGCTCAGGGGGAGCTTAATGCAAAATCCTACTCCCCTAGCCAGAAATGTGGTGCTGATATCCAGCACAAAGATATGAGTTATAAGAATGAATAGTAGATCTTTTCAAGAAGATTCTGGTAGAAAAGAGGTTAATGTGGTAAATTGCGGAGCAATCTTGGTCGACTGTGAGTAGCAGATAAAAAGTTTGACAACTTTTTAAACAAAGCATTTATGGCGATTAAATTTTGATGAGAAGAGAATATAAGGGATCCATTTGAAGGAAAAATCACTATGTATTCATACTTTCAAGTGACTAAAGAGACCTAAGAAGCTAGCTAAGGCAAATCCAATCATCTGATGAAGAAACTCTAATAGAGGCAAAAGGTATTTATTGATTATCTCTCTTGAAAATTATCTGTGTTGAATTTGCAAAAATGTATACTCCTTGAGTAATTGAGATAACTGAGAGGCCTCGACCCAAATTCAAGAAGCACCCCTTTAAATCTTTAGAGACTGGTCCAGATGGGGCATTTTCTAAGATTCTGCATGGTATTTTGCATACGGAGGACGTTAGGGCATACATTCATGCAAACCTAGAAGAATATGATCATGGTAAATTAGGGGACATTTATCTAAAGGAACTGACTAATGACAAATTTGAGTTGAAAGAAGAGTATAGTGCCCTAGTTGAAAAGAAATTGGATATCTGGTTGGATTTTCCTATGGTTCTGGATGATGCCTTGGTGAGATACGTTTTGAGCAAAATTCATGATGAATCCCTTTGGCTTGATGAGCCCTATATGATAACTAAGCATGCCACCAAAGCAATTACTGGCATGTGTTCCACCGGAAAGGTTCTGGAACTGAAGGCCATGAAGAACAACACAGTTATGCAATTAACCGGTATGAAATTTGATAAAAGAGCATTAACTGTAAATGACATAGTGGATCCAGCCGTGAGATTTGCATCAAAAGTCATTGGTTACAAGATCTATTTCTCCAATAGGGAAAACTTTGTTTTTGTAACTGCCATATATATTACTTATGATATGGTTAAGAATAACATTGATTATGATCTTTGTGAGTTTCTCCAGCAACAATTGATGGAGAACCTGAAAAGAACAAAGGACACTAAGTATCCTTTCAAATATGAAACCTTGATCATCTATCTATTTTTCTACTTTCTAAGAGAGCTACCAGGTCTAGGTAATACTAGTTGGCTTGATCATGCACTGATAGCTGTACAAATCAGAAATCATCTACAGAGTCTGGGAAATGTAGATAAACAGAATGCGGCTTTATGGGGATACTTCAAGAATTTTCAAAAGAAAATGTAGGATAGGGCCCGAATCCCTGAAAGGTAGTAAAGAAGCATGAAAGAGACATTGCATTCCTGGTAGATAAGGATAAGTGTTATATGGAGGTTGTAGAACCTAGAACTGTATGGGTCCCAGCCATGGAATATGAAGTTACAAAGGAAGTTCTGACTAGATTGACTGATTTAATGTTGAGTAAACCTAAAGACCCTAAAGAGGGAGGGTTTGGAACATTTGAAGAATTATCTCTCAAAGTATTTATGGAACAGAAGCAACCAGAAATCAAGAAGAATGCAAGGAAAATGAAAGATGAGTTTGCCAAGAGCCATGGGTTTTCAGATGAAGAAATAAGTGAAGCAAGAGCCAAGGCAGAGGCATCAAAGGCTACAGTTGCTCTGGTAGAAAAGACATCAAGGGTTCCAGAAGGAAAAACTTCAAAGACTCTGGAGAAGAAAGAGAAGAAATCTGAGCAAGAAAAGACTGCAACAAACTCTAGAAGGACAAGAGCATCCACCTCTGCAGCTTCTTCAAAGAGTTCTAGACCCTCCATTGCAAAGACAAAGGCTGCAAGTACTGAGAAAGAAACACCTGAGAAAAGGGCTGAGGAAGAAAGGACTGAGCCTGAAAAACAAGTACTGATAAGGAAATTAGAAGAGAAGAAGAAAAGGAAGAAAGCAAAGGCCAACAAAAGAGTGTATGTGAGCCTTGGTAAGGAAATAGAAATAGATGAGGAGGTCAAAGAAAAAAGAGCAAAAAATGATGAAGCTACTACTGAGAAGTCATCCAGAAAAGATAAGGGCAAAAAGAAGAATAAAGAAGAGGAGACTGAGAGCAAAAGAAGCAACTTTATCCTTGGAGGCTATAATTAATGCATTTGCTCAACATGGTACCTTGAAACCTATAGTTGACATGTATGATGAAAGATCATATGCAGACAAGGCAATCATTGAAACTACAGTTGTAAGATATTTAGACATGTTTTGCAAGACATTGATTGAAGTTGTAGATGAGTTACCAGACAATTTGGCCAGCATAATGTCAGCAAGAAAAGAAGGGGCCATGGTCAAAGATGCTGAAATAAAAGAGTATGTCTTATTAAAACTGTGCCCAAACATCACAAGAGAAGAAAAGGACAAAATTACCAAAAGGCTGAGTGAAGAATTTAGAACCATAAAAAGAGTCAATGCACTGATGTATGGTGAAACTGAGAAATTGGTCAAGGAGACAGAGGAAATAACACAAAAGGTGTTACATGATATGCAAATTTCAACCATTGTTGATATTGATGAAGAAGATCAAAATATTGGTGCGGATAATATAGTTCTAGAAACAAATGTGGAACAAAACTTAGAACAAAGCACAGTTAGCCCTCTGGTAGACATAAGAAATGAAGAACAAGTTGAAGAGATGAAAGAAGCTAAGGAAGAAATAGAGGTAGTTTCAGAAGAGCAAAGAGAAGAGATAAATGAACAAATGATAAACAATCCTGCTCTAGAACTAGAAAGGAATGAACAAGAACACATTCAAGAGCCTCCTCCAGAGAGACAAGATGTTGAGTCATCTCAAGTTGGAGAAAACAGAGACACTACTGACTCCTTAAAGGAATTCTTGGAAAAGCATAAAGAAGCTCAAATTTTGACTGCTCCTGAGCTTCTGCAAGGGCCTATTAACCTTGCTACAATGTCCCTCTATAGAAGCGAAGACTTCGAACAATCTTTCAAGCTACTGCATAAGAAGAAATGTTGAAATCCCATTTGGGAGATAGTGAATTACTTGGTGAAGCTATAAATATTTTTGAGAAGATCATGCCTGGAGTTTAGAGAGATAGAACACTCTCTCCTGCAGCACAAATGAAAAGGCTTATGGAGTCCATGAGTTCCCATTTTGAATCTTTTGAGCAAGTTGCTAATAAAAATGTAAGAGCTGAAATAGATGATAAGAGATTAGTTGAGTTGAAAGATAAAGCTTCTCAAGACAAAATTTTGTTAAATAAAAGTGTAGAGTTTGCACAATTAACCCTGAAAGAAGCAAGTGAATTGTATAAATTTTGTCTTAAATGGTCGGACAAGACCAAGGAGATAAAGGATAAAATAGATAGATGGGAAGCTTAAATAATGAGGATATCTAAAACTTATGACCTGGCAAAAGATGATATCGGCAATCAAAGGGCACAAGTTGAAACCATTCACTCTAACATACATAAGTTGCAGACTTGGAAGGATATCATAAAGCATAGAATGGGACAGCTCCGGGAGGTAGCAAGTTTCAAAATTGCATCCTTAACCAAGTTAATAGCAGCTACAGACAAAACAAGGCAAAGCACTGAAGTCCCTAATACAGTGAAGAAAGCAGAAGACTTGGTGTCCCAAATTAATGGCCACATACTAATGTTGAGTGATGCTAAGACCAGTTGGGATGAAGAAATGGTGCAGCTAAAACAGATCTATAAAGATGTTCTCCCAAAACAACAACAACGGTAAGCATTATTTTTATATATATCACTTGTATATATGCAGCTAAGTAGAAAAACAGTATTGAGATTTTCGCAACTTGTACATATTCTTGTGTCATACATCTTTGCCATTTATGTCAAAGGGGGAGAAGAAATGAAGCATGTGAAAAACTTTGAAAAATAATACGGCATGAAGATAGGGGGAGAAGTGTATAAAGAGAAAGGGGGAGTTGTAAAAAAATTTCACATCAAGTGTTGCCATCAATGCCAAAGGGGCAAATTGTTGGCAACTTGTGTATGATGTCTGAAGATGTTGTCATTGATGGCAACAACAGAAGGAACAAGGTCAGAACATATGTTTTGGTCTAGAGAAAAAGACTTAGTCAGTTTTGGTTAAGTATTGGTAGTATACTAAAATAGTGACAAGGAGACAGTGTTTGAACTGATATTGGTCCACAGTAGAAGACAAGATCATGCGGTTCTGGATCTAAAGTCCACTGGAACGCTAGTTACAAGATGTTGAGTATTGCTACATAGTTTGACAGAGTTTGATTGTGACAGGGTATGTGTTCCAGTGGTCTGCATTCTACCGCAAAAGAATATTTTGCACTGTGATTCTGGAGGTGTGATCTATGACATGTGAAGAGTCTCTGATATGGATTTGAGCAAGTCTTGTGGTCCACAATGGAAGATGTTGTCTAACAGTTAAACTAAACCAGTGAACAATCCATGGTTAAGGCTGACATGACAGTATGATGTGGGTGCGGTTAGTTTTGGTGTTTTGAACTTAATCCTAAGTGGTGAAATAGTTGAGGCTGACATGTGTGAAGGTGTTTCAAATATTGGTTGGGCCCACTATAGATTTTGGAGAATGAATTTGGCCGACAAAGTACATAATGCATGACTACACAGTACACTATACCAAGCTGACCTAATATGAAGATTTTGTCTGTTGCGGATATAAATATGAGATTGAATTTTGTGTTTGAGAGGAAATTTGTGAATGTGAATGTGAGAAACATATGTAGTGTAGAGAAGGTGATAAGAGCAGAAGAAGAGAGATCTTGTTAAATGTAAAAGCAGAACAGTGAGACAGAGCAGTCAAGATGAAGAGTTTTGAGATAGTATTTTGAGCATTCATTGGAGCTGCATCCATGCATGTGTAGATGCAATATGAGCAATTCAACCTGGCAGTGATCCATTTCCTTTCTTCTTTCTTTCTCTAGGCAGTGAGCACTTCTTTTGGGCAGTGAGCCTTTATTGTAATTCAGTATTGTTCCTACATAATATATTGTGAGCTAACACTCACCGTGGTTTTTCCTAGTTTTAGGTTTTCCACGTAAAATCCTGGTGTTCATGTGTGATGTTTTGTGGTTTTTTCTTTTGTGTTTAATTTGCTTTGTTATTGCATGTGGTAAATTGATTACTAGCTTAATAAATAAGAAGTGTAATATAATATTGATTCACCCCCCCCTCTCAATACTTTGGGTGTTCAACAATACACTGTGGTAGGAAAGATTTATTTTGGGAGGACTCTTAGGTAGGTTATCCCATCCTGGATAGTTTCTTGGAAATGGAGCAGGTCTGAAGCACACTTAGAAGCACATGGAGAATTTTCCTAAAAGACTACGTTGATTTTGAAATAGAAAACAGAAATCTGGGTGGAGTTGGAAGGACTTCTCTTCCTTCGTCTTACCACGAGAGGATATCAACAAATTTTCATCCACCTTGAGGAATAGTCTTAGTATTCAGAGAAGGAGAAGATGACCTTATTCGGTGTGGCTCAAAGATAGGGCAATACAATGTCAAAGAAAGCTATCAGAGGTTAGCCAAAGATTTGGAGCAGTCTGAGCACAACATCCCACTTCACCTTTGTTGGAGTGACCTTTTCCTTCCCAAGGTAGGCACTTTCACTTGGATAGCTCTCCAAAAGAGAATATTAATAGAAAAAAGATTCAAATGAATGGGCTTTCTAGGTCCTTCCAGATGAGAGCCATGCAAAGCAGAAGAGGAAACAATAAATCATCTCCTTCTTGGTTGCCCCTTCTCTTAGGAGTACTGGCACTGGCTATGTGCCAAACCTGGTTGGGCCAGTGCTCTTCCATGTGATATAATCAGCCTCTTCAAATACTAGCCCAACATCAAAAGGTCTGCCACATATAGGATAGCATGGACCATTTGCCCCTCAATCCTCTTATGGGAAATTTGGAAGGAAAAAAATAGAAGACTTTTTCAAGGAAAAGAAATGAGCCTCCCCTCCTTCCTAAATAAGGTTGAGGTGGTGATAGTAGAGGTTATGAATAGCAGGTTAACACAAATCTTTCCTAAGAACTGCTCCTTTAGTGATTGGGATGTGGCCATGAGAAGGAATTAGCAGGGCCTGCAAATACCTTCATGGAGTGGTAAGGGAGGAATGGAGGCTCAATAGGCTAGACAAGAAGTGAAGTGGTCACCTCCATAATATGGCTGGGAAAAATTAAATTTTGATGGATCTTCTAGAGCCAATCTGGGGCCATCTGGAGTTGGATGCATAATAAGGGATCTCACATGGGAGCATTAATAAGAATCTCCTCAAAATCTCTTCCAATCGGAACAAACAACGAAGTGGAAACAATGGTGATCATACATGGATTGCTAATGTGAAAAGAACTCAACATTAGGAAGGATGAAGTGGAGGGAGATTCTTAACTAATAATTAACACTCTTAGAAACAAATCTACTCCTAATTGGAGACTCTTTGTGCTACTGGATAGAGCACTGGAACTTCTCTAGTCTTTTGAACTGTATACAGTGAATCACATATATAGAGAGGGAAATCAGGAGGCAGATGCTTTGGCAAATGACGGTGCTGATGGTCTTGATCAGGTCCACATGGGAGAAGATTTGGATGAGCTAACAGTAGGACAAGTGTTGGCAGTAGTTGTTTTATGACACGAGAGTCCTACATCAGCCTTTACTTCGAAGGAAACTCTAACAGGATGTTAGCATTTAACATTATCGTTTTTATCATGAGTCCTCTCTAGGCCAATGGCATGAAGGACAAAAGCAAAAGACTACTCTATTGTGGTTCCCTAGCTCAAATACAAGCATTTAAGTCCTCCACTATATTTGGGATGCCTCCCAGTCAGATTGCAAATTTTTTGCAACTTTCTTCCCAATGGAGATGTCGATAAGGTTGCAAAGCGAGAGGAGACAGGTCACCATCTTGAGGAAAATCATTGATTGTAGGTTGATGATGATTTGCAAACAATAGGGTAGGCTCTTCTTGGAAGCGGTCAAGATGGTGCTAGGGAGAGATTTCTTGGTTTCAAAGGAGAGGTATCAAGTGAATTCAGATATCTCCTCGAGATTCCTTGCCTCCTTGTTGGATCTTAGGGACCCAAAGGTGGAAACTCTAGTAATTTTGAGGGAGGTTTTCAAGCCGTGCATCCTTCTTGATGATGTCGATATAATAGTTCACGTGGAGATTGGTGTAGGGATTCCATGGCCTGGGGAGATTCTAAAGTTGTTCGATCTGGAGGCCGTGGTGGTGAAACAACCTTTCTTGCTACATCTGGAGGGGGAGGAGCTGACCAGACATCAGCTTTGGGCTAGGATGGGATGAGACTTCCTTCAACTGGTAGTAGGTCTTCACACCATGGAGTTGACAGTGTGGGTGGAGGGGTTTGTTGTGCTAATTTCTTCAGGTGAACTTTTCTGGCCTTCTTGACTCTTTGCGTGGCATTTGGGGTGGTATTGATTGGTTTGTGGTTCTATCTTTTTGGAGGTCAATCAAGGAGTCTACGATTGGGTGTGGTTGTCATTTTGTTTGTTAGTCACACATTTTGATGTAATTAAGGGTGGCATGAGGAGTGTTTTTTTGTATTTTGAATTTTTCTCCCAGAGCTGAAGCATGCTTTGAAACTTATTGTAATATTTATTGATATAATATAAATACCTCAACCTTGGTTACGTCTTGCATAGAAAAAAAAATAGATTCACTTGTTTGACTGCATCTAGTTTGAGATTAGAGACTTTTTTCAAAATTTTATTTTCTTTTTTATTGAGTTTTAGACCTTAACTAGAGTCAAATACAATTCATTTCTAGGTTGTGTCTAGTTGTAGACCGATGATGTTTGCATGGTTTTTCCTATCAATTGAGTTGACATCCCAATCAACCTGATAAGCTTGTAACCAAGAGCTCCCACAGGGTATATAACTCCAAGATTTTATTAACTATAACTAAATGTCATGTCAAATTTAGATAGGTGATAAAAGGCAAAATTGATATTGGAAGAAAATTGGATTCTAATCACCTAGATTAGATAAGTTTATCTTGTCCAAGTTCCATGTGATAAAGTCAAATTTGATAAGTCCTTAGGTATGCATCAAGTGTTATCACATAGCATTTCAAGAGAGTATATAATCAAGTTTTAATCTAGTATTGGGTCCATTTGATTTTTGCAATGATGCTTACCCACATGATTTCCAAGATCCCCGATTGAGTGACCAATTGCCACATGTTCTATGATGAAGGCCCATGGTTCCCTAAAGTAGTCAACCAAGATGCTAAGGCAGAAAAGGAAAGACACATGTTTACATCCACACAGGCTTCTTACAAGCCAATCATGACACCCCATTAAGATTTGACCTAGTAGATGAAGTCTCATGTGAGTAGTTACTCTAGAACTCAAAGGAAAAGGTCTTGACCATTAACACTAGGGGTAATCCAATTATCAAAGAGACGTGGAATAATTTGAAAGTTGGATTGGGGAACATGTCAAGATCTTGATAATCTCAAAAATTAATATTTAATATGTTTTCCTAAATGATTACATTTATTACACATGGCTAAAATTGAAGATAAGATTATTCCTCTATGTTATTAATTGAATAATGGAATGGGGAATATATAGACATCAAAAATTGTTTCAGTTTCAAGATCATTGCAAGATTAGATTTTCTAGATTGTTGATTAGATTTTCCTACTTTAAATCTTTGTATATAATTTTATGACATAGTCACTTAGTTTAACTCTAGAGGAGTTTTTAAAGTTCTTAGAAAGTTTTGAAAGAGAAAGATTGTAAGTTCCTAAGTAGAGAGATAAAAAGAATTTAGGTTGCACCATTATAATTTTGCATCTTTCATGTTTAATGGTATGTGATTATTATAAAGCAAGTGCTAGTGAGTGAGCTCTAGTCTAGTAGTCTAAACTCTTCAATTAGTATTAGAGCTAGAGAAATTATTTGTTGAAAACTTGATGAGAGTAGAGTTACCTTGAGTAATTGGGAAGACCGTAGTAAGATCCATGTTGAAGGCTAGGAGATCCATGTTAAAGGGGGGTAAGTTTACAAAAGTATACTAGGGAAAGAGCAGAAAACTGAAAATCAAGCCAGTAAATCAAGTAAGTACTACTATCTCAAAATATCAGTATGGATGCAATCTCATCTAGCACTATTCCTATTCATGATTTTTGTGAAGACACTAAAGTACTTGTAGATTCAAATAGAAATTTTAAACTTCCTAAAGAAAATATAAATGACTTATATCTATAAAGAGGTTTGAAGGCTAGAATGTTAAGTAATGTATGTCAATCTGAAGTAATGAGTGTACATATTAGACCAATATATTTACCATTTGTTATTCCTAATGATGTTGCTCATTGAAAAGATAAAGTTTTTGTTCATGTTCACTTCTCATATATAGACATAATTGTTCATCCTCAATTCAATTATGACATAGGTGCATATTATTTTGCTACTCTTATAGATACTAGGTTTCATGTTTGGGATAAGGTAGGTGTTGCACAATTTAGAGGGAAATTGATAAAAGAAGGAATCTATATTTAGTTAGACCAAACTTACTATATCCTTAAAAGGTAAGCACATATGCTCTACACTCTGTCTTATTCTACAAATCAAAGGAGTTGATTTGGCCCCAAGTTTTGTCTATGAAACCATAGGTGGTCAATGCATATATAGATTACTAAATACATTTTTTTCCCATAAATTTTCCTACTAGAGTTTCATATCCAGAAGGTAACTCCACTCTCATAGACTATGGTAGGCACATAGATCATGAAGGGTTTGATATAGGATTTCCCATAATAGAACAATTCATCCAAAGGGAAAATCATAGATTCCATGACCTTTATGTCCCTCATCATCTTCTTCTTTAACCATCTCCATGACTTCAAAGGAGGAGAATTTCTACATGAGACCTTTTGACCATTCGCGACCAAACCATAACTAAGCATATCTAAGAAAAAGTGCCTCCAAGATGAAGTTTAGCAAGACCTACAAGATCTTATTCAATGACAAAATATATGCCTCCACAAGCCCCAATTGCTAGCACTACCAATAAACCATATGTTGATTTTATCCCTAGAGAATATATCTCTACCCAAATAAATACTATGAAAAAATAGTTATCAGTAAATCCTTATCCATCCAAGGTAGCCATGGCTACTCTTTTAGATCTCAATAGCAATCCAAAAATTATGAATATGTTAGCCAAGAAAATTAGTCTTAAATTAGCCCTCACTCCTAAAGCAGAGAAACAAAAGGAAGTTAAAATAAATCAAATTCTTGAGAAGCATGCAATGATAAAATAAACTTCTTCGAACACACTCAGAAAGAAGGACTAACTTTGATTTAGAAATGAAGGGTAAGACTAAAAGGGTAGTAAGTTATGAACGGGAAGATGGCCAACACTTGGATCATTCATAGTATTGAATGAAGATTCTAAGTTATGGGACAAATATGAAGCATGACTTCATAAAAAAATTGGTAAGCAACAAAAGAACTCAAAAGCTCAAAGGAATTGGCTAGCATAGTGGCAAATAAAAGCTCAAAAAAATATTGATGATATAGCAGTAAATGTGGCTAGTAATTTAGATGTGTAGATACCTAAAAATGACCATGTGTTCACTATCATTTTTGACATAGTACTAACACCACCTTTCATCCTAACAGGTCTTCTAAATTAATTAAATAATTTTATTATTTAATTAATCCCTCTTTCGTTAATCCATTTTGTCATATTAAATAAATAAATTTTATTTATTTATTTAATTTACCAATTCCTCTTAAATTAATTAATAAATTCTATTTATTTAATTAATTTATCATTTCTACCAACTTCCTCTCCATAGATTAAATAATTTTATTATTTAATTAATTTACCATTTCACATGTCTCATTCTTATCACTTGCCACAAATATTAAATGATTGATCCAAAATTAAATTCACTTTTCATCTCAACCATCCATTATTATACTACATATTTTAATCTCAACCATTCACATAAAAGAATGCTCTAGAAATCCTTATCCATGTCCTGCAATCCTCTCATCTAATCTTAGCCATCCATTTATTCATTAATCCTAGCCATCCATCCTATCACTCAACCTCCTATAAATTGAGTCTCTCACATCATTATCACAACACATGAGCCATATGCAAGTACATACTATCAAAATTCATATCATTATCATTATCCTTCATTATTACCATTGCCATACCTAGGTTATGTTGGTTTTGTGAGTAGTCCACGTGCATTATATATTAAAATACCAAAGCTAGTAGAGCTAGGGTGCACTCTACTCTATTCTATCAAGTGTGAAGGGGTGATTGAATGTGAAGGTACAGAGTTATATTGCATTATCTTTCATTGTTTACCTTTAGTCATTTTCTCATCCACATTTTTAGCACACTCGGTGGGACCCACATCCCTATACTAAGCATTTTTTGACAGAAATTTTGTATTTTTTCATTGCAAGTTACAGATCTACGCCTCTAACTGGTACAACGCACCTATGTTTTCAATCATCCTGCCTGCACCTAAAACCAATGCACCTGCATCATTTTTCAGGGCGCCCTAATCTATTACTGATCTTTTTGTGTTTGTAGATCCTTAACAACTCTTTTATTTTGATTTTTCTACAGGATATGGTTTATTTTTGCGTCTAACCCTTAGATCTAACTTGTTGATCCTTTTTTTTATTGGTTTTGCAAGGTTTTATCATGTTTTTCTTGCAAGGTTTTGTCAATTGTCACAGATCCGCACCTTTGCCTATAAAAGTTTACCTTTGTTTTGCTTGATTTTGTTGCAATCTGGTTTATCATTGCTAACAATTGGGAATCTATGGATCTATCTTTTTCATTAATTTTCTACTTTCTGTGATGCACAAGCATCCTAGGTTGAAGAGCAATCTTGCATCAACAAAAAATATTTTCTTTCTTTTCTTTCTTTTCTTTCTTGCATTTTTAGTTGCAGTTCAGTCATTCACAGTTCAGAATTTTCTACCGCATTTTACTATATCTTCATATCAGTGCTCATGGAGTAGGATTTAGCTTTTATGTCATCTCATCTACATCATACTCATATTTTAGGATATTTGGATTCGTCTACAGAAAGTTGTCTCTATCAGAAGTTCGTCAGCTTTCACAAAACAGGGCATTCATTCAATCAACATGAGAACATAAGGTTTGCAAAGCACTTCTATGACTTGTGAAGCCGAATGGAACATATCACAAGGCTAATAATGATCAGAAAGACCTTCCCTGAGGTCTGCACCATGTTTCAATCATTTGTGGAGCAATACCATGAGTTGTAGGTTGACCTACATGTTTTCTACACGTTACATCAGTCATTGGGGTTTGTAACCTCTTGAGGCTGACACAGAGGATCATTTGAGCTTGAGGATGATATATATACATCTCTTATATGCATTAGGAAGTCAGTTAGCAAATATGATAAGATAGATAGTTGAAATTTTCTTTCTAGAAGGCACTTCAATGCCATATCTTTCATTTCTGTTGTAACCCAGAAGGCAGGCCTGTGAGCCCTTTGATTGTAGCATGCATGTTGCCGGCACATAAGCATTGTGATTATCTGATATATTGAGCATATGAATCTTCCATTACATTATGTTAATGTGTTGTTTCCATTGTGTTTACTCTAGTTGCATGGTTGGACATCCCTTCTTAGGACCCTCCATTCATGACTGCACCATTCTATCAGTCTTGATTCTCTATTTTTGGTAGATTTTAAATCACTGCAAATGACTCAATACCCATGTTTTATCTCAATGCGCCTACACTTCAAATCGTCGTTCTTTTGTTTAGCAAAACCATGCCTGTGTGTTTGTAGTGTCGCACCCCTGTCTATTTCTAGCACACCTTTGTTTTCTATCGCCACACCTATGTCCTTTGTCGGTGCACCTCTGTCAGACAGGTAAATTAGATATAACAGTGTAATTTTTTAATTTCTATTTATCTTTGTATCCACGCCCTTGGCTGTATTTCTATGCTTTTGTCTGATTATCATTTTACAGCTAACATTTTGGGTTGTGGGTGGCACTAACATGTTTGTGTAGCTTCTTCACACTTGTCAAAGATCAAATCTAGAACTACTAATCTATTTGATGAGTGTCAGGTAGTACTCATCAAAATGTGCTTTTATAGATCTCCTTTTCATATCCCAAATATCATTCCAAACTACTGATTTGTACTTTAAGTTGTACTTTAAGACTATTAAAAACCTTGTTTAGTTATGTTAATTTGAGATGTGATGTTGTAGTAGTAGTTGTAGTAGTAGTTGTAGTTAAAAGGTTTCATGTTTTGATTTTAAGCTGACAAAAATGTGCAAAAGTATCTCTTTTTTATGACAGGAACTATTCATTCCAGATAGCAAGGTTTTTGAAGACTCCGGAGACACTTTTTCCATCTTTGGAGCTATCCAAAATAGATATGGCAAAGTCTTAAGAATTTTGTAGGAGTATGAAGGGATCTTTGAAGCTGAGTCCCATGGAGATACATAGACATACAAGCTACATAATCTATGGAGCTATGTTCCATGGTGTTGTTGCAGTTAAGTTGTAGACATCTCTGAAGCTACTATCTAGACAGACTATGTAGAGTCTCTGGAGCTATTGTTTAGACAAATTATAGAGTCTCCATAGCGGTTCTAGGAATGTATCTCTGGAGTTCTGCATGAAGGTGCTAGAGTTTTTGGGAGAAGACTGCAGTAGTGGCCAGGTTGAAGAAGGGCATATGTTGACTATTTTTGTATGGATCAAGGACTTTTATCAAAACAACTATTTTTAGTTATTTCCTTTTTCAATGGCCTTCATAGCCTGATTAAACTTAAGTTAAAACTCTTGATTTAAGGGACACTTTAAGTGTCACTTTGAGTCTTTTTAAGTTTCTTCATGATGATCTTTTGAATGGACAATTGCATGCTTAGAATAAGGAATAAAGATCTTTGTATCTAGTAGAGAACTAGGAATGACATAATAAACTCTAGAGATATTATATCAGCAGAAAAAAATCTGATATATTGCATGGGAACAATAGAATAGATATAGAATAGTTTTTGAAAAGAAGAAAAGATATACTCTATTTTGGAGAATCTGGAATAGAAAGCGGTCGGTTTTATATCTGTGTATTCTAAGGTGTTGAATTAGTCTCTCTTCCATAGGTGTGGAGCAAGGGCCCACTCCCACCAAAGGAGAGAAGGATAGTATTTATTGCTTTGATTTACTGCTTTCTTAGATTCTTGAAAATGCTTAGTTTAGTTTCATTGCTTTGGTAATTGTTAGATCAGAGTATTTTTCTCTTTCATTTACTGTTTTTCCATTTTTTTGATAATTAGTTCATTTCAGCAAATTGTACTTCAGATTCTTAGATTAGATCTTCCCTTTTAGCAAATAGTTAAATGCATTATTCTAAATGGATAAGTAGGGTTAGTTTTAGAAGGTAGTTTTTGGACTGTTAGTTATTAGTTCATGTCGCAGATAGCCATGGATACACTGCCCTAGATTTCAAAAATTAATATAAATAAATGCAAGGTACAACGACCCTTGTCATTTTTAGCATCGTTGTCGGGGATTAGTGTTGATAGAAACTCTAATTAGTAGTCCTAATAATAGAATTAGGTTAATTTTGTATGGTTAGACCTAGAGAGATTCACTGGGTAGGTTTATAAAATAGCAAAAACTCCAACCTCAGTCTACAGAAGAAAGAAGTGGGGTAGATCTGGATATCTTTGAGGAAGAAAACCCCTCATCTAACACTTTGGAAGTACCATCAAACCCAATTGTTCCTCCAATCCCTAAACATCACATTATCTCAAAATACATCCAATGGTTGCAGGAAAAGATTAAGGAAGTTTAAACTGATATTTTAGATCCCTTTAATTTTCAAGAGAATTCAGTTAATCCAGTTACCATGGGAGATAATCATAATGATAATGAAAACCAAGATCCTCTTAGGAATCCAAGGAGAACTTTCTCTTATCCTATAGCCTTAGATCCTGAGCACAATGCCCTCATGATGAATATTTCCCCATCTATACTTCCTACCTTGAGAGGAATTCCTTCAAAGAATCTTGACCAATTTTTGTTTGAGTTTAAAGTCCTATGCCAAATGTATATATAGCTCTGATAATTAGAAGTTAAAGTTGTTTCCCTTCACACCCAAAGACTCATCCATGAGATGGTTTATGGGATTGACCCCTGATTCCATCCATTCCTGGGATCAAATGAAAATAGAATTCCTTGAGAAATATCAAGACTATTGTCGAATCAGTGATAGAAAAGAGGAACATTTTAGGACCAAGTAGAGAAAAGAAGAGAGTTTGGAAGACTATCTAGATAGATTCAATTTTTCCCTGTAGAGATATGGTGATCCCATTGAACATGGCCTAGCTAAAGCCTTACTTTTGAGAGGATTGGAGAAGAAATCAAAACAAGCACTCAATTTAATGGGTAAAGGAAACATAAACAAACTGGACATGCCATTTATTGAAGTATTTTGTAGGAACTATTCAAGGACTCATGATGGAGTTAGAACTTCAAAGTCTCTTAAAGGAAAAAATGACAGAACAGTTGATGGAGGAATTTGCCAATTTTAAAATAGACATTTTGGTTCAACTAAATACCACATTAGATGGGATTCAGGTGAAAAATGGAACAACCGAACCCTTCTCTATTTACTATCCAAGATGTAGAAACAAACATCTTTTAAGAGAATGTCCCCTAGATAAGACTGAAATCTATCATATATGTGACAAAATCCATTGTAACAGCCAATGTGACCAACTTCCAGCCCTGAAGAAGTTAATAAATAAAATGTTCAGTTTGAGGAGGAACTAAATTATGTTTGACAAAAACAAACTGGCAATTTTCCCTATAACCAATATCCAAGTCAGACTTCTTATAGAGGCCCTTCAAATTGGGAGAATAACCAGTGGAACCCTTCATGGAATGGACCTCCAAACCCTCCTCAATGGGGACCACAAGACTAGTAGAACCAACAATGGCAAAACCAGCATTGGCCATAGCAGTTTCAAACCTAGTTTGGACCACAAAACATGCAACAGTGGAATCCTCAACAAATTTATAATCAATCATACCAAGGTCAACAAAGACAATATCCAAATCAACAACAAGAGCTTTTGACTGGTCCAATGAACACACCAAATTAATCTCAAAATGAACTAGTTACTCAGCCACCCCTACCTACACAACCTATAGCAAACCCGAGACATAATAAACAAGGAGCAATAGTTTACCTGACTAATCAGGAAAACATGGTTGTAATAAATGTTATCTATTTGAATAATCTCCAGCTTTGTTCAGGAAAAGCTTTACCAAGACCATCTCCTCCCTTAATTATTGAAATCACTGATGAACAAGAATCCACAAATCCCTCTAAACAACAAATCCAATAAGAGATTACTACCTTTAAAGTGCCCCAAAAATAGTCTTCAGAAGACCATGGAGTTCCTCTGGAGAGGCCTTCTGGAGCATCTCCATATATGCACTCCGGAGATGCTCTGGAGATGCACTCTGAAGTTACTCTGGAGATTGAAAAGAAGGCATCATTCCCTAAATGGCTTAGAAAAGTTGCTCCCCAAAAATAAACACCATCTAAATAAAATCAGCCTATCATTGACTCCGCATTGTTGCAAGAAATAAGACAGTTAAACATTGAAATTCCACTCCTACAATCCATAAGAAATGTCCCAGAACTTAACCAGTTTATTAAGCAACATTGTGTCAAAACATAGGGTAGAAGGAAAAATTTTCCCAAGACTATTCAGGTGGAAGGGAAGGTAGTGGACCTACTGGTTGGAGAGATTCTCCTTCTTAAGTATGGTGATCATGGTAACCCTATTATCATAGTCCACATTACAGGGGTTGAGATATCAAACGTGTTAGTTGATTTAGGGGCAGAAATCAATGTTATGACAGTCCACACTTTAGACAAACTAGCTCTCATAGGTCTTCAACCCACTCCTACAATTTTACAATTAGTTGATCAATCAGTAGCAGTCTCAAAAGTGGTGTTAACTGATGTCCCAGTCACAGTGGAGTCTTGGGAATCTCTAGTTGATTTTCTAATTTTAGAACTAAGAAACCAAAGAAATGCTTATCCCTTGATCTTGGGAAGACTATGGTTGGCTACTGCAACAAAATCAATTGACTGTAGGACAAGGGATATGGTTATATCCAATGGGATGGACATGAAGAAAATCTCTCTGTATCCCTCAGCCAAACCCTCTCTGAAATATTTAGGTAGAGTTTGGGTTGATGAAACCAATAACACAGAAAATGGTGCTTCTTTGGCCATAGTAACCATTATGGAACACCTAGGAGACTTGGGAGAGGAAATAGATGTTGACACTCCTAAAGACATTACCCATATCATTATATACAACCAATCTAATGGGATTTGTGGAGGACCCCAGAAGAGATTTTTTAGCAGCAACACATTGGCCCTTGGCAAATGTCATTCCCTGTGGTGAAACTTTTTGTAGAGACATTGCTACCTTTCATATGTTATTACCCCATTCCTATCCTTTAAACTTGATGAAAAATGAGCACAAGATAGTTCAATCTATTCATCAAGACACCAAGAAAGTTATGGTTTTACCATGGAAAACTTTGAACATTAACAGCCGGTTGACAAGAGACAAAGAAACAAAACTTATTGACCTTATGGTGTCTCATACTGTATCTTTTGATTGAGAATATGCAGACATGAAAGGAATTCATCATAAGATCTGCACCTACCGTATCTACATTGAAGATGTGAAACCAATTAGGCAGCCTCAAAGGAGACTGAATCGAGCATTGAAAGAGATAGTTAAAACAAAAATAGAAAAATTGTTGCAAGCAGGTTTCATCTATCCCATGTATGACAATCAGTGGGTGTCCCCTTTAGTGATTGTTCCCAAAAAGAATGGAAGGAGAGTGTGTGTAGACTATAGGGAGCTAAATAAAGCCACTGAGAAAGACTAATTTCCATTACCATTCATTGACTAGGTCATAGATAACCTTGTAGGAAAGAAGTACTTTTCATTCCTAGATGATTTTAGTGGGTATAATCAGATCCAAGTGGCACCAGAGGACCAAGACTAGACCACTTTTACCTGTTCATGGGGTATATTTTCTTACAGAGTTCTTCCACTTGGCCTATGTAACACTGCAACTACCTTTCAAACAATTGTTCTAGCCATCTTTGTTGAAATAGCGAATAAGTGCATGGAGGTCTACATGGATGGGGTTTAAAGGATCTAGGTCCTTAACCAAATTTTATTTTGTGATGGGTGACCTTTGCATTTAGGACGATGCTTTGATTTGGGATTTAAGATTTGATATTGATTTTAGTTGATGGATGGTGAGTTGATTTGGGAGATTGCTCAAATTGTGGCTTTAGGACTTTGGGATTTGGTTTGTGGGATGTTGGATCATGGATGGATGGGTTTCATGTGGAGTGAAGGTGTTGAATTTGCTTCAATATCTTGGATTTTGTCAATTTTCAACCTTTGGCTTTTTGAGGATTTTTTTTTTATTTTAGACTTTTTTTTTTTGGATTTTTGGATTGTTTTACGAGTTGGACACAAGGTGCAAACAAATGAAGCACATGAATAACCTAATTATTCAAGTGGGAGTGTTTGGCTTATGATAAAACCGTTATACCTAAGCTCATTTGTGGATAGTATTGGCCCATGATCTATGAGCGCTAACCACAAACTTGATTTTTTGTTTGTTTGTAGCCTATTATCTTGATTCCAAAGGCACATGATGAGTAACTTCTTGAGGCTAATCACTTACCAGTGGATCATAAGTTATGAATGGCTAAAAATTCTTTATTTAGGTTGAACAAGGCTTTCTAGGTGATATTCTCAATATACTTGAAGGTAAGGGAGGCCAAAATCCATGGAATGAGGTGTATGTCTAATAGCTTGGTTTGAGAGGGTAACCCACTCTTCACCATCACTTTGAAATCTATAAAGTTTCTTGCAAGATTAGACTTAACGACAAGTGTGCCTCGATGGGAGATTATTTCAATTCTCTCCCAAATTTCTATCCCCCACTAGAACATGTGGGTTCATGTTGCAACTTGGTGATGAAATCTAAGCCAAGTCTACTAAAAAGAAGCTAAAAAAAGACTAGTCCCTTTTGATTTCCAAGGTCACCTTGCGACGCAAAGAAAGAACATACATGTTTCTAGGCTTTTGGGTAGACAAAAAGTGAATAAAGGGATGTTTTTTATTCCTAAGATCACCTTGTGGTGTGAGGGAAGAGCATACACACCATCATCACAAAAATACAACAAGCACGTGTTCATTAACTTAGTAAAAAGTTTAAGTCTAAGATATGAAGATTAATATGCACAAGGGATGCTTTTGATTCCCAAGATCAGCTTTTGTTGTGAGGGAAGAGCATACTCACCCTTGGACACATCAATCAAACAAACAAATTAATTTCCTTATCAAAAAGATGCCAAAAAATAAAATGGGGTTTGAAAGTGTATCTTTGTCACAAAACCTACAACCCACACATTAGTAGTTTGAAAAAGTCTTGGATTTAGATAGGGATTCCCACCATGTGTGCCAAAATGTGTATGATAAAATATGGAATAAACAAAAAGAGACAAATGCATGAAAACCTATCCTATTCTACATAAACCTACACCTCCGAGTGAGCTAAGATTGTATAACAAAAGAGGGAAACCAAACAAGAGATCTCACCATACAACCTTTTTTCCAAAAAGGTGCTCAAGTTGAATGTTGTTGTTGAGTTGAGATGTGGCTACTCATTCCAACAGCATGACCTTGCTTTGCATCCAATTCCTACTCTTGGGAATATCTTGTGGAATAGTTTACTTATAGATTTTGGATAAGGATGATGGATGGATAGTATTAGATCTTGGATGATGGAGGGATGAAATTGTTCCATTCTCAAGGGAGAATGAGAAGCCAACAAGTGGCATGCTATAATTGGTGCACATGATTAAGGAAAGGATTGAGAAGATATGGAGAGTATTGATTTACTTGATTTGAATGAAGGGTGAGGATTGAAAAGGAAATTTTTGAAGCCATGTGCAAGTGTGGAGCTGTGCAAGTTTTGAGCATTGTGCAAGGTTGACTTTGCTTATATGGTGGAGGATTGGGCAAATGATTAGTTAGTTGATCAAACTAGGTTATTTAATCAACTAATGATTGAGGAAGATTTAAGGTTTTTGGTGGAAATGTTGAGGGAATGATTGATTTAATTAAATACATGTTGATTTATTCAATTAAAGCTAAACTTTAGAAGAAGGGTTGAATTGGTTAATTAATTAAATAAATAGTCATAATTTACTTAATTATGTCAAAAGAAAGGTTATATTTGTTAATTAAATATGCAACTTATGTAATTAATATTTGGAGGATGATCGAATTGATTTAATTAATGCTAGAAGGGGAGATGTTGGATGAATCTGGTGTGATGTTAGGACATAGTGAGATTTAGGTGTCTACAAGAAGATTCTATGATTCTAGTCAATATGATTAGGTCTCAAAAAGTTGGCAATTGGAAACTTAACAATATCCTTTTACTAGTATGGGAGCTTTTGGATGTTTTAGAATATGAATGTGGACATTATTAGAAGCCAAATCTCTTAGCTGACATATTGGCAAATTTAGCTATAGATGGAGATAGGGTATTTGTTCAACGTCAAGATCTTAATGTTTGGTGTGATGATACCCTTAGAAATATTTATTTGGGAGAATTGAAGTCTAATTAAAGATGAGGTGGATGTTGTTTTGACATGTGGTGGGGTTTCATGGGTGGCAGTTGTGGTATTTCTAACGACTGGTTTTTACTCTGTCTAATTATCTGGGTGATGTGGACCTTATTTTTTGAACTTTCTATGGTTGGCAAGTATTTGTTTATGGATCTAAGATGAACTCTTTTGGCAGATTTCACTTGTGTGAGAATGAGTTATTTGTATCTTATCCAAACAATTATTGATACTTGGTCATTTTTTGACCTATGGGATCCTTATTATAGTGATTTGTTAGAAACTAAGAGATTTTTTTTTTCACATGTGAGCTCATTTATTGCATTTTAATTGATTGTTCTATGGTGGATTGGATACAATATATTTTAAGTAGATTTCTAATTCTTAAATTTGTCATGGAGTGTTGACATAATAGGTGTGTTTGGCTCTTCCCAAATAAGTGGGAATTGTAGGACGTTAGGTAGTATGATTAGGAGAAATTAAGCAAGATCTTTGTGATAAGATCCCCACTAGTGAAAACTACTACCAAAAGGATCGTTAGTAATAGCATTCTTAATCAGTTTCATCAAAAGAACCTCTTAAGTGACATTGTATCAATCTTCTTATCTAATATAATGGATTTCATACTCGATGAAGATCTAACTACATTGTTGGTGTGGTCGTTCATTTATCAAGCTTTTGTTCCTAAAGATAGGATGGATTTGGCATTGAGTGAGTATGACAGTGATTTTAGGTCATGGGATGTCAGTGTTGTGTTCCCCTTGGATGTTTTAGCTAAATCATTGATTGCAAATTGTGTCCTAAGCAAATCTCGTGAGGGACAAGTAAATGGATCACTTGACAAATTTTATCATGCTCTGCTTTTCCATGAGAAACAGATGTGTGGGATAATTTTGGGCAGGGCAAAATCAATTGCTCATGTGATCTTTTTCATAAGGGTGGCCATTCTCAGGGTCGGGTTTGGGATTTTTTATCGGAGGATGATGCTGAGTCAAGTGACAGTAGTTAATTGTGGTTTCCTTAATAGATGTGATGCTTATGTTTATGTTTTTGCTTAATCTATACAATTGGTTTTTTATTTTTTTGTTATCTCCACCCCCTGATTTGTGTTCAAGCCATCTGATATTTTTACTACTTATATAATAGGATCACTTTTATCCATCAAAAAATTTATTTTAAATTCATTTTTATATTCAATATATCTTTAATTTTATTTTATTTATGTATTTATAATTTAATATTTTACATTTACATACGTTTAATAGTTAAGAAATTTTAATTATTAACTTCAAAATAAAATATATCATATTCGATAGATAAATAAGGAGACTTCACTGGGACTCATTAAATATCTTTACAGGTGTGAACCTGGACATGCGTACGAAGGTATAACAACCACAACTCAAAACAGATATAAGGAAACTCAATATACTCCAAATTCAGAAAACAACTGAACGAGAAAAATATCGTTCAGAAAAACAAAATACAATTCCATCAAAAAAAAGATTTTGTTCAAGATAAGATCTGTCGCGAGGTAGAGAAGATCAGATTCCATGGATTGTCAATGATCATCCATGTCTTCCTCTCCACCTAAAGCAATGTTGGGTCCTACTGCCAACTCCTCCACAATCCCAACTACTATGTTTTGTTCCATTTAACTGAGCCTCACTGGATTTTTCTACACTTACCATAAAACCCTGTAACATTTGTTTTTTCAGCTGGAGAAATAGAAACTTGTCACATCCTAAAGCACAGAAAAAATTTGTAGAAGGCAATAAAAATACGACAACTTTTTTTGGAAGGTCCCTTTCACCAAATAACGGACAAGAGGCGTCGCCTTGTCATGAGAGAAAATATCATCCCATGGAAAACTCAGAAATGTCCTTAGTATTAAAAAGACCAGTCTTTGGAGTGACTTGTTAATGGAGGTTAGTTGTTTGAAACTTGGGTTTTGGTGTGTACTTTTTAAAGTAATTTTACTGAGGTATGAGAGAAATTATAAAAATAATACCTCTAAAAATTAGAGTTATTAATTCTTCTCTAAAATTTGCATGGTAAGATCTTTTGTTTGGTTTCCCTTTTTGTTATGCAATATTAGCTCAATCAAAGCTGTAGGTTTATGTAGAAAAGGATAAATGTTCATGTATTTGTCCCTTTCTCTTTATTCCACATTTTATCATACACACTTTGGTGATAGTGTTGTTGATTTGGGAACAATATATCCCAAGAAAAATGTGAGGATTGAGAATGATATACCCTGATGACGATGGTTTGCTTAGAATTGAACAAGGTTTGAGGTGAGGCTGGGAACAAAACTTATAGATGCTTTTGGATAATGTGCCAAATTGTTGGGCTAGATTTTCAAGGATTGTCATTGCTTGCACTTGGATGGACTGTTTTGGGTAAATAGGATTGTTGCATTGGAATGCATTTAGATAGTCTTTTGCTTGGAACCAATGACAAGGGAAAACCAAGTCTAGAGACAAGGATGAAGGGAGGACTGCATGGAATGATTGAGGGATTGCAAATAGTGGATGGGTGGATGCGGGGCTTAGAATGGATTGATGGAGGGTTTAAGGATGGAATTTCGAAAGACTACATCGCATAGGAATAACATGTCCCACTATAGCCACTAATGACACTATGTTGCAATGCTTGTGATGATAAAGTGGTAGTATTTGTTGCAAAAGTGTTGGAAAAAGGGAGAGAGAACAAAGCAAAGTTGCAACTATGTAGCTTTTAAATGTTTTTAAATCTGAAATAAAAGCATGCACGTAAATCTGAAAATTACTTTCAATTTAAATGAAATAGTATTTCTCCAATTTAATCAATGTAGTTGAGAAGAAAAAAAATGATAGAAGTAGACACAGAATTTACGTGGAAAAACCCTTGCGGGAAAAAACTCCACACCCAAAGAGATTATGTTTGTATTAATTCATGTAAATGAGTTTACAATAATACTGAAATCTTCTTTGGATTTTGCCAACACTCTGTTACTTCTTCAATCTTCAAATACTTGTCCTTCCTATCATTACCTGTCTGTAATATGTAATGTTGTGATGTTTTCTCATGTAATGATTTCTCATATTTTCTACTAACTCAAGACATCATAATATAGAAGCCATGGATCTCAAACATATAATAAACTGTATCCAATAACATGAGAAGAAACCTCATGCAAATCCAAGTGCCCAATATAGTGAACTCCAAAGCTGCATGGTAGAAATTAATTGTTAACTGCAAGTCTCAAACATGGGCGCCCAAGAAGTCTCAATCAAACTTAGTTAACTGAAGTGTTATGTGACAATAACAAAGCACAACTGAAAGTCTCAACATGGGCACCCAAGAAGTCAAACTCAAACTCAGTCAACTAAAGTGTTATGTGACAATAACAATGTTGAACTAAAAGTTTCTTCATGAGTGCCTAGTAACTCCCAATTAGACAAAGTCAACTGAAGTACCAACGCATACCAATGTCATGCAAACAACATGCATCATTGATGTCCCCAGTATAATTTTGTAAACAACTTGTTCTGTAACATGCAAGAGTCATGTAATCACCTATAGCACCATGCAAGAGTTATCCAAAATTGATCATGAGTTAGAGTGTCATGCAAGATACATGCAACACCATATAAATGACATGCAATAGCATGCAAGTCCATATAACTAACATGCAAAAACATGAAAGTCCATATAACTAACATGCAACAATATGCAAGCACACGCAAGTGACATGCAAGTTCATATAAGTGACATGCAACAACATGCAAATTCATATAAGTGACATGCAACAACATGCAAGTCCATGCAAGTAACATGCAAGCACATGCAAGTTCATATAAGTGACATGCAACAACATGTAAGTCCATGCAAGTAACATGCAATACATGTAAACTCATACAAGTGGCATGCAACATGCAGGTCCATGCAAGTATCATGCAACAACATGCAAGTCCATGCAAGTTTTTATGAGTTCACGCAAGCAATATGAAAATATCATGCATCTCTAACTTCACTGTTAACTGCCACATCATATTCATGCAAATATCATACATCTCTAACTCCTCTGTTAACTGCCACATCATATTCATGCATCTCTAACTCCTCTATTAGCTGCCACATCATGTTCATGCAAAGTGTATCAACATTATCCACTCATGCACACAAAAAAGCAAACTCCTAGTCTTCATTGGGAACGCCTCCAAAGTGAGTGCCCAAATTAGCTCTCTTCCTAGGAAATATCACCAAGTTAAGATGGACATCAAAGAGTCAACTACAAGTCTCCATGGACTCCACTTCCAAAGTGGACACCCAAATTGGATCCTACCTCATTGGAGTTATCATCATGTCATAGTGCTATAATTAAATATTATTTTGTCTCTCAAGCTGTTGTGTTGGAGAACACTTTCCAAAAACTTTGGAGACACATGAATTTGGTTAGGATTGCAAAGTTAATGACAACTTATCCCAACAAAAAGATTGGGTATGTCAAGAAGTGTCCAAAGCATGTGTCAACATTGTGTCTCTATCCTTATCAAGGTCAAAAGCAAAAAGGGATGATGGATTGGATACAATGTGATAGGTATGCATATTTAATAGATGGGTATGATCGGATGGGAGCAGCTTGCCCCCAAGCGTAGGGTACTCATAGATAGCTGACTTACACATGATACCTGAGAATGGTTTTTCATCATGGTACTTATTCAAGATGTCATAAGAATGGTTTTTAACCATTGGATTGTTTTCTCTTGACTTTTTTTTGTTTTTTATGATTATTTGAATTTTGTAATTTTTGAATTTGGAAGTTGGGATGGGATTGATGGATTGGATTTAGGATTGTTGGACTTAAGTGTCTATTTCCATGGTGAGCTAACACTATCTCATTCTGAATAATTGTTGCACACAGATCATGTTGTTAACGTTGCATTCTATAGATGTTGTTAGAAAACTTGTTGATTACTAAGTGGCTTCCCCGAAATGTAAATAATGGTACCATCATAGCCCTACATTAAAGGATGTTGGGCCAAGGAAAAATGCTGGGCCAAGGAAAATGGAATGGGAGGGAAGTTGGATGAGGGATGAATATTGACTATGTGAAAGCTCAGATTAAAGGGGTGCAATGGTGTTGAACATTGGATAGTGGATTTGATTATGAAAAAGGGGTGGATGGAAAGATGGGATTGTGGAGGCATGAGTTAATTGCATGGGACCATGGAGAATCTGAACCAACAATTGTACACACCATGTTGCATTCTACAATTGGACTTGCATTGGATTGGATGATGGATTTTGAAGCTTTGGATTTGGTTTTGGGGTTTTGAGTGTATGGGATTTGGGACTCATAAGGGTGCTTGAATTTTGGGATTTTAGATTTTGGGATTGGGATGGGGGATTTTTGGATTGTCAATTTAGGGATTTCGGGACCCACATGGATTTTTAGACTTAGGATTGGGATATTTGGATTTTGGATTGTTGGATCAAATTTTTGATGGCAGATAGGGATTTTTGGATTTGGAGATGAGGTGAAATTTTGGAGATGTAAATTTGGATGTTCCACTAGGACTCATAGAGCCTCTTTGCTTTGGGACCCACATTGCTTTTTTGTTTTCCTTTTGATTTGTAGGCCCATATTAACTTTTGGATCCATTTTGAATTTTGTCTTGATTTTGATTTGATATTGCATGTCAACACTTTGCGACATGGTGATACTTGTATTATTGTGGGTTCTTTGCTTCATATGTTAGTGCATCCAAATCGCTTCCAAAGTCTATGTTATGGTCCCATGGGGAGATATTATCTTGGAATCCTGGTGACTTTCGTGATAGCTCATCATATTGGAATAAGTCCAACGATGTGTGATTTTGTTTATCGAGATCAATGATTTGAGGTGATGGATGGTCAAGGTTGGTGATAGGGATAGTGGTGTTGACGAAATGGTTGGTGGTAGCAAACTCTTTGTAGGAGCGATAGGGGGAACCTGGTTTGATGTTGGAAGAAGCTTCCTTAGGATTTGCAGAGTTGTTACAAATGTCTTTAGATTGTTCAGCTTGAGATTTATAACTTTGACGCCTTGAAATCCTTGATTTGAATTAATAACTATGGGCTCCAAGATTCCTTGCTTATGAAGGCCTAATCCTTTGCCTTGATAGTTCATGTTTTGACACATTCAATTTGCAATAGAATACTGGTCACTTTAGAAACAAGATGTGAATCCATCTTTAAATAGGCTAGAATTGGTGATTGTTTTAATTTCCTCAATTGCGACAAAACCAAACCAAACAAAGGTGGTTGAACTAAGGTAATAAGATTGTGGTTCAAGGATGGCTTCAATATGGGTGTTTTGATCTTGAGATTGTAGGGGATCATGAAAGGGATTGGCTTGGGTACTTGGATCTTGATTTGGTTGGGGATAAGTTTGGGTAAGCTTTGGAACAAGCGCTTGACACATCCTTATTTGTTTGGTTGACACAATGGAGGAGTGTCATTTTGATTTGACATTGTTGTTAGTGATTAAAGCACAAATACACTCCTCTAGTTTCGCACATGGGTGGGTGAGGAGTCTTTGATGCTTATAAAATTTGAATTTGATGGACTTTTGGAAAGGTTGGAGTTTATTCTCCCACATAGATAGACTTGTAGGGATGATGGATTTAGGAGGATGATAGCACAATTCTGGAAACATGCTACAGCTATCCTAAACACACCACAAACAGGTTACCTGATTTCTTAACCTCAAACAGTTTTTCAACAAACTTTCTATCACCATTAGTGACAGGAACCAGCAGTAATGATAAAGATTGGACAAAACAAGCAATTTAAAACCAGATTCATACATATGATAGAACTACCATAATCACACTCTTTATTCTACCTAGCTACAGAAGCTATCCATACACATGCTACAATAACATAATGAACAAAATTTACTCTTCCATTATAGTTAGCCAAATCGGCCACTAAATATAAAACATCACAGATTATGCAAAATTCTATTATCACAATGTATTGATCCACATGTTGGATCGTCCATCTCTATCTATCTTATTCTGCTTCTTAACCATGTCGACCTCTAACTGGCCTCTTTCTCCTTCCTTGGCTCGATCTAATCTATTTGCCCTTGGGCCACATTCAATTCATTCTCCTTGGCCTGATGAACCGGCCTTCTCTATTTGACCTACAGGCTCTTCTTTCTTCCCTCGGCCATTTCAAAATGCTACCACCCCAAACTCAGCCTCTCTCTCTCTTCTTATCGGCCTTTTCTCTAGTTTTACGACCGTTCCCTTCTACTGTCCATCCCCCTTCTACAGAGAGGATCTCTTCTCTGTACCGACCATCCAACCTCCTTTTCATCTATACGATGCCCTCCTTAAAACTGCCTTCTCTCTCTCTAGCATCCGCCCATTGGAATATGCCTTGTTCAAATATCAACCGCTTTCTTTCCTGCCTCGCCACTGACTTCTTCCTTCGCAATGATGATTTGCATTTACTTCCCTCTCTCTCTACTCCAATTGTTCATAACCACGTTTGATTTCTTTCCTTTCCCTACCATTACAAGATGCAATTGCTTCACAATCTCCTAGTTGTTCTGAAACCATCGCAGGGTGTTTGGTTGCCCTTGATCATACCTCTGTCTTTCACGTCCACCATATTCGGTCATCCATCTTCATTTTGTAACTGCCCCAACTATCATTTGTTATGGTGACAAGAGCTAACCTTGTATTATCAGCGACAAGAAACTCTACAAATTGGCGACAGGTACCTACGGTTACCCGGACAAAGATTCCTTTATTAACTGGTGACAAGAACTGGTCCCTGCCTTGTAAGCAACAAGAGGATAAAGAAAGAAAAGAGATAGGAGGCTCCACCAATACATCTCTGAACACACAACCACCAACACACCACAGAACCCAACACATTTAAACCAAAAATTCAAATACTAATGTAAATTTCAAAAATTAAATGAGATGCCCCTGCATCAGACTCCCCAATGGACAAGGATCATGTGCTCCAGCACATGTGATTCTTCAGCAAATTTACTAGAATTTCTTCTTCTTTCACTTCTTGCACAATATTTTTGGTACAATCATCCTATGGCTCCAGCCTTGTTGTTCCATTTGTATCTAACTTCCCCCCAAGTTTCTTTTCCCACACAATCACATATAAATCAATGCAAATGACTCTAATCATACTGTTCAACTGCTCTTCAGTCTGATCAAACTCATCCTCCAATAGAAACTCATCTGGGACTTCACCATGTGTATTACCAAACACAAAGTTCTTACAAGAATTGGTATATCTCTCTTCATTCTTCTATTCTAACTTCTCACTAATCAACAAATCAAAATAAAATAAAATAATGTCCTCACATAGGACCAAGAAATTTACCTCCCCTTGCAAATCTGTAATAACCCCTAGTTCATAGACTCCAATCCTTCTCTCCACCTTCGTTGTTTCACTTGACTTCATGTCTTCATAAACACATTCCTTCAATGCACCCTTAGGAGATTCCTCTTCAACTGAATTATCAGTTGTCCCTTTATCCAAATCCAGATCTTCACTTCTATCCTTTTCAACCTCAAGGTCTTCACAAATCTTTATTTCTTCAACATCTACCTCAGCTGCAATCTCTCTCTTTTTCCCTTTGTTGTTTTCAACTTTCCATGCCATTGTTGTTCTCATTTGCTTCTCACTACTCTTATTCCATTTGAACTTTCCTAATTGCCTTTGCTTATTATCTTGTTTCCTAGTATAATTCCTTCTTCTCATTTCCTTTTCTTCTACAAGCCTCCACCTTTCCAACTCATATTCACAAATGCCATCCTCACCACTCACATCCAAACTCTTCTCATCTTCATCCATCAAATTTTTATCTTCAACAATTTCATCTATAAATTGAAAATTTTCAAAAATAATTTGTTTACCTTTCCTTTTGCTTGCATCCTTCTCTAACTTCCTCCAAGCTACTCTTGTAACCATCTCAACCTCATTCTTTCCTTTTGCTTCAACCTCTGCAGGCATGTCTTCTTCATGGATTTTAACTTGTTGGCTTTGGCTACCCTACTGCAACACAATCTCTTCCTTCATGACTCCATTAATTTATTTGTCTTCCATCTTCTTGCAAAGTCTTCTTCTCACCATCTTCTGCTACACCAACTCCATAGGCTGTTGTCCTAGCTTTCACCATCCATACTTTATTATTGGGCCGATGTCCCTTCTTTGCTGCACTGATGCTTTTCTTTCCTTGTTCTATTTTTAATCTCAAATCATCTTCCTTAGGCCTCTGCTGGCCAATTCATTCTCACCTCTGGTTGCCACTTATGCATCTGCACAACCATCATTCCTTGCACTTGTTTGTTAGCAAAAACATAATCAAAAGCATCTACATTTTTACCATTTAATGGCTACCCCATAACAATTTAGTTTCCCTGCCAATATGGCACTATGTATCCATGACTCTTAATCACATCTTCATTTTCCAATAGCTTCTTCTTATTATCAACTTGTCTATCCATATTTACACTTCTATTCATACAATCAAAACTAATAGTTTCCTTACCAAAATCATCATTTTGTCCTTCCATTACCGACTATTCCAAATTTCTATTCACCTTGGCTTCATGACTTATTATCTCTTCTGCTTTACAAGACTCATTTTCTTCATCCGCATCATCCTCTAGAGCATCCTAAAACTCCATGGTTGCTTCATCGTTAAACTCTTCTTCATTCTCAGGTACTCTATATTGTACCATTGCTGCAAACTCTTCTTGACACTCAGCTGCAACCAACCTTCTCTCATTCTCATCTTCCACTCGCTCTTCAGGAGCTATTCTTGCCCCATCTCTCATCATCTTCAAGGCCTCATTCTTGGCCTTCCCTATGGCATACTTCATACCTACATATACATCTGCAAACATGATATTAGTAAACAAAATAAGAGACCACAAAGTCTCAATTAATGCCCTCTTCCTGGACATTCTTCCCTCTTCGTCACTTTCTGCTTCAAGTGCTTTCTGCTGCACTTCCTCTTTCTTTCTTCTTTTCTTTAAGTCCTCCACTATGAGAACTTCTTCGACCTCTTTCGGTCCATGTTGCTCAAATGGCAACTCTCTGTTGTCCCATCTTCTATGGGTACTCTTTCCATCCTCATCTACTCTTCTTAAGGCATTTATCCTCTGCCTTTTTCTTTTCTCCATTATCAATTTCACAGGCCACTTTGCCTTCTTTTCCATCGGCCATACCCAAAAATATTCTTGGCTCTCTTCCTCAAGCCATTGTCGCATCACAATCATAACACTACAACATACAATCTTCAACAGAGATCAAATACACATTCAACATACACACCCAAATCTTCTTGTGCTTTGATACCACTCTGATAGCACGATTCCGGAAACATGTTGCAACTACCCTAAACACACCATAAATAGGTTACCCGATTTCTTAACCTCAAATAGTTTTTCAAAAAACTTGTTGTCACCATTAGTGATAGGAACCAATAGTAATGATAAAGATTGGACAAAACAAGCAATTTATATCCAGATTCATACATATGACAGGAACTACCATAATCACACTCTTTATTCTACCCAGCTACAGGAGTTGTCCATACACATGCTACAGTAACATAATGAATAAAATTTACTCTTTCATTATAGTCAACCAAATCGGCCACTAAATACAATAGATCACAGATTATGCAAAATCCTATTATCACAATGTATTGATCCACATGCTGGATCGTCCATCTCTATCTATCTTATTCTGCTTCTTAACCATGTCAACCTCTAACTGGCCTCTTTCTCCTTCCTTCACTCAGTCTAATCTATTTGGCCTTGGGCCACATTCAATTCATTCTCCTTGGCCTGATGAACCGGCCTTCTCTATTTGACCTACAGGCTCTTCTTTCTTCCCTCGGCCATTTCAAAATGCTACCACCCCAAACTCAGCCTCTCTCTCTCTCTCTTCTTATCGGCCTTTTCTCTAGTTTTACGGCTGTTCCCTTCTACTGTCCATCCCCCTTCTACAGAGAGGATCTCTTCTCTGTACCGACCATCCAACCTCCTTTTCATCTATACGACGCCCTCCTTAAAACTGCCTTCTCTCTCTCTGACATCCGCCCATTGGAATATGCCTTGTTCAAATATCAGCCGCTTTATTTCCTGCCTCGCCACTGACTTCTTCCTTCGCAAGGATGATTCGCATTTACTTCCCTCTCTCTCTACTCCAATTGTTCACAGCCACGTTTGATTTCTTTCCTTTCCCTACCATTACAAGATGCAATTGCTTCACAATCTCCTAGTTGTTCTGAAACCGTCGCAGGGTGTTTGGTTGCCCATGATCATACCTTTGTCTTTCACGTCCACCATATTCGGTCATCCATCTTCCTTTTGTAACTGCCCCAACTATCATCTGTTATGGTGACAGGAGCTAACCTTGTTCTATCAATGACAAGAAACTCTATAGATTGGCGACAGGAACCTACAGTTACCCGGACAGAGATTCCTTTATTAACTGGTGACAGGAACTGATCCCTGCCTTGTAAGCGACAGGAGGCTCCACCAATACATCTCCAAACACACAACCACCAACACACCATAGAACCCAACACATTTAAGCCAAAAATTCAAATACTAACATAAATTTCAAAAATTAAATGAGATCCCCTTACATCAAAGGATCTTGAACATCCGTGATAGGTGTTGGGTTGAGGACTGCATTATCAACAACACACTTGTTTTTTTCTAAAGAGGGATGGCATTGGATTAGCAAGGTTACATGACTCTCAACTTTGATCTTGCTATGTTGGGTAGGATTTGTTGCTAGTAGTCCTTGGAGTAAATCCATCAAGGTTATGTTGTATGTGATAGGATCAAATTGTGGATGGTTCAATTAATGGGATGGATTAGATTGCAAAGGTTTTGAGGATGTAGGATTTGCATAGGAGGTGGAGGCTACAAGGAACTTGTGTAAGGTTGGGAGCTTAGATATGGATTAGCTATGAGGGCCTTGGGTTGAAGTGGTGTTTCCCTTGTCAAAGGCACCATGTAGGAATGTCCAATAGATATTTGATTAGGATTGTGGGATAGCTAGTGCTAGCTAATTCTTGGTCTAAAGGCTCTTGATTGTTCATGGTTGGTTGATTAAAGCCTATGGCAAGATTGCTTGAAATTTGCATGGTGAGATCACTTGTTTGGTTTCCCTCTTATGTTATGCAATCCTAGCTCAATCAAAAGTGAACTAAAACAACAAACATCAATTTTATTAGTCTTGAGGCAATTATTTGATAGGGTCCAATTTTCTCACACATTCGTGAATCAATTAGTGACATCTATCTCAATAAAATCTTCATTAAACCTAGAGCTAAGTACCCTTATTTTATTTATTAAAATTTATGCATTTATTTCATTATATCTTAATCAATAATAGCTCTTTATTTTAGATTAGATTGTTTATTCATTATGATTTTATTTTTTGTACCTAGGATATTTGTATAGAAACATTTATTTACCAAACTTTAAAATTAAAGGTGATTCTCAAATGGTCACTAATGCTATGTAGAAATGACATACACCAAGTTGGAAACTCAACCCAAAAAATTTAGAAGCTCAACCATATTCTTTTGAAAGCTAGTGTAATGGTGAAAATTGCATACCCATGCCCTTTTCCCTTATGTTTTGGGCACACTTTAATTAGAGTGTACTTATTGCAATGATTATTCTACAAGTGGCATATTCTTGCATAAAAATGTGGCTCTTGACATCACCACATCCTAATCCCATTATCACTCATCCTCAAAGATTTGATATTGATCCCTAAATCCCCCATTCATCACCCTTGATCATATTTGTGGGTGCAGACTTGACCCAAGTCATTTCCATAGTCATAGATATGAACCCTAAAATTTTAAAATACAAATTCAAATTAAATGCCACTGACTCCCTTCTACTAGATGTTGTGAGGTGACCTAGTGCACATTTGTGGTGATTTTTGTCCTATGATGTTGTATTTAAAGACATACATAGACTCATTTTTAATCATGTGAGGGTTATCAAACAAATTGTATTTATGAGAGCATCATAGTAGCATCAAAGCATTACATCAATGCACATCTAACTAGGTATGTTGCATGCTTGCCTCTTGTCCTCAATCATTGTTCCAAAGCCATTAAAGTCTATCCACGAGGAGTCTAATTGAGGAGAACATGACCTTAATAACTTACCAGATTCACCAAAGGTGTTTGTGAACACTACAAGTCCTTACTCAGTTTCAAACATCAAAATATTGAGGTGAGTGAATTTTAGGTATTATAATTTTGCTAGTTCTTTCTACAAGTACATGTTCAGTTCTATGCACTAGGCCAATTTTTTAGATACAAATATGAACTACAATAAAACACAATTAATTTGTAAAGTCTAAGACACTTGCTAGATCAGACCTTAAAATTCTAGTTGTGTGACAAATCAATTCCCTACATCTTCAACATCATTCTCTTATCTCTAGAGTCCAACTAAATAGTGTATTTAAATTCATTTTATTTTTCAAGATTTTATTTAGCATTTATTGTTTCCTATCCAACTCATTTATCTAAATTAATTGTGTATAATTGATTGCATTATTTGATTAATTAGATATTTATGTAAGGATGTGTTTTTACCCTTACACCTAGAAAGCTTAAGAAACCTTTGATTTCATTATCTTCAATCATGGTTTTGGAGAGTTAAACCAAGTGACAAATATTTTAGCCAATGAGGACTAGCTTGGGTTTACCCCTCCTTTTCTTTAATTTTAAAACGATAAAGAGAAAAATATTCTTATGATATTTTATCATGATTCAATTATGTAGTTTTTGAGTCAAACTCATTGACCCATATTTCATGAGTAGTGGTTCGTATGAACATATCTCTCATGAGCTTGAATAGTCGAGAAAAATATTCTCATTTTAAATCAGAGAGAAGATTTTTTTGTACCTAAAAACTTGTCTTTTTCTTTATATTATAGAGGAGAATCAAAAACTCCAATTTTCAAGATACTATTTCTATGGCCTTTCCCTTACCTCAGTAAACTTATCTTTTAAAGATACTATTTTTATCACTTTTCCCTTACCTCAATTAAATTTGACAATCGACCTTGCTTGTCAAGCAATTTTTTTATGACAGTTATCTTTTCAATACTGCCTTTAAAATACTATGACATACCTTAGTATAAGTAGTTTATATAAAAACCAAATATATATATCAACATAATCCTATATAAATTTTGACAGTTTGTTCAAAATCTCTCCTTTCATATAATATAGTCTTTTTAAAATTTTGAGTATATTTTACAATAAAAATGCCTAAATACAACTATACAACTGTCAAATTTAAGCCCCCACCTCAATAAACTTAATTTTTAAAGGTACTATTTTCAATCAACTTAATTTTTAAAGGTACTATTTTTCAATCAACTTAAATTACCTTGAAGAAAACAAATGGAAGTCCAAATTTCAAACAACTGACCTCCCATCAACAAAGTCACTCCACAAAGATTTTTTTTTTTGTCCTGAGAATATTTCTGAGCTTTCAATGGGATGATTTTTTCTCATGAGAAGGCGACGCCTCTTGTCCCGTACTAAGAATTACACATGGCCTTATTTGGTGAGAGGAAACTTTGGAAACAATTAGCTTATTTTTATTGCCTTCTACGGAATTTCTTCTGTGCTCTAGGACGCTACGAATGTCTATTTCTCCAGCTTTATCATGGCTGGAAAAAAAACGTGTAACAGGCTTTTACGGCAAGTGGAGAAAAATCCAGAACAAAACTGAGCAGTTGGGATTGTGGAAGAGTTCGCAGTAGGACCCGGCATTGCTTTAGGCGGAGAGGAAGACATGGATGGCAATCCATGGAATCAGATCCACAGATACTTTTCTAATACCTTACGTGTGCAGGGTTCACGCCTGTAAAGATATTTAATGAGGAGTGCCAACGAAGTCTATATTCTCTATCTTGTACAAATGTTGTCTCCATCCGTAAGGAACATATAAACATGCAAAAATCTAAAGACCCTTCGTACCATAGTCTAATGACACATATAGCTTCCTAGTACTCCCACTACATAGGTAATGTCTATTCTGAAACTGACCAGAGCATCCAAAATTCCAACAAGACTCACATGGAGGACGTGGCTAAATCCTCTATCACATAGTGTTGGAGAATGCTCACTGATATGCAAACCTCCAAACTAAACCACTACAAAGCTCTATTTCCCGATCACCTTAGCTCTCCCAAGTTCTTCACATCACATAAAAATAAAGATTAAAGAGCCCCAATCATCCATATTGTCACTGAAAATAATGAAATATAATAACAATAAATGATCACCAACATGTTTGAAAACCAAAGTGATCTAATTAGCTGTACATGAATCCCAAACTCCAATATGAAATGAACCAAACCTTCGAAAAAACAACAGACCATAGAGAGAAAACCTATAAATCAAACCATGTTCTTCTACCAACACTAACAGATGCTCAAGCTGTGACAAGTAAGATCTCTATTTAACCTAAAACAGAAAAGTCATCAACATTTAACCATTCAACCCCAGTGATGTTCCAAACATAGCAACAACTAATGTAAGTTTCTCAAACCAAAGGAAGATCAAACTAGAAACCATTTCCACAAAAAGGGAATATGCCCGAAGCCACTAATCATCTCATGTACTCCTCAAACTAGTCCTTAGAACTAACTCCACAGCTCAACACCCAAACATAAGGAGACAATGAAAAAACATAATCATGTGTCTACTCTTAAAACAAGTCCCTAGAACTAACATCCACAGCTCAAGACTCATGCACATGAGAAAACAAAACACAAAGAAAGAATGCATCTAAAAACTAGCTGGGCAATACCTATCAGATTTACCACCAAGTGGACTAAGAGCGCGGTATGAGATTATTTCACTAATGAAGCACAATCTCCTCAACTTGTCCACCTTGAACTCACATCCATCTCCAAGTGTAGGCTCCTTAGTCTTTCAGCTAAAACCAAGTCAAGGGACTCATCACTCCAACAAATGATCTTCAAAAGCTAGAGATCTAGCCTCACCCAAATCTGACATAGGTGCACAATTGATCATCTCATGCCAACCAAACTCCAACCACAAGACTACAATGACTAGAAGCTCACAAGGAAAAATGATTGCAACACTCATCTAGCAAATTCACCTACAAATCACTGCCAAAGCTTCCATTGCATGATACAAAAACAAGGAACTTATCATGATCTCAAGATTTACTACAACTCAACCAAAAGCTCCAAGAGCTCCCCATGGCAACAAATTGTCCACATCCTCATAAAATAAATATAACCATCCTCTACTAATAGAACAAGGCATTGTCAAATAACTCTCACTACTCGCACGAGGCAGAATCGAAGAGCTCCTCATGACACCAATATCTACTATAGAAGATCATCCATCAAAAAGTGACAAATCCATATCACTACCAAAGCGCCCACTGAAAGTGGTCCTGACCTATGAATGACATCGTGATAAACATCTCCAAATTGGAGATCAATCATGGTCCTCATGCAATCAAAAAACTCAACTACAACATCAAGGGCTCCCAAAACGTAAAGTAAAACCATGATCTCCAACCAAGAAGATACCACTAACTATGTAACCACACAACTCACACTGAACTATGATTCAGAGCCTCTCATGACACTATAGTCAACTATTAAAAGTTCCAAAATGCAATTGTCTCAAGTACTCCAAATATCCACCTCTTTGTCTCTCTACAACAAACATACCAATACACCATGATGATTGAAAAGCCAACCAAACAAAATATGCATGCCATGGCATCCAACAACAAAATTATGTTGCAACAAAACAACAACACACCAAAGATTTGCTCTTGAATTCTTCATGCAACATTCAAGTACAAACAACCCACAAAGCTACCTCACATGTGACATCTCAAAACTAACAAAAAAGCATAGATAGTGCTCCAACAAAAACTAAAGAGAAACATATAACTCATACATCTTGAACAATGCAACATACAGATTCAATACCACATCCATAACATGCAAAATAGAGACAACCAAAGATAACATATAGATTCTCCACGACTCCAACATCAGATCAAATCAAGATCCAACTTGCCGCAAAGTCACATTAGAGTAGTCACAATTCAGGAACTTAAAAAGCAATCACCACAAAAATATTAAGTGATCAAATGCATACCAACACTTCCACATTGCTAAGCCTACAACCAACCTCCTCAAACCATGCACAAAGCATGCATGAAAATCTACAATTGTCTCTATCTAAAAAACCCGAAAGAACAATCTCTTCAAAGATCTACAAAACCATAAATTTTGATTAAAATGTAAAAGTTGTGAAACCATACATGTAAATCTAAATCCATTTAAACACCTAAAAACCCAAAAATCTATAAGTTGAAACAATAGAATATCACAAATAAGCATAACCACAAATTTTAAATAAAAAATCTACAAAACCCATAGTTCCAAACAACAGGAATCTACAACATGAAATTACAAGCATCAATAAGGACCAGAGGTTGTTCACAAACGTTATACCACCAAAAGATCAATTTCACAACCATCAATTTAGTGCATGCATATGAAGGAACTTGGTTGTCTAAAATCTTCCAGGTCAACAAAAGACCAACAACACAACTTGCATACAACCAGGGGCTAATCATCTAGTGCTTCCATGTAATCAGGAACTGAAACCATAAACCCAACATAAGCACTCATGATAGCAGTCAACACAACTAGTGCTTTTCCATGTGACTAAAGAGCCAAAAGCAAACACCCAAAATGAACACTTTTCCACTACACATGACCAAGAAACACATCCAGCATGCTAGACGGTAGTCACATACTACCAAACAATGAGCTCCAAGAATACAACATGCAAACACACAAAGAACTCCAAGATCTTACACCTTGGCATCCAATGCCCAACATTGGTTCCATTGACTTCTATATCATTCTTCCAATGTGTGCCATATTGTTTCCTCAAATATCAAACCAAATCCAATACAAATCCCACTCATACAAGGATTAATAACCAACCAATTCCTTCCAATAGATTTCCACAAGCTTGTCAAGCTAAGAAATCAATAACGAAGGAATACCCAAAACCAAATTACCATGGATACATCACATGCAACCCAAATGCAAGAACATGCAAGTAGATGCAAACCACAATACAACATCTACTCTAATACCAAATGTTAGGAAAAGTGTTTGCAAACCCATTAGTAATTAAACTTAAAACACAGCCCAGCTAATAAACATTCAAGTATTTCCACATTAACTCTTCAAGGAAAATATTACAAAAATCAAATCTATAAAGATTTTAGTAGCATTCTAACATGTAAACTACACTTAGAAAAGAAATAATGAGAGAAGAATAATAGAAGCAACCACAATAAGATAAGAGACACAAATATACACTAGTTTCGAGAAAAACTCAACCTCCAAAGCACTGCACAATTCAATGTTTTACCAAATAAATTATGGTTATAATACATTCATAGAGCTTCTTCATGCAATACTTCAATGAGATCAACACTCCTACTCACTTTGGTGAAAAGTTGGTAGCATAACCTTACAAAATACATTCCATACATCCTTTATCTCATGCCTCCAATATATAGACCCAAGGAGACCGAAAAAAACTACCAAAAAACAATACCATGAGACTAAACAAGGTCTCAAAATACCATGGTAAGAATTCCCATGACCCTCACATGTGTGGAGCCATCCCAAAATAGAAAACAACTCTTACACAAGTATATTTGACTTCCACCACTCAAATTGGCATATGTAACTGCCAAGCACTCCCCTATGAAGAACCAATTACATCTTACACCCACTAATAATGGAAGATGCTTTTACAAGTCCACTATGCACCCCTCTCATCAATGTCTCATTACAATAATATTTTCTCGTCTCCAAAGAATAATAAAATAATTATATATGTCCCCACCCTCACATGGGCATATCTATGAACAATTAATTTACATTAGACCTTAGTATATGCAAGGTGAATAACACACCTAATCCTAACAATTGAGCTCTCAACTAGAAGATCGACATCATCTATGCAAAAATATGAATGAATAATCAAATTTAGACAAGCAATAGAACTCTCAATAGGTAGAGTAGGCTCAATCGTCTATGAATCTAGATGAACAACTCATAGAGGAGTTTGGTTTGACATAGTAGAATCCACAACAATAGGATCGAACAAGGGAGTATCGGTAGTAGACAAAATCATCATCCATAGGAACAAAAATCTTCCTATAAGATATTGACAAGACAATACTCTAATAGCCATCAACTTTCATCAATCCACCTAAAAGATAGTTTCCTAGGGGACTTTGTAGGAGATTGATAACAATGCTTAGTAACATGAGTGGTTTTACCATCGTATTTACATGAATGTAACTTGAAACAACTACTCAAGTTATGACTTCTCCAACCATAATGTGAACAAATATGTGTTTTGGGTTTAGATGGTCAAATATCTAATGACATGGAGGGACTAAAGGAGAACCCCTATTGAATCTCTAAAAGAAGACCCCCTAACACAAACTTATTTGGTTTAGAATAATCAAGTATATAAAATTAAACAAGACCTTTGCACTATAGATCAACATGTCCTCTATTAATAGGTAATGATTCCTAATGTCTTAGAACAAGCTTAGATTGTCATATTTTATCGATAATTGACCTGGGAGAATAAATCTTAGATTGCTTCCAAGCATTAGATTTAATAAGATTTTTTTACTTTGAATTTTTTGACAATAGGCTTGAAAACATTTTTCTCAATAATTGATTTCTTAATGCACTTCTAGACAACTAGTTTAAAAATTAATGGCATTGTAGGTTGTTTTTTAGCACTAGTAGATGGTACATCAAGTTTTACACAACATTGTATTTTACTTGACTTTTCTTTAATGTCAAGTTGAGCTTTCAGTTGATCTATCTTGTTTTCTTAAAAGGGTGTGTGTTTCAAAATTGTATAAACAAAGGCTTAAATTGTCACCAACAATCACTAATCAAGTTTGCTTCATGTGGAATTTTAGCCTTCATGTGTAAAGATAGAATGCCAATGACATATTGCGTGGATCCTGTGATGTAAATGAACAAAATCCAAAAATTAACTTAGAGCAATGCAATACACAAAGAACAAACAAATTCGGGTACCATTGAAACTACTCATATATAGATAGACAAAAATTACAAAATCCTTATATCTTTGTACAATAATATGCCTCCATAAGAATAACAAAGAGATCCAAAGAGCCATTAAGGGTATGGTTCGTTGGTAAAGGTGTGGCACTATTGAACAGTTGTCATCCAAGTTCAAACACCCCATAGCAATAGCATGATCACAAGCCCCATGCCTAGATGTTGAGTTGCTACACTCATGGGGTTTGGACTACTTATTCATTTTTATAGGAGATGGGTGGACTTATTTGTGGTCTCACTGATTGAGCTTAGTTAATGCCCATTTCAAGTTGAGGGCTTGTTTGAAAGCCTCACTTAACCAAGAAAAATAAAAAGAGATCTAAAGAACAACAATCAATATCAAAAGAGGCTTAGCCTTTTACTCATGATAAACAAATAATGGGTATCAATGTCCATCGATAATAAACCCAACAAAGTGTTATTGCAATAATTCACTAAAATGTAGTTGAAATAATAAACGTGTATGTTAAAATGAGAAATGGACCCTACCAATGTGTTTGGAATATCCCCTATACCTCAAAATCAAATGGCTATAAGACAAATACAATTAGGGGACACAAAAGTTAAACTCCTTTTAATTTTGACACTCAAATCAAACAGTTTCTTCCCTTCACCAATGCAAAATCAAATTTCTTCATAAGTTTATAGAATTCAAAAAGATAATAGGTTGACTACTTGAACCCTATCTTTCATGTGTGGGCATATGTTACACATACTACAAAATTTAATTTTTTGAACATCTAAAACAAAATACAACCGTATACAAAAGCTATGGTAACTGCAAGTCTATCATTTTCTAATTATCATCATTAAATTAAGAAATCCAAGTTCATAAAAAATACAAATATTGTTAATTAGAAGTTTCAAGCTATGATCTTTAAGTTCCTAATTGAATGTTTTAGCAAAACTATCATCATCAACTCATCAAACAACACTTTTATCAACTTGTGGTGTATTTGCATCTCATAAAGAAGGATGGACTTAAGACGGATTTGAACATGACAGCTGTTGAATCTAAAAAACATGAGTAAATCTAACTATCTATTCCATAATTTATTTTACGTAAGTGTAGCCACCATCCAACATTTAAGCAATCATTTTATAGTGCCAAAATAGAATACCCCACTAAATTTTATGGGTTCCTTTTAATATTTTGTAAAAATAAAGTCACTCTGTTTTACTTATTTTTCTCTTTGGAACACAACATTAGAGCTATACCCATTTCAAATAAATCATTTATTGACAATATATCCAAGGAGATTTATGCATATATGCAGTAGCAGGCAATAGTGAGTTAAAAAAATTGTTGTCCACAAACTCATGGACTGGCATTTTTCACATTTTTAAACACATCAGATATTTATAGAAGGGAAATACCAATCAAAATTAAACCATATATGCATCAACAAAATCTTCAAGTTGCATCTGCTAGTACGCCACACCACATGAGAATGCCTTTCTTCTTCATGTTGTTGTGAAAGAAAATGCACAACTCTCTTCCATCATTACTCTTACAAGGAAAACAAATTTCATAGCACGTACATTATTGCTCTCACAGGCCACATATTTTTTCTATGTTACCAATTGCTAATTCCCATTAATAATAAACAACCATCACAAAATCAATTGAAAAGAGATATTAAAAGATACCCAACTCAACTCATTAATGCATATTCACATAGGTTATATATAGTTGTAGGGAACTAAGGTCTAATAAATGGTAAGCAAACAATATAATAATCAGAACTAGATAATTATGAGTTGACACTAATTAATGTAAATCAAAGGTTAAAGAGGACTTTTAGTTCTTTGATAATGTTGAATGTCAATGTGGTTGATTTGACTGTGTAGACGTGTTTGTTGATCAAATATGAAGTCTCGGTATCAGACATATGTTGTAAACTCTAAAGCTAATATGTCGTTGATGTCCCCCTATTGTCAAACATGATCACATCTGGTTATGTCTTTCTCTAGTGTAATTATGTTTGCCATGTCATGGTTCTACCTATTGTTGTCATGCACCTTCGAATTTTGTGCACATACAATGATAACTGATTTGGGCTAACATGGTGTTAATGAACACTTTTGGGGGTTTGTTGTGCCAGGATTGAGGTGTGGAACTTCCTAAAGATTTGATAAAACCCTTTGTTGTTTTCACAAGAGTGGCAAGCACGAGAGACGTGAATGCAAGATGCATAAAGTGTAGTATCTATTGATGCGATGTAAACTGCTCTAATACGATGTGATATGCTCTCAAGATGATCTAATGATCTAAAAATGGTGATTATATTCAATGATGTTCTAGTGTCCTAGTATTTTTCTAGAAGTATGACATCCTAGATACTAAATTCAAATACTTTGGCATACAAATCAATGGGCAATAGTCCAATTTGGGAAAGGTGATCGCTCAGAATGAGTAAAACATGAGTTGGGATAAATGGAATGCAATCACAAGTGAAATTCTATCGAGGGAACATAATTGCATTTACACCTTACTCCAAGATGGGAAAATAATATGAATTACACTACGTTTGGACTATTTGGGCTGAAATCACCGAAGTCTAAGGAATTTTTTGGGTTTTGTAAGCTTATGTGTATAAATATATTGAAGTGAGCACTAGAAAAACACATTTAAAAACAAGGCCAAAGTGAGTGTAAGACTAGTGGGGAAAAGGGTAAAGTGAGCACTTTTCTCCTCTACATTTTGCCCCCATTTTGCAGGCATGTGAACTAAAGAAATCATAAATGCTAAAGTAAAGAAGATGATAATTTAAATAGTACAAATTCAAAAAGAATGTACTATGGATGATTATGCTTGCTTTCTTCATGTTCTTGATAGAGTTGCATCTCCAGATCTACACACATGTACAAAACAAAGTGTTCATAGCACCCATAGTAAACATGAAAATAAAATTGTAATCATTTTGCATTGCATGTATTTTGTGTCAACTTTCAAGTGAAAAACAACAAAAGGGTGTAACAATAGAATCATGGTGATGTAACTGAGTTAGCCCCCATGAAACCATGTAAAAGGTTGTGAAAAAACAATGGTGGACCATGTTGTGGTTTGTGGAATTGGAACCAATTTGACCTCCTTAATCTATAAAAACATGAGTCAAGAAAGAGACAACGTGATGTGTAGGGTTGTAAAGGAGTTTGAACTAGTGTAACCCCAATAATCTACACAACATGAAGCCAAGTAGAAGTTAAAAACAAGATCCCCATGTATAGTGTTGTCAAAGAGTTTAAATTGGTGTGGCCCCTTCAATCTATGCATTTGTAAAAGTTGCGGTAATGTAATAGGATATGATATGCCCCTCCTCAAATTTGATATAAGTGTAAAATGGCCAAATATACCCATGTGTTGGCTCTAGTGTGTGAATCAAAAGGTGTGAGCAAGAAAATGCATATATATAGCGGGAACAAAATATTTTGCCCCCAATTTTCCCCCCAAACATCAAGACAAGTCTCATACTACAGATAAGTCATATAAGTGCAAGAATGTATAAGACTATAAAAAATAAGAACAGAAGAATGGCATAGATTTAATAGTGTAAGATATCATCGTGTAAGTGCCATAAGGAAAGTGGCATGTAGAGATCATCATAATTGTGTAAGACAATCATTTTAAAGCATGGTAGAATATGTATCAATGTATCTTCCCCGAAAGGAGAGTAAAGATGTCATTTATGAATGCCCCCAAATGGTGGAAAATGAACAAAGTGGTGTGTGAGAAATGGCTAGTGTCATAAGTGTAAAAAGAGAAAGATAAATGTGAAGGTAACAATAGGATAAGCACAACAAACATCATGGCTTCATCAAAATGGCCAAACATAAAACCAAAAAGCAAAAGCAACCGCCTTTGGTCAAAATGATGAAATTATTTTTGAAGGCACTCAATGACTTTACATCATCCCACATGGGGAGGAAACACAACAGGGAACAAAGAAGAAATGAGACATGAACCAAAAAGGAATGTTCATTGCATCTTGTGTCATCCGCATACTAACTATAAACATGAAAAAGGGCATAAAGTGCAATCCAATAAAGAAAGTAAAACATGAAATGTAAAGAAAGCATAATCAAGAAGTGATAATCAACCAATAAGATCATCATAACCATCATCCACTAGAAGGTCATTATTATCTCACTCATCAAGTATGAAGTCTCCAAAAGTGATTGTGTGAGATTTATCTTCTAATAGGCTATAATCACTATGCAATGTAGGCCCCTTTATAAATGTTTGGGTAAGAGGAATTATTTCTGATTTTGCTTTTGGGAACAGAAATTGTTTTTGTTTCTCTTCTTTCATGATGAATTTATGTTTATCTTGCATTTGAAAAGTAAGCTTTGTTGGTTTTCTTCTTTCTTTTATACTTGTATATCTTCTTTATTTATATATTTTTCTTGATTTTGCATTTGAAATGCAGCCTTCTTTTCCATTCAAGGTGATGTGAATGATCCATAATATTTTCTCTTGCTTCCTTGTACAATTGTAGGCACTGTGGGTTCTTCATTTAATGTGGTCTTGCTTTGACTGATCCTTACTTGTTGCTCCTTAATATATTTGTATAAATAAAAAAGTATTTTTTATTTCATATGGAGGCTCTTCAGTCTTGTGTATGAATGTATCAATGGTAAAATTTCTCAAATCAAAAAGAGGTTGATATGGATCACATGAAATTTTTACAACTTTTCCATCATGTGCAATCTTAATACATTAGTGTAAAATGGATGGTACTGTTTAGAATTACTCCATCCATGGTTGTCCAAGAAGAATGCTAAACCTTTCTAAGGTGGTGATAATATGGAAAAACGTGAATATTTTTTTTGGACCAAACATTAACTTCAATGTAATGCATCCCAATGTATCTTGCATAATATCATTCGAGCATTTCAAAGCCACACTTGATTATGTATATAAATCTTGTTGAAAGTGATGATTAAACAAAAGTTATTTTGTGCATATGTTAACTTGGCATGTAGGATCAATTAATATTCCATCTAGAGGTTTGAAAGCAAAATTTCCATTAACATACCTTAGGTCCATGATATCAATTAATTGGGCTTTCATCAATAAAAATGTAACGGATGTAGACTCAACCCTAACTTCTAAGCATGAGTCTATGAGGAGATAAATAAAATTTTTGAAGTTGTGTATTTTATACACACCATCAAAAATCTTATTTATCTCCTCATAGACTCATGCTTAGAAGTTAGGGTTGAGTCTACATCCGTTACATTTTTATTGATGAAAGCCCAATTAAATACACACCTTCAAAAATCTTATTTATCTCCTCATAGACTCATGCTTAGAAGTTAGGGTTGAGTCTACATCCGTTACATTTTTATTGATAAAAGCCCAATTAAATACACACCTTCAAAAATCTTATTTATCTCCCCATAGACTCATGCTTAGAAGTTAGGGTTGAGTCTACATCCGTTACATTTTTATTGATGAAAGCCGAATTAATTACACACCTTCAAAAATCTTATTTATCTCCTCATAGACTCATGCTTAGAAGTTAGGGTTGAGTCTACATCCATTACATTTTTATTGATGAAAGCCCAAATAATTGATATCATGGACCTAAAGGTATGTTAACGAAAATTTTGCTTTCAAACCTCTAGATGGAATATTAATTGATCCTACATGTCAAGTTAACATATGCACAAAATAAACAAAGGTGCTTGTAATTCGGTAAGTTTTTTTTTGAAATGGACGAGAGCGGGATTTTGAACCCAACCATTGCCCCTAGGTTTGCTGGCCTGTGTGCTGCTTCAACCAACGATGTTGTCTCGTCCTCTACTCTGGAGGGTGCGCAAGTCTCTGTTGGCGTTCCTTCTGGACAGGATGGGATTCTAGAGAAGTGGTGATATGTGCAAATAGTGTGCAGACGATGATTGGTGTTCCCTCTGAACGGGAAGGGGTTCCTACAATGAATGTGAATATTGGAGCGAACTATGTGCAAGCTGAGGTAGGGACTTGTACGTTTGTTCCAGGGAAGCGTGCTCCTAGTGGCCCTCGACGGACTTTTGCAGCAGAGACTGGTTCGGGTGCTCTTCGTGCATCCGGGAAAGGGGTCCATCCTATCCCCTGTGCCCGTTCTTCCCCAATTGTGGTGTGTGGCCCCAAGGTCATAGAAAATGAAGAGTTTTACCACAATACATGTGTGATATGCAGTTTCAATGGATTTTGGCCCTCTCTGCCCGATCTTCACAATTGGGTTATGGAGTCATGGAAGTTGTTTGTTGCTGGTAAGATTGACCTTTTTCCCTATGCACAAAGATTCTTCATCATTACTTTTGCTTCTTCTAAGCAGGGAGATTTACTGCTTGATAGTAGGGTTTGGATGTGGGGGGAGTATTCCCTTACCATTAAACCCTGGACTCTTACTTTCAATCCCCTTACCAATCCGCTTAATATCAAGTCAATTTGGGTGCGTCTCCCAAACCTCCCCCTCCAGTTTTGGGAGGATTCTTGCTACGAGGGCATTGGCAACGCCATTGGTCATTTTCTAAAGGTAGATTCTACTACCTCCTTCATGGGTCACTCCACAATTTCTCGAATTTTGGTCAATATTGACATCTCCAAACCCATTTTTGGAGATGTTATTTTGATGGTAGGGGACTAGCCTTGGAAAAAAATGTTGGACTATGAGGGTATCCCCTTCAAATGCTGTCGTTGTTTCGCTATTGGTCATGTGGCTTCTGGTTATCCTCTATCGCATCGCAAAAGCATTGCAACTTGGTGGAGGGATGCTCTTTTGGATCACCTGACTATCAGTGCTTCCCAGGAGGATGGTTCGTCCATTGGGGATGATGCCTCTCAAGCGGATGAGCTTCATCTTGGGACTGTTCCGAAGGGGGTGGTGGTAGCTACTGCGAAGCCCATGACTTCGTTGCAATCTTTTGATCATCTTTAGGCTCCCACATTGGCTCCTTCTGCTCTGGGCCGGATCGCTACTGCATCAGCTACTGTTCTTCCTTCGGTTTTGCCTAGTTCAGACTTGGCGGTTCTGCGCTTGGGGGCTTCGAGCCAGGCTGCTTCTTCCTCTTCTCTGGTCACTTTGTCAGTTGTGCCTGCTGCTATGCCAACCTCTTTGTGTGCGCCTTCCTTGGTTATTACTACTCGGGAGGATCCCCACTCTCACCTCACTCTGAGGACTTTGACTCTGTTGTCCCATTTAAAAAAAAATGTGCTAAATGTCCATACCTTGGTTTTTCCCTTCGTTCTACGTATGTCACTTCCTTGATTCTTCACCATGGACCCAACTTTACTTAGTCATATTTCGAATCGTCAGCGATTCTTCACATTCTTAAACCAAAGTCAGCGGGTTCATGAGTTCTTGAACCACCCAACTTGCCAACTTGTTGCGGAGTCCAATGTCTTTAGTCTTCCCTTGTGTCTCAGTATTGTGAAGTTTCTTTGTTGTCGAGAGGTCGAAAGTTCTTTGAACTTCTGAACCTCCGACTTGGAGTTCAAAACTTCAATTTTTGCCTGACTTGCCGACTTTGAAGAACTTGCTCCTTCATATGGTGTTTTTGCTACACTGGCATACGGTATAAAGGAATGACACTTGTCACTTCGTATTTAATTAGAAGTACGTGAGAACACAGTGGCACAATCTTCGGAGGGAAACTTGAGGCATGTATTAATGAGTTTTAAAGATAAATTCACCGCCAGAATTTAATATTCCCCACCAGCTAATTTATGTGAAGTGACATTGATAAATTCTTCATCTCGCCTAAGGTTATGTTATTTCACAAAGGGAATGCGTTGCAGAGTGATAAACGACTCCATTCTCACAGGTCAGCACGATTAGCAGCTCCATCTCTTTCTTGTTTTACTCTGTTATAAAAGCACAACATTTTCCTTAGAAGTTAGAAAATTTCCATTTCCATGTATCTCCATAAAGAACTTCCTGTTAGTGCATTGCATTACCCTGTGTTGTCTACATATGTTTCGGAGTCTCTGGTGTTTTGTTTCCTCAAGTATATGAAGATGAAGTTCAAATTTCAAGGAGTCCCCATGGCCTCTATAGTGGAGAATGGTTTGTCTGGGGTGAGGGATACCAATTTAGGCCATGTTGATTTGGAAGACTTCTGGACAAGAATGTAGTCTGAGAATCGAACTCCATTGGCAGGAAAGGTTGTTAGTAGTGGTTTGGATAAAGCTTGAGGTTTTTGTTGGCAAGAGACACTGCTATGCATGACAGGTGTTGTCATTGATGGCAACTAAGTCTATCTTACACATCCACATTACATAATTTGATCTTACCGGAAGTCAAAGTGAAGATTTGTCTAAGTCCAAGTAGTCAGAAATAGAGCATGTGACAGGGTCCAGTATCTTGGTCCGGATCTCTCCGGTGGTAAATCACAATGTGCTGCAGATCTGAGGGAGTAATAAGGATTGTCAGGATTATCTAAATCCAGGAATTTAGCCTCCGGTGATGAAGGATTCAAAAGTTATAAGCATCTGAGTATTGAGTTCCAGTTAGTCAGTACAGTCAGAAGAAGAATAGGCCGACCTAGTATTTGATCTTGGTCCAGATGAAGAAAAACTATTGGTTATGTAATTTGTGATAACCAGTGGTATTGGCCGACATGATTGATGATTTGAGAACACAAGTTTTTGGTCCACGTTGTTGATTGTGCATGGATTCAGCTGACAGAGCAGAGTTCTTAACAAATGTTCTAAGTTTTCTTGAAGTCGACTACAGTTGATTGAATTTCTTGATGCGGATATATAAAGCGATAGATTCAAGTGTTTAGAAGTGTGAGTGTGATGTGATGATGGAGTAAGTGCAAAAAAGGCAGAAAGAAGTGGGAAGGTAAAGATCTAAGCTCGAATTACGACCGAAGAGTGAAACAGGGCAAAGTAAGGATGAATTGTGTAAGATCGGTATTCTGTGCTTAACCGAAACTGAATTTCTGCATTGGTAGATGTCATTTCTCAGTTCAAACATTCTGTAATCTTTTTATAATCATTTTTGTAGGCAGTGAGCCTCTTGGAGCAGTGAGCTCTGGGCAATGTGCCCTAAAGGCATGTGCCTTCCCCATTTGTAATACTTTTAACAGAGTATAATTTCTTATGGGTTAACCCCCACCGTGGTTTTTCCCTTAACCGGGTTTCCACGTAAAAATCCTAGTGTTCATATGTTATGATCTTGTTGTTTCTATTCTTATGTTCATGCTTTCTTCTTTTGAATGTATGTGGCAAATTAATTAAGGAACAATCCAAGAAGTTTTACAGAACACTGATTCACCCACCCCCTCCTCTCAGTGTTTCTTAATTCCAACAATTGGTATCAAAGCAAGGTTCCTTGGAAGAAGTTTAACAGCTTGAGGTAGATCTGGGAAGATATTACAATGGATTCATACAACCTCATTGAACAACTTCAACTTGCTTTAGAAGATCTTGATCAGTCCAGAGCAGAAGTCAAAGAACAAGAGAACCTTAAAGATGCTGAAGACTTCATTGAGACCTTAAAAGAAAAATTGAGCAAATCTAATGGAAAGAGGAAGGAGCTACTTCTTCAACTAGGGAAACAGAATGAAGACAATCACATGGATAAGGCCCCGAAAGAGAAGACAAAGGAATGTGAGAAGTTAGCAAAAGAAAATTTTGTTCTAAAACATAAGATGGAATCCAGGGTGATGAGGCTAACCAAGGAAATTGAAGAAAGGAAAAAGATTGAAGAAAAACTGAATCAAACTCTGAATGAAAGAACAGAAGAATACTATAGAATGGACAAAACAATTGGTCACCTAAAATCTGATCTACAAGAATGCAGATATAATGGGGAGGAACTTGAAAGGCAAATTGTCATTCTCAGACATGACCTAGAAGTTGCAAATGAATACAAGGAGAAGTTCAAGATAAGCTCAGCTAAACTTGAAGTTATGCTTGAGAGTCAAAAGAAGGATGATGATAAGCATGGTCTTGGGTATGAGAAAGGTGAAAGCTCCGGATCCGGACAAAGAAATTCTCAATCAAAGAATGAGAGAAACAGACCTAGAAGACCTCCGATAAGACAGCCTAATGCTCAAAGGTATCCATCTTTCAATGGAAATTGTTTCAATTGCAATAAATTTAGTCATAGAGCTACTCAGTGCAGAAGCAGAATAAATCAAAGTGGTCCATCCTTCTCCGGTCAATGCTTCAAGTGTAAGAGGTATGGTCACAGATCCAATGAATGCAAGAGTATGATAATGAAGAACTCTAACAATAGAGGAAATGGCAATTCCTTCAATGGCAAATGCTTTGCATGCAATAGATTTGGACATGTGGCTAATTAGTGCAGATCAAAAGGAAATCAATCAAATGGGCAAAGAAATATTGTATGCTTTAATTGTAATCGATCCAGTCATATTGCAAGATTCTGCAGAAGCAAGAATAATGAAAGAAGAGGTCTGGTAAACAGAAAACCAGATGAGCAGAGTCAAGACAAAGGCAAGGGCAAAATTCATGTAAATGAGATCCAGATAGAAATGAATAAAACGTGGGTGAAGAAAGATACAAACAATGAAGGTGATGGATCTGCACCAGAATCCGGTGCTGATAATTCCTCCGGGAATTGAATCAAGAGCTCTGGCTCAAGGGGAGCTGCATTGAAAATCAAAATTCCCCCAGCCAGTAAGTAGGTGCTTGAATCTGGTACGTTGAGAGAAGATAATTTGGGTTATTACAGATCTTTTGAAAGGATTTCCGGAAGAAAAGAAGTGGATATGGTGATTTGCGGAGCATTTCATGAGAAACTGCTTCAAGAAAACAGAGTAACCGGATGAAGTTAGGGTAACACATTTATTACAATGCAGAATCAATTTTTTTGGAGCATAAAAGGTCATCCTCTCATCATTTGGATCACTTTGCATTTGAAGAGAGAAAGCAGAAGAGCACCTGAGCTAAGATTTCAAGGATTTGAAGTGCGACTGGAGAATTCATTAGCTAACCCTAATTCCATGAAAAAAGGTAATTTTCTGCGAAGCTTTGAACTTGTAATCTTTTGCAATAGCTACACCTTTGGTTGTTGATATCACTGAAAGCCCCCGACCCAAATTCAATAAACATCCACACAAATCAGTAGAAGTTGACCCGTTAGGTGCATTTTCAAGTGTTCTGTATGGTGTATTGCATGTTGAAGATATTAGGGTCTATATTCATGCGAGCATAGATGAATTTGGGGACTCAAGGTTTGTAGATTTGTTCGAGAATCATCTAAGGGATGAAATTCACGGTCTTAAACCTGAGTATAAGGCACTGCACAATAAACATTTCATTCAAATTATGGGGTTTTCAACCTTCGATGAAGATGAATGGGTCCGGTATGTTTTAAGCTGAATGCATGATGAGTTTATATGGCTAATGAAACCTTTCAAGATCACCAAGGACACCATCAAGGCAGTGACAGGGTTAAACTCATCTAGTGGACTGCCAATGTTGAAGGCTGTAAAGAATCAAACTGTGACTGATGCAACTGGTGCCAAATTCGACAAAAGGGCAATGACTGTCAATGACATTAGTGATTCGGATGTTAAATTTACATCAATGGTGATTGGTTACAAAATTTATCACTCCAGCAGGGAGAACTCTGTTTCCAGAACGGCCATATATGTTGCATACCAAATGTTAAAAGAAAATGCAGATTATGACCTGTGTGAGTTATTGCAAAACCAACTAATTGAGAACTTGAACAAGATCAAGAAAGACAAGAAAAACACCTTTAAATATGGTACATTGATTCTATGTCTATTTTTCTACTTCATGAATGAGGTACCTAGAATAAAGGGTGTGCACTAGACTAATGACGAGCCAGTTGCTATTCAGATAAGAGATCATCTACACAACATTGGTGACTATAAAGCACAGCAAACTGCAATCTGGGGATACTTCAAGAATTTTCAGAATATGATGCATTCTAGGGAAAGAATCCCTAAATCAGTTGTTGAGAAGTACAAGAATGAAATTTGCTTCATGATGGACACTGATCAGTGTTTAATGGAAGCAATAGAACCAAGAACTGTTTGGATCATGCCCATGGGGTATGAGGTAGATGAGAAAATTTTGAATATGTATGCTCAACACCTTTTGAGTAAGCCAAAGGACACAACAGTTGAAAGATTTGGGACATATGAGGAGCTAAGTGTGAAACTGCATGTTGAGCTCAGAAAACCTAAAATCAATAAGAAAATAAGGAAAGAAGTTGAGCAGTTGGCCAAGAATCTAGGCCTCACCAAGGAAGCTATGAGGCAATTTATGGAAAGAACTGAAAAGGTTGAGAGGGAGAAGCAGGATAAGAAACAAGGAAGTGCTCCGGTAGAATCCTCCTCAACACCAAGGACTACTAGGAGCTCTGTTGCTGCCCCTGTTCTCCCAAAACATGCCAATCCTGAGAAACCGGAAGGCAAATCATCTGGAAAATAAGGGAAAAGAGTGAAAACTAAGGCCGCCTGGACATACAAAAGTATGAAAAATGATGAAGAAGAAATTGATTCTAATGTTGAGATCAAAGAGTTGAAGGCCTCAGGTACAAAAGTAGCCAAGGTATCTAAGGAGAAACCCTCTAAAAGCAAAAGGGCAAGCAAGAGACAAAAGACTGAAACATATGTTGAAAGGCCTACTCTTTCTGTGGATGACATCATCAAATCAGTCACTATAGACGGGAACTTAAGGCCAATGACTGAATTTTTTGATCATTACAATGATGCTAATAAGAGTATTCTAGAGGAAGCAATAGTCAAATATCTGAATATCTACAATAAGGCTTTAATTGAAATAACTTCTGAAATCCCAAAAAGTCTTGCAAATATTCTGGAGTTAAGAAAGGAAAATGCAAAAGGTAAAGACATTGAGCTTAGGGAGCATGTGCTGATAAAATTGTGCCCTCAGATTACTCTAGATCAAATGAACATGATATTCAAAGAAGTGAAAGATGACTTCAGGAGTAAGAAAAGAATGAATAAACTCATGCTTGGTGAAACCGATGAGATAGTCAAAGATTCTCAGAATATTCTCCTAAGTGCATTGAAAAGGCATAATCTTCCCATTGTTGAAGACGAGATTGATGATAGGATTGATTCCTCAATTTCAGATGTTGAAGAATTGAAGTTCAATGAGAAGCAAACTGAGATAGATGACTCCTCTACTCCAGAAGAGGAAGCAATAAACAAAAAGGATGAAAAGATGACAGATAAAACTGATGATGAGGAGGTACTCAAACTCCTCCGGATCAATCCGACAAAGAAGATACAAAGATGAATGTTGAAACAGATGCTCAAACTAAAGATAATTCATTGAAGAATAAAGAGTATGAAACAGAAGAAGCTAAAGACCAAGAAGCAGAAAAGGCCAAGGACAAACTTGAAAAAGAAGAAGAGATTGCAAAGGTTGAGGAAGAGCCTAAGCAGGACAATCTAGTTGACAATACCGGTAAGGATCAAATAGATACATCAGCATCTTGGGCAAGAGACATTGCAGAAGCAGTGAAAGAAATTTTTGAAAATGATAAATTAGTTGCAGAAGAGTTGAAAGGTCCAATCAACTTGGACAGTCTTTTACCAATTCAGAAGATAAAGTGGGCCTCTCTCGCACAAGCTAAGGCCAGAGAAGATATTTTGAAGTCTCACATAGAAGACAGTGAGCTACTTGGTCTGGCATCAGAAATCTTGGAGATCATGCCCACCATTCACAAGGATTCTTCAGCATCTCCCTTCGGCCAATTGAAAAGTCTAATAAACTCGGTAAGTTCTCATTTTGAATCTCTAGAGAAGTCTACAGAGGTCAAGGTTCAAAATGAATTCAATGATAAAAGATTTGATGCTCTAAAAGGGATGATTGGAGTAGATAGAATTGTGCTGGATACCAATATAAAGAGTATTCAAAATGCTCTTACAGAAGGAGGAAAAGTATATAAGTTTTGCTTATCTTGTCCTAAAGTAATAGAGGATATTGAAGATAAAATAAAGGAGTCTAAGAAAAAACTATCAAGTGTATCCAAATCTTTTGATCCTATGACAGCATCTGTGGCAAGCAAGGAATGTCAGGCAATCAACTTGATTGAAGAAATAAAGAAATTGACAAAAGAGAAGGAGAGCATTGAGGCAAGGATGAGTGAGCTCTGGGGACTAATTTCCCCCAAATTAGAAGCAATGTTCAATGCTTTGACCAAAGCCCAAGTTGTTGCTCAGTCAAGTGATCCTACTGACTTGCCGAAAGTAGGGTCTCAAGCATTCTTATTTAGTGGTCACATCTCAGTTTTGAACAGCATGAAGAAGAGTTGGGACAATGAGTTGGCGCTGTTGAAAAATATCTTTGGTGATGTGTTCAAACTTATGTAAATAAGTCATAGGGTTGTTTGTATATATGCCCATGTACATAATTTTTTTGGTGAATTTTGGTATGCGGATTTTGTCGAGTTTGATGCTCAATTACAGATATTGGAACTACTAGACCACAAGGCAATATTCACTCCTGGCTATAAAGTTGTATTGCATATACACTCCATTGTGGAGGAATGTGAGATTATGGAATTGTTACATCAAAAAAGTTCAGCCTTTGGCATTGATGTCAAAGGGGGAGTGAAGAGCAGTGAAAAATGAGGAATCCAACAAAGGGGGAGTAATGGAGAACAGTGAAAAGCATAAGTGTACATAGTAAAGGGGAGTTGTTCTAACACTTAGTCATTTTTTACTAAGTGTTGCCATTAATGCCAAAGGGGGAGATTGTTGGCAAGAGACTATTATGCATGACAGGTGTTGTCATTGATGGCAACTAAGTCTATCTTACACATCTGTATTACATAATTTGTTCTTACCGGAAGTCAAAGTGGAGATTTGTCTAAGTCTGGGTAGTCAGAAACAGAGCATGTGACAGGGTCCAGTATCTTGGTCTGGATCTCTCCGGTGGTAAATCATAGTGTGTTGCGGATCTGAGGAAGTAATAAGGATTGTCAGGACTATCTAAATCCAGGAATTTAGCCTCCGGTGATGAAGGATTCAAAAGTTATAAGCATCTGAGTATCGGGTTCCAGTTAATCAGTACAGTCAAAAGAAGAACAGGCCGACCTAGTATTTGATCTTGGTCCGGATGAAGAAAAATTGTTGGTTAAGTAATTTGTGATAACCAGTAGTATTGGCCGACATGATTGACGATTTGAGAACACACGTTTTTGGTCCGCGTTGTTGATTGTGCATGGATTCAACCGACAGAGCAGAGTTCTTAACAAATGTTCTAAGTTTTCTTGAAGCTGACTACAGTTGATTGAATTTCTTGATGCGGATATATATAGCCGATGGATTTGAGTGTTTAGAAGTGTGAGTGTGATGTGATGATGGAGTAAGTGCGAAAAAGGCAGAAAGAAGTGCATAGGTAAATATCTAAGCTCGGATTATGGCCGAAGAGTGAAACATGGCAGAGTAAGGATGAAGTGTGTAAGATCAGTATTTTGTGCTTAACCAAAACTAAATTTTTGCATTGGTAGATGTCATTTCTCAGTTCAAACATTCGTTAATCTTCTAGTAATCATTTCTATAGGCAGTGAGCCTCTTGCAGCAGTGAGCTCTGGGCAGTGCGCCCTGAAGGCATGTGCCTTCCCCATTTGTAATACTTTTAACAGAGTATAATTTCTTGTGGGTTAACCCCCACCGTGGTTTTTCCCTTAACCAGGTTTCCACGTAAAAATCATGGTGTTCATGTGTTATGATCTTGTTGTTGTTGTTCTTATGTTCATGCTTTCTTCTTTTGAATGTATGTGGCAAATTAATTAAGGAACAATCCAAGAAGTTTTGCAGAACACTGATTCACCCCCCCCCCCCTCTCAGTGTTCCTTAATCCCAACAGTTTTCCACCCGCTGTGCATTGTCATGAATTGATAGTGGCGTGTGCCAATGGCTATTTTCTGGAGTTCCAGGAGATAAGAACCTCTAATGGCATTGTTGTGGCAAAAATTGACTCTAAATCTAGTACTCTAGCTCCGAATTTGGAGGAACATGAAGACAATGCTGATATTACTGTGTCTTCTGCCTGAAATTATTACAATGAAAGAAAAGATTGGTGTCGTACTTGCATTGCTAAGAGCTAGTTAGAAATTGAAAAGACTGGAAAATCCCAGCTTCCCACCAATCTAAAAAGGAGCCATTTTAAGGAGGAGGTTTCAAATATGATAACTTTGTTGAACAGAGTGGTTGGGAACCCAGAATCTGATATCTTTGAGTTTTGGATGTGCAGATTCATTTTGCTGATTTGTGGAGACCACCGCATTAATTGGGCAAAGATTATCAGCGAATGTTTGCATGAACAGTTGATAAATTTTATGAGAAATGTGAGTTTCCACATGTGTTCCCAGTTGGTGTATGTGTTGGCTCAAAGAGAGGTTGCTTGGCCTGGTTTGAGAATTCAAGGAAATCCTGCAGCAAGTACGCTTGTGTACCATATTTTCCCTCAATTGCAGAAAACGGAAGGTATGAAAGATTTTAGGTGAGTGAATGATGCTTTTCTATGATGTTAGCCAAGAAAACTGATGGCTCGATAGAACGAAGGTTCTCAGTTGAAGCGTCTGCTCTGGTCATGAAATTTGGTAGTTTTTATATACAGTTTGATCGTTTTTCTTATTTGAGAATTGGGGGTTATGAAAATGCCCCGTTGAAATTGCCACGGTACACATCCGATTATCTAGTGTTGTTGGAATTGTGTCGTCAGATGGCGGTTGTGAATGTAAAATATCAAGCCATGAAGAAGGGGTACTCTTTACCTATGACCTTGTCCTTCCATTCTTGCAAAAGTAATGATGGGGCCAAAAATGTTGACAAGCTACTATCGAAATTCAGTCTCCACAGTTTATCCCCCCGCGCAGCATTTCACAGTAAGAATTTCATAAAAGAAAATATGCATGGGGGTGGTTCTTATCTACATCAGCCTCAACCCGAGGATTTTTGGGAAGACTGTGTAGATGAAAGAGAGGTGCTAAGGAGAAAGTGGATGAGACTAACTGTGGATCAAGTTCGAGCTTTCAAGCTGAATCTCCAAGTTCCCAACATGGTTGATGACAACTCAGACATAATGAATGAAGGTTACTACGCCGCGTCAATGGAACCCCTGCCTCCTGTGAAATGGTTTGAAAAGGAAGTTACAGATGTTAAGTTACTTTCCGTTCACGTGTTGAGGAGAACGGAGAAATGGTTAAAGGGGAAGGTAAAAGAATGTGTTGGTTCTACGACGCCAAAGGATTCGGCATCTCAAAACCAAGTCAGGGCTCAAACTGCCCACTCATACAAAAGGTCTTCTAGTTTGGACTTGACTCTTCAAAGAGTTAGCTCACAATCGAATGGTGATGATGACAAGCCTCCTGAGGAGACTGGAAAGGTGAAAATGGCGTGTGAACAAGACACTCAACCAGCAAAAGGAAATACCAGAATGGCTGCTTCTTCATCTAAAGCAGGTCATGTGCCCCCAGTTAATAACTCTGTAAGTGATAGTGATTCTTTCATTTTCTCTCAAATTGGAGAAGATAGTTTGTTGCGCTCTTTGTTAAGTCCGCCAAGTTTCCCCCATCAAAATGAACCCCCAAAGCAAAATTCTCACCCTGTGCCTTTACTTTCTACTCTTGATGTTGCTAATGTTTTGGCCTCATCTCCTAATTGGTTGAAGAAAGTGGTTCAAAGGAAAAAGAGATTATACTCCACCTACAGATGAAGGCATTGATACTGTGTCTAATATGCTGCAAAGCACTCCTAAGCCTAAACGTGCTAAAAGGATGTCGAGAATGGTGACCGATCCTACCTCAGGAAACCAATTTCTGGAAATTGCAAATCCAGTGGTGGATAAGAATGAGGATGAGGTAACTGAAGCTAACTTCAAATGAGCAGGGTGGATTAGGGGCCTTCTACTGTGGAAGGCGATTTTTACCATGTCAAATATTCAATTAATAATATATCTAAAAGCGTAAAGAGGCTATAGGAGGAAAATTTAAAGCTACTGGCCTATGTAAGTTCTTTGTCATCTTTTGTTAATTCGATTGCTAAGATAATAACACCCACAAGTGAAGCTCCCTCAAATGCTGACATCCGTATCCTTGATCCTAATTTACTTCAACAAGTCAAAACATCTTTATCTTTGAGAAATGCTATGGATCAGTGGATCGAAAAAGTTCTTTTTGATGGTCTTGTGTTTATAGAGGAGGCAGTAAAATTATTTGATTCTATTTATGTGAAGAGGGAAGCTTTAATAGTAGAGTTTGAAAAGGCCAGAATTGATCATCATAGTCTATTTCTAGCCTCTAAAGAGATACATGAGATGACCGATATGGATCCTGGTATCTTAGTAGCTGAAGAAGTAATAACTAATCCTGGAGAACTAGACACACCTATGTGGGCCGATGCAGTTGAATGGAAACTTTGTCTCATAGTCGCAGTAGAAGATGAAATGAGGAAAGCAATTGTGGTCTATTACAGAGAAATGATGAAAATTAAAAGGGACTTTGCTATTCTTGAGGTGGAGGCTAACAGGTCTGATGATGAGAAGCTCTTGAACGTCAAAGTGATAAAGCATAATTTCTGATGAAGGGGGTAAATCATAAAACACACAACAGAAATTGCACACAGAAAATAGAACCTTTTTTTTATTGATTTGGACTACTTGTTACATTACAGAAGCTCAAATACAATCAGAGGAATCAACCCTCCACAGGCTACAGCACATTACAGCTTTCTGTCACAAGACTCTAGAATCACCTACCTTCTGTAACCCCAAATCAGCTAGGGTTTCTATTTTCCCGCCTATTCTTGACTCCACACTTGTCCCCTTAACTCTACTACTGCCCAGGGTTCCCAAAAATAGTTATTAATAGCCTTTTGGCGGCCAACAACCTAATTTCAAAATTTGCATCTCCCTCCAAAAATAGGTCAACTTCCGGGAGCCATAACTTTTTATCCGGGTGTCCAATTGACGAACCATTTTATGCGTCAGAAAGCTCACAGAGTGCTCTACGTGCTAAGAACCCGCTTTGCTAGTTCTGGCCATTTTCAAGCCCGTACGGGGCAGTTTAGTGCCTCAAACCTAAGTGCGAATAATTTTTAGGCATTTTTCAGGAAATAAAAACTTTAATATCTTTCAGCTCGCAAATGATCTTTGTGTGATTCCTTCGCCAAAGGTCTTATATTTCCATTATGTAACTTCCTATAAAATTTCACTTCAATCCGTGCCCAAATGCAAACTTTCTAAAAATAATAGGTTACTATTTGTAGCAGTTTGGAAAAACTGAAAGTTCTACATCATTATTCAAGCGATGATGGAACCAAAACCACAAATTTTGAAAAGAAATAGAAAGAACATCAACAATTTTGAAACACATTTTTTTTGGTGATGCAAGATTTGCCCTTACACTACTGGATGCTCCTGCATCAGACACCCAGGGTAATTTGAGAAGTGACCCTGTCACGTCTCAGGGGTTTGTGTGAGGAAAACCCAAATGGTCAACCTCTGCCTTAGACAACTAAGAAGAATCTTCAACAGGTCTTCCTTTCCATTTCACCAAATATTCTTCATATTGCCTGTTCCGAGTACTTCTTCCCACACAGCTATCCAAGATCTCTTCTATCTCCTCCATTGAAGTAGATGCCGGAATACTCCACTGTTCTTCTGTTGTTCCATCCTCTGTGCCACCCTCATGATATTCTGTTAAATCAGAAATGTTGAACACAGGGGAAATATTAATCCCACTCGGCATCTCTACCTCATATGCATTTCCTGAATCATGCTTCTTCAGAATTCTACACGGTTCAAATTTCTTCATTTTCAACTTATTGTCTGTTCCAATTGGGAACCTTTCTTTTCTCAAGTGAACCATGACTTCATCTCCTACCTGGTACTCCTTATACCTTCTTTTCTGATCTGCCTTAGCCTTGTACTGAATATTCATCTTATTAATGTACTTTCTCACCTCTTCATGCAATTTCTTTAGATGTTCTGCAAAGTCTTCAGTTTCAGCACTTGTCTTTTCTCGATTGTCCAACTTCCTTAACTCTGAAGCATTTCTTGGACTATTCCCATATACAATTTGGAATGGTGATTTTTTTTATTCAACATGGGTAAACGCTTTTAACCGGAGCTATGAACCAGACTTACAATATCAGGTGGGCAGGGGGGAGACTGGACCTTGTGACCTCGTGCCTACCACAGGAAGCGCTTGCCAATCGACCCAGGCCCCCTGCCCGATCTGGAATGGTGATTTACCAGTACTCCTATTGACAAAATTGTTGTAAGCAAATTCTGTCTGTGGTAAAATCAAATCCCATCCCTTGGGCTTATCTCCTACTAAGCATCGTAGCAGATTACCCAAACTCCTATTCACCACTTCAGTCTGTCCACCAGTCTGTGGGTGGTGTGCAGTACTGAACTTCAAATCTGTCTTCAACTTCTTCCACAATGTCCTTCAGAAATAACCAACAAACTTAGTATCTCGATCTGAAACTATGCTCTTTGGTAGACCATGTAATCTCACCACCTCTGAAAAATAATTCAGCAATATGAACAACATCATTAGTCTTCTTACGAGGAATGAAATGTGCCATCTTCGAGAATGTGTCCACCACCACAAAAATGGAATCATGTCCTCTTTGTGTCCTTGGTAATCCAAGAACAAAATCAATACTGATATCATCCCATGGCTTCTCTGGTACAGGTAATGGCTGATATAGCCCTGTATTCTGACTTGTCCTTTTGCCATCTGACACACTCTGCAACTCTGTACAAATTTCCTCACATCCTGCTGCAACTGTGGCCAATAATAATTTTCACCAACAATAGCAATGGTCTTATCTCGACCAAAGTGTCCAACCAATCCTTCAATATGCTTCTCTTTAATCAGGTTCTCTCTCATAGAACTCCTTGGAATGCACAACTGGCTTCCTCTAAACAACATGCAATCTTGGATTATGAAATCCAACCATTTTGTCCTGTCCAAAGTAACAAGTTCCAAACAAGCTTTCCAGGCCTCTGCAAAATCTAGATCTTCAGGATACAAACTTTTGAGCTCATCGAACCCAACAACCTCTATCTTTATTTCTATCAACAAATTTTGCCTTCTGCTCAAGGCATCGGCAACTCTGTTGGACTTCCCACTCCTGTGCTTCAAAACAAAAGTATAGCTCTGCAAAAACTCAACCAATTTTAAATGCCTTTGGTTCAACTTTCCTTGACTATTAAGATACTGTAAAGCCTGATGACCAGTATATAAAACAAACTCTTTTGGCAACAAATAATGTCTCCATTTCTTCAAAGCCTGAACTATTGCATAAAATTCTTGATCATAAATAGAATACTTTCTCTTGGCATCATTAAGCTTCTCACTAAAATAGGCAATGGGCTTACCTTCTTGGCTCAAAACAGCTCCTACACCACTACCACTAGCATCACAATCTACTTGAAATACCTTATTGAAATCTGGAAGTGCCAAAATAGGTTGTTCTACGACTTTCTGCTTCAATGTATCAAAGCTCTTGTCTACTCCTTTAGTCCATCTAAACTCTTTTCTATCCCCTCTCATTGTCTTAGTTAAGAGAGCACAAATGCTACTGAAATTCCTGATAAATTTTCTGTAAAAACTTGCCAAACCATGAAAAGATCTTACCTCCGTTGCACTCCTTGGCGTAGGCCATTCAATGATAGCCCTTACTTTTTCTGGGTCCATCTTAAAACCTTCCTCTGAGACAACAAATCCCAGGTATACCAACTCCTTATTTGCAAAACTACATTTCTTCAGATTAATCAGCAACTTCTCCTCCCTCAACTTCTCTAGAACTCTTCTGATATGCATCAGATGCTCATCCCAAGTCTTACTGAAAATCAAAATATCATCCAAATAAACAATAACAAAACTTGCCAAAAATTCTTTTAGTACCTCATTCATGAGCCGCATGAATGTGCTCAGTGCATTGGTTAACCCAAATGGCATGACTAACCACTCATACAAACCTGCTTTTGTCTTGAAGGTTGTCTTCCATTCATCTCCTTCTCTGATATGGATCTGGTGATACCCACTCTTCAGGTCAATCTTCGTGAAGTACTTGGCTCTACTCAAACAATCCATGATGTCATCCATTCTTGGCAATGGAAATCTATACTTGATCGTTATCTTATTGATGACTTGAGAGTCTGTAAACATCCTCCATTCTCCATCCTTCTTTGGTGCTAGTACTGCAGGTACCGCACATGGACTTAGGCTCTCCTTTATCAATCCCTTCCTCAACAACTCCTAAACTTGTCTGTTCAGCTCTTAATTCTCTGTAGGGGTAATTCTATGGGCTGCCTTATTCAGCAAACTGGCTCCTGGTATCAAATTCATTTGATGACTTATTTTCCTTACTGGTGGTAAACCTTCTGGTACATTATCAGAGACAATATCTTGAAATTCTTCCACCATCTCTAAGACTTCGGCTGGTACATCTTCACATTTCTCTTGACTAATCTTAGGAATCAATGCATAGCAATGACGCTCATGCTTCATACCCTCCAAAAATTTTCTACCATCTACCAAGCAAATTCTAGCAGTACTACATACCTTTTCTTCCACCTCCTTCAAGGGCTTCAACTTGTGACGAACTCCATCCTTTGTTAGGGAATATGTGTTTGCACGGCCATCACAGACAGCGCTCCTATCATACTGCCACGGCCTCTCTAACATATGACATGCATCCATCTGTATGATATCACACAGCACCTCATCATGGTAGTCCCCAATCTTGAACTTCACTGAACACTGCTTATTGACCAAAGCTCTGTGGTCCTTCTACAACCATGCAATCCGATATGGATGTGGATGTTTTCTTCTTGTCAACCATCTCCTCTGAAACAAGAATGTTAGTACTTCCACTATCAATAATAATATCACAACACTTACCTTCACATTTGCACCTTGTGCGGAACAAACTCTTCCTCTGATTTGGTTCTTTCTCCCCATTCAACAAAGTTCTTCTGACAACTAGGGTTTCTCCCCTTTTAGCATCTTCAGAGCGCTCAGATTGTGCATCTTCATCGACATGTGCAACTCGTGCATTACCTTCAGGTCTTCTATTTGTCCTTCCTTGTTGTGGACACTCGTATGCTCAATGTCCTCCAAATTGGCAAAAAGTTCCTCTGAAACCTTCTCTTTCAGGTCCTTGCCCAAGTCGGCCTCTTCCTCTTCCTCTTCCTCTTCCTCTTTGCTCACCATTGTTTTGGTCACGAGGGCGGTAGGTATTATCTCCTCTCTGAATTCGACTGGTGTCAGCTTCTTCACTTTACTTTAAATCTTCATTTCGCCCCCATAGGGTCTTCACCAGTCCTTCCAACTTGACCTCTTCCCCTTTGCTTGTTGCCAAATCTTTTATTTAGCTTCTCCTCCACCTTTAGGGAAAACTGGTATGCATCTTCTATGGTGGTCATTTTGACTAGGCTTAGCTCCTCTTGAATACTGGGCCTCAACACATTAATGTAACAAGCTACCTTCTCCTTGTTGCGCTCTGCATGACATGTCCTAATAGTAATTTTATAAAACTCTTCTGTATACTCCTTAACAGACTTGTTACCTTGCTTCAATCCTTGCAGCTTCTTCAGCAACTCCATCTCATAGTCCACAGGAATGAACTGCTTCTTCAGTTTCTCCACCATTCGATCCCATCTGGTGATCTTTCCTTTTTATCTTCTATTCCTCTCTAATTGGACCTCCTTCCACCAAATACTAGCATGGCCCTTCAATTTTATTTTTGCAAACTTGACCTGATCTGGGTCTTCCATATCTTCATACTCAAAATACTCCTCCATGTCATTGATCCAATCAATAAGCTGTTTCGGATTTAAATCTCCAGAATATGTAGAAACTTCAATCCTGGGCCTCTTTCCAATCTTCGAAATGGCCCTTAACAACCTTACTTCTGCAGGATCTCCTCCAGCGTCTTGTTCTTCCTCGGATAGCTCTTCTTCAACTTCATCTTCGCTTTCTTCTCTTGTTCTCGGACCAAACCCTCTTCGCAACTCCTCTTGCAATGCATCAATTTGCCTTTGTAGGGCTCTAAAACCCTCTTCCGTCAAAGCATTCCTCCCAATACGATTTCTTCGTGAAGGCATCTTGATCTCCGCAGCAAACCCACAACCTCAGGTCCTGGTGCAAACTGCCTCACGGTCGACGATATGTCTACACACTCAGGAACACTTGCTCTGATACCACTTGATGAAGGGGGTAAATTATAAAACACACAACAACAGAAATTGCACACAGAAAATAGAACCTTTTTTTTATTGATTTGGACCACTTGTTACATTACAGAAGCTCAAATACAATCAGAGGAATCAACCCTCCACAGGTTGCAACACATTACAGCTTCATGTCACAAGACTCTAGAATCACCTACCTTCTGTAACCCCAAATCAGCTAGGGTTTCTGTTTTCCCGCCTATTCTTGACTCCACACTTGTCCCCTTAACTCTACTATTGCTCAAGTTTCCCAAAAATGGTTATTAATAGTCTTTTGGCGGCCAACAACCTAATTTCAAAATTTGCATCTCCCTGCAAAAATAGGTCAACTTCTGAGAGCCATAACTTTTAATCCAGGTGTCCGATTGACAAACCGTTTTATGCGTCAGAAAGCTCACAGAGTGCTCTACGCGCTGAGAACCGTTCTGCTGGTTCTGGCCATTTTCGGGCCCGTATGGGGCCGTTTAATGCCTCAAACCTAAGTTTGAATAATTTTCAAGCGTTTTTCAGGAAACAAAAACTTTAATATCTTTCAGCTTGCAAATGATCTTTGTGTGCTTCCTTCGCCAAAGGTCTTATATTTCCATTATGTAACTTCCTGTAAATGTTCACTTCAATCCGTGCCCAAATGCAAACTTTCTAAAAATAGCAGGTTACTATTTTTAGCAGTTTGGAAAAATTGAAAGTTCTACATCATTATTCAAGCGATTATGGAACCAGAACCACAAATTTTAAAAAGAAATGGAAAGAACATCAACAATTTTGAAGCACATCTTTTTTTGGGTGATGCAAGATTGTCCTTACACCACTGGATGCTCCTGCATCAATTTCAAAAGGGTGGTAACTAAAGAGGTAGTAAATTATGATGTAATAACAAGAGAATCGTTGGGGAGACTTGTCGAAATGGTGGCCTACATTAACACTTGCAGAAATGAGTTTGATGAGATACATCGAAAGCTGGTGGACTTTGATAGAGCGGTAATGAAAGAGAAGCATCGGATCAGCATGATAGGGACAACACCCGGGATGTCGTTAACACCTGTTATCAACAAATACAGGGCTTACAAGGCAAGGTTGCAGGTACAGGACCTCAAGCGGCACAAAGTGGCATAGGCAAAGGCAAGCAGATGAAGGAAGAGAAAGCGATGGATGAGGTGGACAACAGCGAAGAGGATTTTCAAATCCTCAATTAATTCCAATTTCATGCTTTAGTTATTTTATGATATTTGCTCTAAAACTATTGGCTCTGGAGGGCCCATTATTATAGTTATTGTTTAAACATCTTTTAAATCGTTTGTTTCAAGAAGTTGTTATGGTTTTTAAAGACTGTTACTTTTCGGCCTAGCTATATATTCTAGATAGCTAGTCGAATTATGGATCTTTGGACAAACTTTGTTTTGCAAGGGTGATACTAAATTTTGGTTTCAACTGCTTTGATACATGCAATGAGAATTAATACAATGGAGTTTTGAATGAACATGGACTTTGTGTTGTGATTATTTGAATTCATGTTCTACTTATGTTGAATGTGTTGCTACTAGTGTTGATGATATTTGTGTATCTTGGTGGTTGGATATCTGTGATTCTTACTACTGCTACGAATCGTTTATCTTTTGATATATTATTTGAAGTGGTGAATATATGGTGTATGATATCAGTTTATATTAATGTTATGTTGGTGGAAGTCTTTGAGCTTCTTGTAGTTTGGTTGTAAATCTACCTTTATTGCTTTCTGGTCAAAAGCTCTGCCTTTGTTTTTGCTTTTTGGTTAAAAACAATTCTGGTTTTTCATTCATTAGAATATCTTTCGAAGGTAGTCGCGCCTTGTTAAAGAAGGAGAGAGCCTTTATAAAATACCAATATATTGGGCTCAACTGTTGATTACATTTGTCACTTGTCCAAGCGAGAGTATATAGAGTTAGGTGACAAATCTGTTAACCAACAGACTCTAAGGTCTCTTGGACTGTGGTTTAACATAGAAAGAAAGGGCTCCCCAAATCTGTTGCGGAGCAATGCCCTAGGGCTAAGGGTGTTAGGTTTGCTTGTTTGGGATCTAGTGTGCGTCTGGTGCACTGTTCGGGTTGCCTTTTAGGTTGTTGGTTTCTTTTAGCTTGGTTGTTGTTGTTCTGTTGTGCCCTACTTTTCTGCCCTTGGGGCGTTGGTTGTTAAGGGTTCAGCCCCAATAAGCTGCTTACCATAATCAAAAACAGATGCACAAAATAACTTTTGTTTAATCATCACTTTCAATATATATATATATATATATATATATATATATATATATATATATATATATATATATATATATAATGTAATGGAATGGATGTAGAGTCAACCCTAACTTCTAAGCATGATTCAAAGAGAAGATAAATAAGATTCTTGAAGGTGTGTATATATGGATGTAGAGTCAACCTTAACTTCTAAGCATGATTCAAAGAGAAGATAAATAAGATTCTTGAAGGTGTGTATGTATGAATATATATATGTGTGTGTGTGTGCCCTTAACCTATAGTGTGCATGGAGATATGTGTCATCGACTTGTGGCTAGCATAACCCTTAATTAAGTTATACAATCACTATATGTATGTATGTATGTATATGCCCTTAACCTGTAGTATGCATGGAGATATGTGTCATTGACTTGTGGCTAGCATAACCCTTAATTAAGTTATATAATCATCAAAATAGTCTTATATAGGTAGTTAGATCAGCCTATGTAGCATACATGGCATAAGTATGGTATATATGGGAGGTAGAGGTTAGATTATCATCATATTGTGAATTCTATTCTTGTTGAAGACTTTGGGAGGTTTGTCCCCTCAAAGTGTCTTATTATCATCAAGTATTCTCAAGTATTTATAGCATATTTCCTATTATATTCTTCTCTTGTGCAAGTTATTTCATTACAAGTGACATTAGAGCATGACCTTGGCATCTAGAAGACAAAAAACAAGGCAATTTTTTTATTCAAGAAGTCAAATTGTGAAGTGCGTATCTCTTTCAACTTGGTGATTTTTTTCTACAATTTGGAGGGTTGATCAACGACATATTAAAAATACTACAATCCATATTTGATATCATTTGAAGCAATTTTGAAGAAGATATTGCAAAATAGGGTTTCCACTAAATTCAATCTCAAGGCTACAAATCAGTGAATCTTTTGGAGAATTTATTTTATTGATCTAAGCCTAGGAAAGTTATAGTAAAAATTTTGGATTATTTGGATTTGTTTGGTGTAATTTATTGCATAATTATTTTACTGCATCATGGCAAGGGCTTCAAAAAGAGGCAAATGAAACAATCTAATCACTCCTGAAAAGACTCCTAACAAAGATGATACAGTAGTAGAGGAGATGGATACTATTGCAGCAGAGATTTGAAGGAAAAAGCAAGGAAACACAAAAGAATATGGATTCTACTTCAAGCTCTAACCACTACCTCTGATTGAGCAAAGAAGGAATGCAAAACACCATGTAAAACTAGCTAGCTTTCACAAATGCAAACCTTAGGTGTGTGAAATGTGCTTGTTGAATGTTGAGTTGCTCTTTGGAGACCTCAAAGTGGTGGCATGTACCTACACAAGATGGATCATTGTGAAAATGATTGACTTGAAATGGATTTATAGAGTTGAGATAAGAGAGATGGAGGGTTGGTGGTTGGGAGATGAAGGGCTAAGATCTTGCCTCAAAATGGAAGGCCAAGATTGCATGAGATGATTTGAATTTGGCATGTTGGATGGGATTGGTGAGAATCAAAGGTTGATGGTTAAGAGATGAAGGGCTAAGATTAAATTGACTTAGATGGATGGCCAAGTTGCAAAGTTGTCATGAAATTTCATTGGTAAGAGGGAGGCGACCATAGAGAGGGCTAGGATTAAATGGGTTTAGGTGGACGGATAGGATGCAAAGTTAATTTGATTTTGCATAGGGGGAATCTTCAATTAATAGAAATGGATGATGTGGATTTTTAGAATTTATGGTAGGGAATAAATGTTTTATTTTTTTAATGATGAGAAGGATGGGTGAGATTAGATTAGTTAGTTAAATAAAAGTGATTTATTTAATTAACTAATGTTAGAATTAGACTAGTTAAATAAATTATTTATTTAATCAGCTGACGGAAGAGATGTAACCTAATTAATTAAATAAAATATTCAATTAATTAGAATGATATGGGATTAGGTTAAAATACATAAATGGATTTTAGATGTCTACATTTTTCCCCTCTTTGAAATGGCATCGCGACTACAAGTGGCGCTATTTCAAAGAAAAATAAAATATAGGCGATTGGTGAAGTGAACAAGGTGCCAAGATGCCCCAATCAGATAAGAAAAATGAAATTAGTGAATGGATAGTCTCAAGGGGGTGGACAAAATTGGCACGAGTAGTCTCTTGAAAAATAGAGGGTCAAAAATAGGGTAAAAATATGAAAAAGAGGGTGAAAACAGTGAGAAGGGTTGAAAAAAAGAGAAAATTGATGAAAAGGGGGGAGAAAATGGTGAAAAGTGATGAAAATGGGGTGGAGGAAGGTGAAAATAATCAAAAATGATGAAAACTGGTGAAAAATGATTGAAGGGGGGGAATAATTAGTGGTAGGGGGTAAAAACTTTCATTTTCACCCTTGCTAATAGTAAACTAGAGCTTAAATAGAGCACCTTGAGAGCATAATGGAGCGCATACCAATCCAGGTGCATCACAGCAAACACATGAGCTTGTATAGGCGACAAGTGGGTGCTAGCATACTAGTGAGTCATTAGATTAAGCTTGAAATTTTGCATTTATTGCTTTAAACTAGGTAGGAAAAGAATGCCACAACACATGCACTTTAGAATGACTTTTGCCATGAAGCCAATTCTCAACATATGTGTTAGCATTTGAAACATGTATGCATTGAAAGTGTGTGTGTCAATTGTTTTGATGTGTGTAACAAAATGATGCGTATGTATTGCAAAGAACGATGCATGCATTAGTGATGTGCATCCGTCGACACTTCAACACGTGTAATGAAGCACAACAGATGCATAGGGAGAATTTGGCATATGCGTTGGATTAAAAAAAAGGCTAAATGTTGGCATGCATGTGGGCTAAATGTTGACATGCATGTTGGCTAAATATAGGAGAGATTGTTGACATTGATGTTGTGAGAGAGGCATTCGGCAGTACTAGACCTACTAGTAGGCTTCGAGGAGCCAGAGTGGGTAGCATTGAAGCTAGTTGGTCTATGGCACACTATGACTATGCCAGTGATCAAGGTGTACCAAGTGATGTGATGGCTTTAGTTGAGTGTTAGTGCTCTGAGATGAGCACCTTTCATCTGCCTACTGGGGAGATGATGATTACATTGGAGGACATCTGTAGGATCCTCTAAATTTTGATTCAAGGACAGATCATGTATTTCTGGGATAGGCACCCAAGTCATTATATAGATTGGTTGGCTAGACAAATTTGCCATTATAGGGCTTATCACTAGATATTGATGCAAGGGACTAGTAGAGGACCTACCCCTAGTGATGATGGCTCTTGCTAGCAATGTTTTGTTGCCTAACAAGACAAGGAGATATTTTTCGATTGGATTAGCCAATTGTGTGGCCAATATAATAGAGGATAAGGTTACATTCGCTTGGAGATTGTACGTGTTGGTGCAACTATATCAAAATCCTTCACTTGGTGACCTACAGAGGAGGGCAAAGCATAACACTGTGGCATGGCTCCAAGTATAGGTGTGGGAGCCAATTGCAACCACACAACTAGAGGGAGTACAAGACTTCTAGGAGGATGAGCAGCCATATGATTTCGGCTAGAGGCAGAGGGGGGCCAAGTATCGCATTTGGGAGATACCCCCTATTATCAAAAAGCATTGGATGAGTTGTAGGCTCGTGATATAGTATGTCGATTGTACATGGATGTGGAGGGATGGGATGATGACAATGAGTACCTCAGTCATGCACAGACTCCATGTTACATTATCATGTGGCAAAGCTTCATCACAGAGCACTACAGGACTAATTGAGTGCTATTGTAGTTCAGGATTAGCTAGGAGATTCTTGGAGCTCCTCATGTGTTTGCATGAGTAGCACAAGAGACAAAACAATGGGGTCCACTAGTGAATCATAGGGTGTGTTGTGTTGGTTGTCCTTGATGGCAAAACACAAACAATCATTGCTTATCATATCATGCAGATTCAGTATGCTATGTTGTTGGATGTTGGTTCAGTCTTCATGATCATGTTAGTTCAGTCAGGGTTCATGATGTTATGATGGAGATGCTTGTTTGTTGATGTTGCTCCTTGTCAGTAAGGATTACTTTAAGGATTTCATCATCAGGAAGAGAAGTCATGGTATTCATGTTTCATAATATTGATGCTTGTGAATTGTGAGCTAGGTTTAGGACAATACATTAGTGTGACTCCATGGTTCAGAACATATGGTCTGAGTGATATATCTTGATAGTGACATTCTATGGTGTTTCTTTTTTTACTTGAATCAGATGTTCGGATGTTGAGGTGTTGTTCTTTCTTGATGAGTTTCTTTGTGATGACAAGAGAAGGATTTGGTCATCATAATCATGCAATCAAGATCTTCATGCTTGTTGCTCACAGTTTGGTTCACTTCAAGTTATGATGTCTTCTGGTGTCCTCTACTTTGATTCTACACATTGTAAAAAATTAGGGTTACTATACTATGTTGAAGAGTGGTCTTAACAAAAACCCTAAGTCATATCATATAATGCATATCATAATAAAAACCCTAAGAATGATCTTAATGCATATCATATAAACCCTAAGTTACATGTCGTTACTTTATTTCTATTTTAACATTGACTTGCATGACCGGTTATAACATAACTTAAGTTATGTTTTAAGGGCTTCAAAACATTGGGTGACCGGCCCCGACTTCCTAGGGGCACTGGGAACTCCAAGTCACCGGAGATTCATGAGCGCCAAAGGAAATCCAACGACAAAGATTGAATATCTTCGATGGCGTGAAACAAGATCGTATGGACACCTTTTAGTTGCTTTTTGAAGGCCAACAGTCGTTCACAGTTGGTTAAATTTGGCGTGCAGAGTGTTATAAAAGGCTAAAAGCAGTCATTTGAAGGTTCTTTTATGATGCAGAGGGCTAGTAAATTTCAGTATGAGATCTGTTCAATATGTTTGGAGATTTTGATCATTGATATGAGTTTTTGGAAGGAATGTCTACATGAGGATTGATTAGTTTTATGCAGGATATCATGGTGTGTGCAGTGTTTGAAGGTTGAAGACTAGTTATTGTTTATAGGTCATCTTCTATACAAGAAAGGAAGTGCAATTGTTAATGATTGATCATACAAATGAATTGTTTCTTGCAGAGATTGACACTTGTTTCAGACAATAAAACAAGGTTGAATAGTCTGTGATTGAAGAAGATTTTGTTGAAGAGAAAACTAAAATAGTAATAAGGTTTTTGTGTAGAAGAGAATCAGGGTAACCCCCTGAATTGCTTTAATTTGTATCCAAGGTGTTTGTTTATACTAGTGAGGCTTCTTTTTGCCAGTGAGGCTTATTATGTATCAGTGAGATACTTTATTTTTGTTGTGAAGCAATAAAGTGAAGGAGTTTAAGAGTGGTTTTTTTAATCCCTTTTAAGGGTTTTTCCACTCATCAAATTTTGTGTCATAACTCATGATTATGTGTATTTGTATGCCCTTATGTTCTATGATGGTTTGATGTCTTGTTCATTCTTCACATCAATATTCTTGTGTATATGTGCTTAAACAAACCTTGAGGTCTCCTGTGTTTTGTATTTTAGTGAATTAATAAGTGTAAAAGGTTTTTAGGGTTAATAGACCACTAATTCACCCCCTCTCAGTGGTCTTGTACTCCAACAAGTGGTATCAGAGCCAAGCTCCCTTTAGAAGCCTAACAAGCTTGGGTAGGTCCTATAAGTGGAGTACTAGTCATGGCCAGTCAAGAAGGTTCTTCTACATACAAAGCACCATTATTTGATGGGTCTAATTATGCCTTTTGGAAATTCAGAATGGAGTCATATTTGTCTTTCCTGGGGTATGATGTTTGGGCTACAATTGAAAATGAGTATATAGAAAAAAAACCTCCTTCAACAGCTGATGAGAAGAAGGCCTATAACAATATTGCTAAGGCCAAAAATGCAATTTGTTGTGGCTTAACTAATGAGATCCTTGTCAAAATAATGTATTGCAAGTCTGCTAAGGCTATTTGGGATACGTTGTGCAATATTTATCAGGGAGATGAAAAAATCAAAGAAGCTAAGCTACAATCTTATAGAGCTAAGCTTGAAAGTCTCAAGATGAATGAAGATGAGGTGGATGATTACCTCCTAAGGGTTCAAGAGATTGTTAATTTTATTCATGGTCTAGGTGAAACCCTACAAGAAAAAGTAGTTGTAACCAAAGTCTTAAGGACTCTAACACCTAAATATGAATCAAAGGTGTCTGTTGTTGAAGAGAGAGACATAAGTAAAGTGACCTTAGATGAGCTTCATGGTACTTTTACTACTTTTGAGATGAGGGTTTGTAATATACTTCTACAAGGAAGGAAGCTGCATTTAAGTCAGACAAAAAGGAAAAGGATATAAATTATGATCCAGAAGACTTGGATGATGATCAAGAATCTTCTTTTGTTAGCAGATTGAAAAAGGGATCAGCAAGAAAGTATAATGTCTATAACAAATGTGGATGCCTTGTCAATGTCATCATACAAATATTTGAAATTTCCCTATATTTAAAAAAAAATCTTTATTTTTTAGTAGTCATCCCTTACTGTCCCCTAAAAGGTGGCCCCAAAAAATGACATCCTGGAAACACATCCCCCCGTCCCCTGTCGTCCCCATCCCCAAAACTTGGGGGAGCATACCTTCTTTGCACTTTCTACATTTTTCAAATTTTGAAGGGGGGGTATTTCAACTAAATCCTCCTCAACCTTTACTTCACAATAGACTGGATCATCAACCTTAGCATCAAGGGAGAGTTTAACATTGAGTACCTTAGTTATCTCCTCTAGGGCTCTATACATGCTATCATGCCTTACCTTCAAAATATGAAAGTGCTCAAGGTAGCAACTGAAAAATGTTTTCCCTAATTCACCACATCCTCAATATCATCATGTAGCAAGTAGGTACTGTTGATGGTGGTTTTAGCACACAGCAACACAGATGAAATACCAAGGTATCTCACCTCTCTTGAAAGAAATCATATCCCAACACTTCATAATAGGACTGCCCCAAGGTTTGTGCAACTTGCAAGAATAACTTTAGTGGAATGTCTTAGTTGTACCAACTAAGGGGACTTATATGCAATGATAGGGTTTATGAAACTATGATAGCAAAGTGTGCAAAACCCTATGATATTCTCAGTAGATTTGTGAATGTAAATGTTGCTTATCTTTTAAATAAAATGCAAAAGGTAAAGGGTTGGGAGAGAATATGAAATCCTAAGTGACAATCACGATGAAGGAAGATACTACAGATAGACAAATGCCTTTCAACGAAACCACCTCTTACTTTACCAAGTTGCAAAAGCCACAATGCTATTAAGAGATGATGCAATCTTCAATGGAAATTAATGATTTTAAAATTACATCCACTCATTAAACACCTAGATTATAGTGTAGTTTAATTTGTAAAACGCAATTGAACTGAATTCAGCAATCAAGCCCAGGCTAACTATACACAGCAACTTACAATCAGCAAGCACCAATAGTATGGACAAAAGCATTCATCGAATATCTTTAGCATTCATCCAACATTGCAAAAGCACATTTAACTAATTCCATATTGATGTGAACCATGAAAAACAAAAGAGATAACACAATAGACAAATTTCCAACAATCCTGCAAAATTTGTTTATATTGATCACTTTGCCAGAGTCTCGGCAATTCACTATCAAATCTTACTTACAATAAGAGGAAATGATGGCTCTTTTATAGACAAGGCACAATACCTAGTTTTTCATGAACGGTGGAGATTAATTCAACACCAAGGGCCTAAATTTACATAGCATTTAATGAAATAAACCAGTTAGTTGCATTCTCGGATTTACTTTTGTCTTGACAGAAAAAAACAAAATACAGCTTGCAAATACATTGAATCCGAACAAAATGGATACCCATTTGGTTGTACATGACAAAGAGCCAATTTTCAAGGCAAAATAAAGTCAAAACAAAGTCACATGACACTTGAAAATATGGGTTGATGTGGCTTGACAGGATTTCATATGCTGACTGGATCATTCTCCCGCTCATCACTTTTGAATTGTCTAAAAACTATTTTCCAATGAGTTGAATAGTCAAGAAGAATATGTGGCACGTTTTTTAAGAAGTCATATCCAACTCGACGCTTGCTAGATCAACATTGCATGTCTGGATTACTGGGACAGCTATGAACAAGTCTTGGACATTGGACTAGATCTGCAGGAACAGCAATGAAGTAGGCATGATCTTCTGTCTTCTAGCTCATAGGGCTTATCTCCATCATCTTGGACATCATATGGACTTTCCCTTGCAGGTGCAGCAGCAATTTGGTTGACAAACTGATAATTTTAATATCTGGGTCAGCATTGCATCTCTGTGTGTTCATCCTTACAAGACAACTCCAACAAGCTCCTATGTCCTCTTAGACCTGCAATTCACAATGCCAAGCATCAATTTCATCATAACAAGTCATTTTCCATCAATTTGAATCAAAATATGTCCATTTGCAGCCATGGATCAATCTAGGACAGCTCAATGTCAATGTTACTTCCTTATGAACAATTTCACAAATCCAGTGATTTTCACATGATTTTTTGTATTTTTCATCATTTTCAAGTACCCATTTGACATATATGTTGATCTGGGAGGTTTTTGTGACCATTTGAATCCATTTGGAGACTTTTATTTCACATTTTTAGCCCCCTTTTTGCAAAAAGCAAAATTTTGGGGGGTCACTAGATATTCATGTGCAGTGACATTAATTAATGCAAAACATGCCCAAAATCCACAAAAACCTAATAAAAATGTTCATCATGATGTAGTAGATTGATATACAATTCAAATTTGTCAATTAAATCCAGTTTGCACCCTCGAAAAAAAGTTTTTGGGCCCAAATCACCAAAAAAGCGGGATTTTTTGCCCTTACTAGATATATCCAGTGGAGGTCATTTTTAGCACTAAGTCTTCTTTACACCTTCGGTGGGGATTTTGCTCCCCACGTGATCGGCGGGGATTTTCAATGTCACCGGACATGTCATATGCAGTCACTTTTTAGCGTAAAATACTTAAACTTTATTCGGCGGGGAATTCGAGTTTAACATGATCTGCAGGGTTTTTGCTAGGGGCAAGATATATGTAGTGGGCAACGTTTTCCACGCAAGTCCTGTTGATTTGAAATCTAGCACAAGACTTAGACAAAGCTTCTTAGCGGAACATTTTCCTCGCACCGGATCGGCAGAGTTTTTCATCAGCACCGGATATGTCTAATGAAGGCTCCTTTTACACTTATCCTATCATCATTACTTTTAGCGCTAAGTCCTTTATATGCATCACACCCCTTGTGCTAGCAGAGTTTTTTGACATCACAAGATCGGCGAAGTTTTTTGGGTGCTCGGGATATATCCTGTGAACCCAATTTTTAGCGCTATACTGTGAAGTAGGTTTTTAGCGCATATCCAGTGGACGGGAAAATCAGTGCAATATCCAGTCGAAGGCAATTTTCCCACAAACTGCAATGAGGTCAATTTTTCCCACCAGATATGAAAGTGTCTTGAGTGACAGTATATTTCAAAATATATTCATATACTTTAAATATTTTGAAATATATTGTCAGGATGTTTGAGATAGGTCCTGGATCCATAGGATTTAACATGTAGATTCTAGATTTTTCAGGATCCACCAGATTTCAGACTAAGCCAGTTTTTCAGGGTTTCAGGACATCAGACTAGCCAATTTCATGGCTTCAGAGACATGCGTCATGATGAAAGTATATGGACTCCTTAGTGAAATGTTGTGAAATTTGACATGATTTTGCAATGGAAACTAGAAATTCCAACATAACACATCCTGCAGAAACAGTTTCAAGGACTATATCCAGTGACAGGATATTAGAGCAAAATACAGTAACACCCACTTTCAGCACAAAGGTAACAAATGGCTATTTCTTAAGCACAAACCCAATCAAGACTCCTCCAAATCAATCCTGAAAGACATCAAATGACTTCAAACATACCAAATGCCCAAATCTGGAACAAATCCTACATTCCAAGCACTGTTTCACTCTCACATCATCATAAAGAAGAAAGGTTGAAACTCCAAGCCAAAGCAAAAAGAGGGGGTCTCTATTTGATAAAATGGGGCGTGTGTGCAAGGCACAATAGGTACCAGCTACTATAGAAGGCATAGAAGCGCAACTCAGTGATCGGGTTGCATCAAATATGTTCCTTCTCCCTAATGACTAGCCAGAGTCCAAAATTAATTTGGTCATGGCATCTCTTATTCCAACGAATGGCCAATGTTCTAAGACCCTTCTCACCAATGTGGTCATATCTCAAATGCCATAACATAGTCTTTTCAACAGGAAGTTTAACTTCCAAAGTATGTGCACTACCATCAGAACTAGTTACAACAAATTTCATCACTGCTCATTCAGATGGTGGGGATGAAGTGACTGCAGCTCTTTTCTTCGAGTCAGAAGAATTATTGCACTGTGTAGTGCATGCCTCCAGCTGAAACAGAGTACCTCTCCGAGTACCCTTCACAAGCACCATAGATCCTATAGTCATCTTCCATCCATCCTTCGAAAAGACAACCTGCACACTTGCATCATTCAACATACTTACAGAAAGCAGGTTCTGTGCCAACCCTGGGATGTGCATAACCCCAGTGATCCCCTTCACTCGTCCATCAGGGAATCGGATTGAGACTCTTCCACGACCAACAATCTTCAGATGAGAATCATCACCTAGGTACACATTCCACCATCGAACTCTTCATATTTCGTGAACCAACTTCGATGCGAGGTCATGTGGAATGATGCACCAAAATCAATCAACCACACATCATCAGATGCATGGGTGGCCAGGGCTACAATGAAGGCATCACCATCATCTTGTGACTTGTCAGAATCTGAATCAGGGGCATTCTTCTTCTTCTTTTTCTTTTCCTCTTTGCATTCCTTTTGGAAATGCCCTGTTTTTCCACAGTTCCAACAAAGAGCCTTGGACTTTCCAGGAGATTTGGATCTCCCACAGGGTTTGGATCTGCCCTTTTCACCTTTCTTGTCCTTCTTCCCTTTCTATTTGGGTCTTCCACAAACCACAAGAACCTCTTTGGCCGACTCAGTTATCTTTCTCCGCATTTCTTCAGATAACAACAAAGACACTACCTCATCCATTTTGAAGGTGGTTGTACTACTTCTGATGGCCATGACAAGATGATCCCACGAATCCGACAAAGAATAAAGCAAGGTCATACACCGATCCTCCTCCATTTTCACACCCACAGATGTCAATTGTGCAACAATCATGTTGAAAGCATTCATATGGTCCGCAACAGATCCTCCGTCTTCCATCTTCAAAGCAAACATCTTCTTTTTCAAAAAGAGCTTATTCACCAAGGACTTGACCTGATAAACATCTCCCAGCTTCTTTGGAAGAGTTTTCGCAGTCTTCTCCTCATGGATATTCAATAGGACAGAGTCTTATGAGACCCTTACCCTTCTGATCTTTGAGGTCCCAATCAGCTTGTGACATTGTCGTAGGTTTTGTTCTATCAACAGTTTCCCATAGGTCACGATCAACAAGTAGATCTTCCATTTTGAGTTTCCACAACTCAAAATTTGTGCCTTTGAACTTCTCCACCTCTACTCTTCCGGATGTGGTTGCCATCTCCTTCCTGCGACAAGATACAAAATACTTTGCATAGACTCTCACTCAACCTAAGATTAGCTCAAAAAACCCCTACCCAACAGCTAGAACCAAAACTGGTCAGGCTTTGATACCAACTAAAAGGAAGCTAGGTGTGCGGAAATCACTTCCTACACTAATCTAAAGAGGAGAGAAGAGTGCAAATTCGTTTTAATCTTATAGTTACAACAATGTTAACCCAACAACAAAGATATTGCAGCAAACACATACACAAAAATGTAAGACAAAAGAGAGAGACACAAAATATACGTGGGGAAAACCCTTACGGGTGAAAAACCCCACACTCCAAAACCTGCACAATGTATTATCAAAACTGAAATGGTTTACAATACACTTGCAATGCAAGCTCTCAGGAGTCTTTAACACTCATATCTGGAGACAAACCGGCAGCATAACAGTACCTGTCAATCACATAATACATCTCCTCTCCAAAGCACCTGTTTATATAGAACATACAAGGCAAAAATGGCTCTATCTTGAGATGGGTGTCCAATATGGCCTCATGGCCCAAAACCCACGCCTATGGACACTTGTCCAACACTGTAGGATGTCCCTGACACTTATCAAGTCACCCCATCCCAAAGAGGTCACCTATTCCCAAGATGGGCAATGACAAATGCTCTTATGACTTACAACCATCATAGAATCTGTCATAGATGTCATAACTTACAACCGTAAGAGAATTTGTCATACACAGGCTATAAATAGCATATTCTCTTACAACATGTCATAACCCACCTTGGGGCGCCCAAAGATGTCTTCTTCCAAGATACTTCTCGACACATGTCATCACCTGTCATAGAATCTTCTATTTCTGACTCTTACATGTCATAGAACTGTCATAGGAATCTGTCATGATCGTTTCGGTCAATATTCCCTTACACACTATCCAAGATGCCGACACATGGCAAAATATTCCTACCTCTAAGTGGGATGCATATCTCCTCATGTGAGGACAAATTTACATGTGGTCATCTTCCATGTAGGATGACACATCATCATGCAACTCCCACAAGATGACAACATAGGATTTGCATCCTAATTACACAATAGGCAATAAATAAATAAATAAATACAATGAAAATAATACAAGGAATTACCAAGGTTGAGACACCTTAATTCCCAACACTTTCAGTTCCGCATCAAAGATGAAGACAACGCAGAGACCACTTTAACCACATGTAATGGAGAAGCTTTGCATATATATATATATATATATATAGAGAGAGAGAGAGAGAGAGAGAGAGGCATGTGGCATGTGTGAGTGATTTGTTCCTTGCACCTTTAATAGACAAGATACTAGAGGGCATTGCAAGGTGTGAATTTCAAACATTCATTTGTGGCTTCTTTGAGTTCTAGATCAAAGATGAAGATAAGGCAAAGACCACTTTCACCACATGTAATGGGGAAGCTTTGCATGTAATATTTGGATTAAAGAATGTATTTGTAGCATATATATATATATATATATATAGAGAGAGAGAGAGAGAGAGAGAGAGAGAGAGATGTGGCATGTGTGAGTGATTTGTTCCTTGAACCTTTAATAGGTAAGCTACTAGAGGGCATTGCAAGGTGTGAATTTCCAACATTCATTGGTGGCTTTTTTGAGTTCTAGATCAAAGATGAAGATAAGGCAAAGACCACTTTCACCACATGTAATGGGGAAGCTTTGCATGTAATATTTGGACTAAAGAATGTATTTGTAGCATTTTTATGCATCATAGTTGTGGCATTTGAAGAATTCATTCATGATTTTCTATAAGCATATCTAGATGATTGAAAAGTATATTGGCTTATATATATATATATATGGACTAAAGAATGTATGTATATATCTATAGAAGCCAATATACTTTTCAATCATCTAGATATACTTATAGAAAATCATACATACATACATACATACATATATATATATATATATATATATATATGGACTAAAGAATGTATTGGTAGCATTTTTATGCATCATAGTTGTGGCATTTGAAGAATTCATTCATGATTTTCTATAAGTATATCTAGATGATTGAAAAGTATATATATATATACTTTGAGTGAGGCATGTGTGAGTGATTCGTTCCCTACACCTTTAATAAACAATATACTGGAGGGCATTGCAAGGTGTGAATTTTAAACATCCATTGGTGGCTTCTTTGAGTTCTAGATCAAAGATGAAGATAGGCAAACACCACTTTCACCACATGTAATGGGAAGCTTTGCATGTAATATTTGGACTAAAGAATATATCGGTAGTATTTTTATGCATCATAGTTGTGGCATTTGAAGAATTCATTCATGATTTTCTATAAGTATATCGAGATGACTGAAAAGAATATTGGCTTCTAACTGATAATGTTTGGTCTTTGGCTCTCACATTTAAAAGGTGTAGGGAATTGTAGATTGCACTCACCATAAGGAAATGTAAATTCATGACACCAATTGGTACTCTTTTGGGACCTACCATCTATAAACAAGGCATGTTAATGGACCCTACAAAGGTAGAAATAATATTGCAATTGAATGCGCTTGAAACACCAAGGGAGGTGTGCACATTCCTTGCCCATACTAAGTACTATAGGAAGTTCATTAGAAACTCTGCACAACTTTTTGGGCCTTTAAAATAATTCCTAAGAGGAAACATTTTTTGGACATAATTCCATCAAGTGGCCTTTGACTCCTTAAAGGAGAATATTGACATAGTACATATCTTATAGTTTCCCAATTGGACAAAAGCTTTTTATGGCCGTGTGGATGCTTCAGGGATAGAAATTAGTGCAATGCTTGTGCAATCAAAAGAAGGTTGTGGACATCAACTTATCTACTTTGCTAGTAAGAAACTAATGCAAGAAGAGCACACTTACACAATCATAGAGTGCAAATCCTTGGGAATGATCTGTGCGCTTCAAAAATTCAAACAATGTCGCCTTGCTACACATTTTCAATTCTTCACAAATCATCAAGCACTAAAGTACTTGGTTAACAAACCAATTCTTGTTGTAAGTAGTTTATTATGGTTCATTTTGTTCAATAATTTAAGTTTAGTGTCATAGTAAAACCTAGAAAACACCATGTACACTTAGATCATCTCTCTAGATTTGATACTAGGGAAACTCTTGCAAGTCAATGGAGGATGGTCTTCTTGATGCATATTTATTCAAAATAAAATCGCTACTAGATGGATTGGAAGACATTCAAGCATTTTTAATGTAAAGGTGCACTCTAAGCTATTTCATGTTAGCACAAAAAAAGTAACAAGTAGTGCATGTAGCACCATATCAACTAACCAATGGGCACCTCTGTCAATGACCATGGATGAAATAGTACATAAATGTGTACCTGATCGAGAACATGAGAATGTTTTACACAACTATCATGCAAGCCTTTTTTAAGGGCACCATCAAGGGAAGGTAACAATGCATAAGGTATGTAGGTCTAACATTTGGTAGGTCTATCACAAAAAATATGCAATGGCTCTTCTCACTCCTCACGATCCTCTTGCTCGCATCGTTGTTGGTCCTGAACAAGGGTGTCGCTCGCCTAATCCCCCAGTTCGTTCGTCAGAGTTAGGTAAATTCGTTGGTGTTAACGCAAGGTTTTCACCGGTTGGGGTTGCAGGAGTTCCTGAGGCGCCTTCCTGCGCACATGGCTCTTTTAGGACCCTATTTCCGGATTGTGGGCATTGCTCCTAAGCTTTCTGCTAGTTGTTCTCAAAGTGCTTTCCCCCTGCCTAGTGCTCTTCCTCCTCCGATGGTCGAGTGTGGACAGGATGTTGAAGAGAATGAGGAATTTTATCTACACCATGGGGTGGTTTGCCGATTTAATAGTTTGTTGCCATCCATGCCAAACCTAAAAAAGTGGGTCTTGGAATCTTAGAAACCTCTGGTGGAGGATAAGATTGAGCTCTTCCCTTGTGCCAGAGGCTTCTTTGTGGTGACCTTTGCTTCCCCTGAGGAGAGGGATATCGTGTTGAACAATCAGGTCTGGTATGGGGAGTGCATTCCCTCTCCATTAAACCTTGGTCTTGCTCATTCAACCCTCTTACTGAACCCCTCAACATCAAACCTATCTGGGTTAGGCTCCCGAATCTCCCGCTCCAATTCTGGGAAGATTCTTGCTATGAGGATATTGGAAATACTCTTGGCTGCTTCCTAATGGTTGACTCCACAACCTCATTCGTAGGGCACTCCACGTTGGCTCGTTTCTTGGTTGACATCGACATTTCCAAACCCCTGCATGGAGAGATTGTTCTAAAAGTGGGAGATAGGATGTGGACGCAACTTCTCGATTACAAAGGCCTCCCCTTCAAATGTTGGTGATGCTTTGCTACTGGCCATCTAGCCTCTGCTTGTCCAAACTCTCGTCATAAGGGTGTGGCTACTTAGTGGAAGAATGCTCTTGACGACCACTTAACCATCAGCGCTTTCGTCCCTCAAGTGACAGCTTTGGATGAGGAGCACTCACAGGTTGAGGTTTCTTCTTCTCTTGTGATGTCGGAGGGTGTTGCTCCCTCGCCCTCGCCCTCGCCCCCCCCTCTACAACCTCTCTCCTTGGATCAAACGTTTGCTTATGAGGTCCCAGCTTCATGTTCTATTATGGTTTCTCCAATGGTCCCAGTTTATACTGGGGTTCCACCTTCAGTTCAGTTTGCAATCCCAATTCTTGTTGTGGCCCTTCAAGCTTCTGGCTCAAGTTCGTCCCCGCGCAACTTCTCCTTGGATGTGGCTTCGACTAAGTATTCCATCCTTTCACCTTGTTCTGAGGACTTAGAATTTGAGTCTTCTTGGATGGTTATTCAGAGAAGGAAAAAAGGACTCCCTAAATCTGTCACTATTGCGCACCCTCGGGTGAAGGTAATCGATCTGCAAGTCAGGTTTGGAGTTGTCTAGATCTCGATGCTCTATTTTGTTGTTTTGCGGTTTGTTTGTCCCTTTGTGGTTAGTACCATATCTCATGGTACTCGTTATGTCTGCCTTTTGGCTGGTTTGTAAAAGGGTTTGGGCCCTTTCAAAAACCCGTTATTATCTAATCAAAACATTGCATAAGGTATTATGATTAGAGCGTTGGTGGCGTACTTTGTGTTGGGATGCTTCCCAATTAGCACATTCATGTTATACATGTCTGAGAAATTAGAAGTTCTATTAGGATGGATGAGATGATGTTGGTTCCAACGCTGACTCAAGTGCCCCTTGATAATCCATCATTAATTTTGTAGGATCAATCCTTCTTATAAAAAGAATTGAGGCATGGTATATCATAATCAATACAAAGTACCTTATGTGTTGGGCAGAGGCTACACCCACAAAACAATATACAACAAAGATAGCAGTGTGATTCATTTATGAGAGTTTTATCACCGGATTTGGTTGTCTACTTAGCCTAACTAGTTAATAGAGTACATATTTTATAGTGCAAACTATGTACGTGCCACTCTAAAAGTAACTGGTGTAGCACCATAAGACCTCCCTGCACCACCCACAAGAAAATTGAATGCCATAATCTTTCAATAAGATCATTGAGAACATATTGATAAAGGTATGTGATGTAGGAGGAACGAATTACGATAGGAGGGTCAATAGTTATGTAAGTATATAGAACAACTAGTAAGCACCTTAGAGGTTATACACCATTTTAGTTGGTATATGGAAAATAAGTGGTGATTCGAGTAGATTATTTGGTGGTAAGCTTGCGCATTACCTAGGGTGCATGCCAAAGTGATGATAAATCCATTGCTACAAGGATAAAAGAGTTAATACATATGGAGGAAATGACCCATCTAGTCTAATGGAGTCAAAGTGGGGGGGAAAAAAAGAGATAGAAGGCAACATATGATCACCAAAAACAAAAAGAAATTTTTCAATAAGGAGTCGGGTCCTAATGTATGACTCTAGGTATGAAAAGCATCCAAGCAAACTACAAATGCATTGGTTGGGAGCCATTTATGGCGAAACAAGTTTGGTCCAATTGGTGGCTTTCCTTTATGGGATGCACCTCTAGGATGTTGTCAATCGGAGTTGGTTTAAGCCATACTTCCAAAGATGACTGCACAAACTTAGAAACCCAAAAAGAAGAAATAAGATCTTATGACCAAGTTAGATTTGGTATTTCTTTCAATGGCATTTCTTTTTAAAAAATGCAAGAATATTTTGTAATAACATCTTTAGTAGGACCATGTATGTGCATCACATAAATTTGACCATAGGAACAAGAGGCCACACAAGAATGTGATAAGGACTAGAAAATCATCTAGGATAAGATCTGCAACAAAATGAACTCTAACCCATAGTAAAGGTAGTAACCGATGCTTTCAAATGGTAGATAGTGAGATGATACCTTAGAGCAATAGGGTGAAGAGATGGAAGTGTGAGATGAAACATTGAATGATATAAGAAAGGAAAGGAAACACAACAAATTAACGCAAAAAGCCTGTGAAAAGAGAAAATACTTGAATAAATAAGGGAGACACAATGACCACACAAAGATGTAGGAATCTCAATATTAAAATAAGGAAGCAATGCAAGAAGTGTCATAAAGACAACAATCTAGAAGGTAAGGGGTGTGGCACATAACACATCACTACTAGAGAGAAGTATAGGGATACATGCCTTTGCATCCAACTAAAATGAGAAAGAAACACATGACGCGTGATGGATAACGTAGAATATGCGATATGAATTTTCCTCACTAAGATAGACACATGCAATATAGCATAGTTGTAGTAAATCATTTGACTCATCCCTAGAAGTTAGAGTTTGCATGTTGATGCAGTTGAGCATTAACTATAACTATTTCCATTTTTGCACACAACAATTATGAAAATTGAAGAGACAAACATCAATAGAACGAGGGAGTGTGTTCGTGTGTTTATGACTAAGAAAGGCATTGTCGCAATTGTAAATTTGATTGAGAGGATGTAATTTGTTTGGTCAAAGGTCATAGATATTGTACAAACTAGCAAAAGAGATTCATTTAAGAGAGAGATAAGTGTCTAAGTGGCTAAAAACAATTTAATGTAGAGGATCCAAAACCAAAATTTGAAGCTAGGGCCATGGGAGGGGTTTAACAACCAAAAGTTCCCCCTTGCATGTGATGACCACCTAGCTAAATGTGCAACAGTCAAATAACTATACAAATATCTAGTTAGTTTTGATGTTAGTGACTCAAACCATTTTGATGAGATCCTCAACTTGAATCTTATGAGCTTGATCGTGGAGGAAAGTGTTAATTAGCATGAAACCACACATTGGAGATGGAATGATAATGGTCATGTGCTAGATGTGATAGGGGTTATGAAGTTACAAGACTTGCCTTAGGTTAGCCCAGCCAAATTACTTGTTATGTTTCTTATGAGCAAGTTCCATGGTGGAGCCATATATTCAAGTGAGTGGAATGTGATCCTTGTAAATTATTGCACCATATATGAATTAATGGGATTACCTTTTGCACATATTCAATGTGCAACCTCACTCACAAATCTTGGGACATTTTTGGAGAAGTCCTAGTCTCTTAACATGATTTCAAACCTAATAAAACACATGAAAGGTGATAGATGGATCCTAATGAATTGAACGTTGAATGTACATGTTTGCACAAACTAAGGCCTTATTTCAATAAAGAGGCTATCCCTAAGGCATAAAAAGATGTGACAATAACTATAAGCACATGTGTAGGCTATAAGGTTAATGTGCAAGGCATAACCTTCTATTTCTACACAGTCCCTAGAAATGACATAGTGCAAAATATGCAATAGGCATGGGACCATGGAGAAATATTCCACTACAATACATTTTTAGTAATATCCCTGTTCAACAACTATGGAACACCCATGAGGGAAGATGTGGGCTTGCCTCTTGACTTGCTCATTTGCAAGTTTTACAACCTAATGCTCACGACAACAGATAGAAATGATTGTGCAACACAAATAAGTTATTGACCAATGGGAGCATGTGTTGTAAGTTAACCCTGCAAATCAATCACATCAACCCCAAACTTATAGTATTGTATCCGAGGGTCGCTTTCTAGTTTTGCAGACACTGTATGTGCATTTTGGTCTTAGAAGCCAATAGGAGGTGTGATTCAAACACATTTCCCTACTTGTGTATAAGTGAACTCCTCAAAGTTGAGTGATCATGGCACGTTTTTAGCACTCCCTTGTGAAACAACCTTACCTTTACATGGCTAGATGTACAACCCTTATATCAAGTGCTCGATCCTAAGACATCTCAATTTTTGTGAACAACATTGACTTAAGCACTTCGAATTCAAGATTAGGAGTGGCACATGGCTTATAGTAGGAGGATGGGGAAAGTAGCATTGCTCAATAGAAAATGTAGAAGACCCACTTAAGGAACGAAAATAAGAATTCATGATGTTATTCTCATGTAGCTCTGATAGTGATGAACACTGCCAAATTGCATTAAAGCATTGTGGGATGGCAAAGGAAAATAACCAATGGAAGATCTTCCCCGAGTGACAGCAAAGAAGATGCACACATAGAAGCTCCTTACTAGGATTATAATTTGTGAGATAGTCTCTGACTATTGAGCAAATAGATTAGCAACAATCAAGAACAAACCAAGGGCAACAACTTCAAACATTACCACAATTAAAAACACATGATCCCTTTTTGACAATTTTTCTCAAGGCTCTTTTAGATAATAGAAATGTCAAGTGCAATACAAAGTTAGTGCTAGGTTACCTAACCTAGGCATATACTTGGAAATAAGTTGTAATTTTGGTGCTTAATGAGCTAATGGATAAAAATGTGGGAAGCCTTTAATTGTCCATGCTACAAAGTTTCTACAATCAACTACATGACACTAGAAGAGCCACATACAAGATTGGTGGTGACTACACTCAATTTGTGTGATGATCTACAAGGTGAACCTACCAAACTTCAGGCACATGCAAATGGTCCCCCATGTACCAAACATGCTCTATAGAAATGCATCTACAACCAAACTGGAAGCTACACCATATTCCCACCGAGGCTCAATTTCCAAAGGGCATATATCTCTTTTATATTTTGAACAAGAGAAGTTTAATTCAAAGGCCCAAAACTCATCCATAGCTTGTTCATGTATGCCCCTAAGGAGAGAATAGCCATCATTCCAATTCATTAAAGTTAAGAATTTGATATATTTAAAAATGTTTAATGGATGTGTCCTACAAGCCAATGACACCATCCATGACCAAATCAAGAATTTAAGATTCATTGAAATTCACTAACTAAATCCTATGTAGTTGCCAAGACAATTTTTGAATTTTCCTTTTTTTTCAAAGATGAGATCCAAGTTTCCAAACATTAAAGCCAATATACAATTTTTGAACAAGAAGCCAACAAAAGGTTGTGCTGAAATAAATATTTATAGAGCAACCTAAAATTTTCATTCATACAAATTTGCCATCCAAAACACAACAATACTTTCTTCTAAAGATGTGTTGTATTGCAATAAATATAAAACTATATCATATGAATCGAATATTCACAAGTTATATTCTTTGCAAGCACACAAGATTAATATAGTCTCAAACCATCTACATTGACCCATATTTCATGAGTAGCAATTCATAGGAACCCAACTCTCATGAGCATATTCCATGCAACTAGGCAATGCTCACAAGAGTGAAACACACATGTATTAAATTACTAAACATTATTGATAGCATAATATCAAAGTTATACTATATGATCCTTTGCCTTGGAAGAAACAAAGGACAAAGCTAGAGAGAAAGAGACACAACTATCATTAATAGACAAATATGAATGTGAAGACTTTCAAAAGTACATATGTTACATGCATTACAAAAAATAATGACACATCTAGAGCATTTTAATCACGCTTAACCTAGATGCACTAACAAGTGTGAGAAATATGCAAACATAAGCAATGTCTTGAGCCCACACAATAATGTGAATCCTCCTTATCACCTAGGTAAGACTTTAAAGCTTTAACCCCATCAAAAAGGGATGCTTGATCAAATTTCATTTGTTATCTATGTGGATCCTAAGATTAATGCACAAAGACAACACTAGGAGATGAGGTTTAATTGGGGGAACAAATCCCATTTGGGGATATGCAATGGTAATAATTTTTAATGAAAAATGCATTACAAAGACAAACACAAGAATACAAGGGGGTCCACAAAGCACACATCATAAATTATCAATTGCAAGTCAATCAAAAGTAATGTAACTTGATGAATAATTAATTTCACCACATATGTTAGCAAGTTGTCACTTCCCCTTGTTGCAATATCAAGCCCCCACGTATCAAAAAAATCATTAACTACCTTCACTTTTCATGCACTATATATATCAAAAGTTTATTTCTTACATAAGTGATCATGTGTTTATCAGAGGAACAAATATTTATTGTTAGTGTGAATAGCAAGGTCAAGGTTCTTTACATGTTGATAGGTTTTTATGGTTGCAATTAGAGCTTTGAATTTGGAAAGATAGATTTAGAAGGTCAAGTGCAAGTTAAAAAGATAAAAGGAGTTTTATGAAAAATGTATGCACATGCTCGGAAATACTTAGTGCATCAAAGAAATGTTCACTATTGATAGTTAACAAGAAACCATGTCTATTGAGCACACATTATATACTAAACATTAATGGGTATGAAATAAACTACATCAAATAATACACAAAGCGCAGTAAAAGAACATGTCTCTAAAGAGGGAAGGACAATATTGGTTTATAAGAAATGGGCCTTTGGATCTGTACAATAAGCCCAAGACTATTATATATGGACAAAAACAAACCAGATGAATATACACAAATAAAAAAAGACAACAAATTGAATATACATAATTGTGAAGAGCACATGATATCATGAGAAATGTGTACTAACGATTATAGTTCTCCAAGAATGTATTTATAAAATCCAAAACAAAGTGGGATGCAAAGAATGAAAGAAGGTTATATGGCTATCACATGCTATCATATGAGTCTAGAATAAAAAGTCCAATTGAAACGACAACTTGTGCATGAGTGCTTCTTGCTTCTAATGGTTTTTAACAAATGCACACAAGCACAAGTGGCTTTCATCTACTTCTAAAACTTTGTTTTTACAAATTGCAATCATCCTCTTAGGAAGATCTTTAGGCAAATATCAAAAATAGGAGAATGAAGCCTTTTGTACAAAGAAGTTATTTAACCCTGGAGAGGACCCACTAAATCTCACATTGAAAATAGTGGCACCATTAAGTCTAAGGCAAGTCATGCATGAAACAGAAGGTGGTTGGATTGATGTGAATATGAAATAAGATATGTCTATTGAAAATGATTTTGACACAAGCATGCCTTAGTTGGATAGGTTGTGAGAGTTAGAATTGGTGATGAATGATAAAATATAAATGATGTAACACGCATAATTGGTTAAAGGTTGCAAGACAAGCATAGGCCATTCAAAATGAGTATGTGAAAGCTAGAGTTCATGCATTAGTCCTAGTAAAGTCCTCAAGGGTTCTCCCCTTTTGGTTGACCATTGTGTTGGCAAGATTTTTACTCCTTTCTCATTGAGTTGTTTTTGTGGCTATTGAGGGTGGTAACATCATGGGCAGTTTGTCACTATGACTCAATTTTATTATGGTAGTGACAACATCAAAAGTGTTGGGATTATTGTCATATTTCATGTATACTTTATTTTTATGTGTAATGTTTATGGGTAAGAGTGATGCAAGTGATTTTCATATGACTAGGGTGTGTCATAGGTGAAGGTCAATGCTTATATTGTTGCAAGTATGAGGTTAACCAGTGTTGTCATTGATGTCAACATACTCATATTGCACTGATAAGAAGGATTGGATGAGCTGTGTGCCGAGGATATTGAGAAAATTAGTCTCAATCAGGAACAGTGATGAGAAGAAGGCAAAAATACTCAATAGGTTGAGGATCAGAGGATGCGGATTAAAGGGTTTGTAGATATGAGTCTTGAGATGTCCCAGTTACGATTTCAGAGGTCCGCATGAAGATATGAAGAAGTTGTGATCGATCAAGTAGAACCGGTTCCGAGAGATGCGCCGGAGTGACAGAGTGTTACAAAAAGGTCCGGTGAGATCCGGAAGTGCATTGTCAGATTCTGCGGATTGGAAGGAGTGCTTTAGATGTCCTTGTGATGTGACATCTCGGTTTGTATGTAGTTTGGAGATCCGGAAGAACCTGTTTCAGTTTGACAGTTGCGACAGACTGTGTTCTTGAAGTTCCGAAAGAAGAGGAGAAGAGATTCCAGTAGGAAAAGGAAGTGCGGATGTACCTGGTCATTCAGGCAAGCTTGTGAAGGTTCTTGGATCATGTTGAGGTTGTGTTGTCGGTCCGCATGAGTGTTAGAGCCCGGAATTGAAGATACTCTTCCGGATGAAGATGTTCTTATTCAGACTGGTCGACCAGATGAGTTATTCATCTTGCGAATGTTCTTGTGGATGATTGCCGACTTGCGAATGCTCTTATGGATGATTGCCGACTTAGATGATAGTTCCTAAGTCAATGCCTTGTATAAATAAAGGTTTGTGAGTTCATTTCGAAGTGTGTTGAGCAGTGGATGAGTGTGGAATAGCGAAATAGCGAAGGGCAGAGCAGAAGTTTCTCGGGCTTAAATGGAACTGATCTAGGCATGGTAAAGATGTCAATCTCCAGTTCAAGTTTGTGATTCTTATCACTTTGTAGACAGTGTGTCTCTTGTAGGCAGTGTGCCTCTTTGTGAGCAGTGTGCTCGGGCAGTGAACCCTAATTGGCATGTGCCATCCATTTTTCTTATTCTTCTAACAGAGAATAATCCTTGGGTTAATCACCTCGTGGTTTTTCCCTTAATCGGGTTTTCCACGTCAAAAGCTTGGTGTCTTATGTGTTGATGTATATCTGCTCTGATGTTTATGCCTTATGCTTTCATGAATGATTAATTGCTATGCTATTGAATAACAAAGTGGATTTAAGTGTTTGAACTGGAAGCGAATTAAGGATAATTGATTCACCCCCCCCCCCCCCTCAGTTATCAACATATATAACAAGTCAACCATCCATCCTTCAATATGGTAATATTTAAGTACATGTTGGATCATTAATAGTAGGAATCTATTTTTTGCAACTATCATAATTTTAATTGTAATATAAGACCCTTCATCTTTTTAATAGTTAAAGGTTGCAAGACAAGCATAGGCCATTCAAAATGAGTATGTGAAAGTTAGAGTTCATGCATTAGTCCTAGTAAAGTCCTCAAGGGTTCTCCCCTTTTGGTTGACCATTGTGTTGGCAAGATTTTTACTCCTTTCTCATTGAGTTGTTTTTATGGCTATTGAGGGTGGTAACATCATGGGAAGTTTGTCACTGCGACTCAATTTTATTATGGTAGTGACAACATCAAAAGTGTCGAGGTTATTGTCATATTTCATGTATACTTTATTTTTATGTCTAATGTTTATGGGTAAGAGTGATGTAAGTGATTTTCATATCACTAGGGTGTGTCATAGGTGAAGGTCAATGCTTATATAACAAGTCAATCATCCATCCTTCAATATGGTAATATTTAAGTACATGTTGGATCATTAGTAGTAGGAATCTGTTTTTGCAACTATCACAATTTTAATTGTAATATAGGACCCTTCATCTTTTTGATAGTTACTTTCTTTTCTAATACAATATGGATGCTACAATAAACTACTACAATATGGACAATTAGGTATAAATTTACAACATTAAAAGCCCTCCTATTTACAGCTAGACTAGATGCATAATACAAGATTAATAATATAATCCTAAATCAAGATTAAATTTTGAAAATTAAAATTTTTTAGGATATAAAAATGATTGTAAATAGTAACGTGCTAGAAATGGCAAAGGCACCTAATAAGTACAATTTGGGATGGTTGATGGACTAACACTTAGTTTCCTGTAATGGGAAGATCATCACTAGTACCAATAGCACCAGTCATAGGACAGGCACCACAGACCGACCTTGTATAATTTTATCCCCAAGAGAGGAAAGATGTTGTATTTTTCAGTCTTCATCTTATCGCTTGATTTTATTGATATTGAAGGTCTTTAAATAGCCATCTAATTGGTTACATTTGCAGATGCATCTAAGCATAAAATTACATTATAGACAATTCTTTTTTGCAAGGTAGCATTTCAAGTTTCAAACAATTCATCCTACTTGTATTATTATAACGTATTACCAAATGGCTTATACCCTTCCACCAACATATTAACAAAGACCAGATATCTCCATTACTTTCTTTGTTTTGAGTTCTAGAAACTTGATTTTTATGATAAAAAGGAACAGCCAAAATGAACCCAAAAAAAGGCCAAAATACTTCCAATCTCAATTAAAAATACTACATGGAAGATCTTCATTAAATGACTCACTGTCCCAACATATCTACAATTCAAAACTTGCAAAAAAATTACTTCATAACAAATTCCTGGTGCTCAAAATTGGAAGAAAACGCTGGTTTCAATTTTGACATTCACATGAGATTTGAATTGCTTCAACTTTGGAAAAAAAATGGGATTTCAATGTTTAACAAGCCTCCCTCACTAATTTTTCCTCTCAAGAGATGAACTCCACACAAAAAGGCAATTCCAATGATTTGTTTGTTGTTAATGATTCTTTAATTTGTATCATAAACAATCAAGTTTCTCAAAACTCACTATATTTGAAAGAGTCTTGATCGAGCAAGTTGACTTTGCTGATTTTCCAGGTGATTTGAGTCAATTGGGTAAGTATTTGGCAAGTAATGATAAATCTTGTAATAATATTGAAGTAGAAAATTGGAAATTTTGTTCACTTGGTAGTATTGGAAACAAGGACTATAGATGCAAGTACAAGATCTAATATATCTCTCTACCTACTAAGGAAAATAAGTTAGACTCAAGATTGGCATCCTCACTCCACAAACATCAGCAATGCCTTCTCCTCTGCAAGGAAATATTATGATAACAGCTAAGCTCACTCCTAAAAGTAATCACAGGTTCTGTATCAGCCTATTCTAGATAACCCTAACTTATGTCCTATTCTAGATAACCCTAACTTATGTCCATAGGACCTTTTTGACAATATATCATAATCATACATGAGGCAACGATCCTCTATTCAAACCCTGCCTTATGTGGCATACCTCTTATACATGTGAACTTATTAATGTTAGCTTCGAATTCTACTCAAATTTGTTCCAATTAAATATCATGGATTGAATATTTTGTGTATACGTACATGTTGTTGTTGGTGATGTTTTCTTGACAACAACAACATTAGAATAAAATACCAAGTGCTCTATCATCTCTTGAACAAAGCGTCTCGAATGCTAAACTACGTGATCAAACAAGAACGCTCCAAGGTTCCTTGTACGTGATTTGCAACAGATAGCCTCAGTGGTATGATGTGATAATGTTGTTTACACAAAGGGACTTACACAGAATTTATTCATCACTCCATTCAAATATGTACTCTTTCCTTGTGAAATGGAACTTCTTATAATCAACTACAAAAAGAAAAGGCAATAGGCAAGGGTTAAGAGGACTACTCTAAGGACAATGATATAATGCACATGCTATGATAGACAAATTCCCTTCCACAATCTAGCTCCGCTTCACCATGAGAACCAACAATTACATAGAGTAAGTGCAATCTCCTAAGGTAATCATATGATTTTCATGTTGTGAACTTCCATCCAAATAGCCACATCTGGCGCAGTTTGAACGAGTATCCACAACCGAACTTATGCAAACAAGGTTCAGGCTAACTTTGCAAAGTGAGTTACTGTCGGCAATCCACGAAAAGTATGAACCAAAAGGGATTCATCAAATATCTTCACATAAGAAACATTATATCAATGAACTTCTAATCTATCAACTAAGCTACTTTGGAAACAATTCTTAACCATCTTGGAGACAATGAAGACCATGCTAACATTCCAAAATCACAAGATCACCATGAAACATTCAACAATGAGCTTGCATTAATCTTGAAGTGTATCTTTACAACAATCTCTCAATATCTCTGTTATCACCCAGATTTGCACCCTTGCTGCAATTGTAAAACTTTAGCAATCTGGAGTAACATGGGAATGATCTCGAAGTGTGGGACCTTGCGAAATGAGATCAGACCTCCGAAGAAGGCCAGCTTCCTTGACTGGATATCACCTAAAACTACTAAATCTTCAAAGGAAAAGGGAGAAGGAATGCTTTTGAATGAAAGATGAAACAGGAAAAACTTGAAAGTAAGGGTGATACACCAAACTGATTAAAAGAAACCTTCATAGAACTGAGAAAGGTGCACAACATAACCAGATACAGCAAGTAGACATACACAAATTCAAATGATTCTAACAGAGGTAAGAAGCAGAATGATTGAGAGAAACAAAGATGTTCACAGACAGTCACATGCAGATTTACACTAAACTAGAAAATCAGCAAAAGAGGTAAAATAACTTGCATATATTCAATAAGAAGGCACAGTTACAATAGCAGAAAGCTCTGTTTGGAAACAAAAAGCTTGAAATGCCAAAAAATTTCCAACCTTTATTACATCTCATTCTATGCATATATAGCATTCCAATCTGACCTAAGTTGGTTACAAAAATTCGCTCCATCAGCTGTATCAGAAAATATCTGCCTTTGAATGACTGTCCACCTGCAAGAAGTTATGGTGCAGAAGATCTGGAACTGGGGAAAATGGAAGATATTTTGGGCATTGAATGCGAGCGGCTCCTTCGTCTATCTTCAAAAATGAATATATGAAATATCTGAAACAAGGCGGTGGCAAGATATTTCTGGTCATCAATGTGAGCTGCTGAACATCCTCCTGCAGCAATGAATGCAACAAATATCTGCATCTTGCCCAAAAATGGTCGCTGAAACATCCAACCGTCAAAACATGCAAATCCAGATCCAAAATTGAAAGTGAGAATATCCTGCTCAAAAACCCACCAAATGAAAGAGGAGGCAAAAACAAGCATTCTTGCCTCTTGCAGCATGTAGAAATTTGCCACGATGGAGGAGATACAGGCGGTCAAAATTTCGGTCAACTATCTGTATATATCACTTTGCATATGTGCTTGTATCGCCCTTTGAAACCTTCTCTGAAACTGCCTTTGCATATGCAAAGCGCTTTGTATATATCGGGCTGTGTCGAGCTGTCGGGATGACCTCCAGTCGAGTCACCGATATGCAAAGTCTTGCCAAAATGTCTTTGCATATGCTTTTGCATTCAGCGTTAAAAAAAAAACCTTTGAAGTCGCCTTTGTATATAAAGTTGTATATGCATGCGCCTGCATACAAACGCAGGTCTTTATCTCTTGAATCGGCCTTTATATCTCCTCTGACACGTGGCACCACCTGGTTAGTCGCTGAACTGATCCCTGGGACCCATCGCTAAAAAAATACATCCTCCATCGGCCATCAGAAAAACCCTGAGTTGAGCTACCGATGCACTGTCATGCCGAAAATCCCTTTGCATATCGGCCTTGTATATCCAATTGTATATGCCAACATACAATCACTTCAACATGCAAACTACGGACTCAACGCTGAATATGCCAAATTTGATTTTCAAGTCGGGTCCGCCTTGCATATCACCATTGTATCTAACCTTTGTATATTACAATATACAATGCGAAATATACAAGAGAAATTGTAGACTCACTTATACATTGCAAACACTCTACTTCGACATATACAAAATCCTTTGTATATCCGATTGTATATGAAAACATACAATCACAAATATACATACAAATGCGCGGACCTCAAAAGATCATTAACCATTTTGTATCTTTGCAATAGGTCCGGCTTGTATCGCTTCTCTTTGTATTCGGCATATACAATGCATTTATACATACAACTCGCAAACTTGAAAAGATCATCCACCATCTTTGATTCTTCAGTCGGATCCGCCTTGTATGTTTTCCCTTTGTATATTGTCCTTTGTATATCGCAATATACAATGCACTCAATATACAAGTTGCGGACTCAACCCTTGAATTTGCCAAAATTGATTTTCAAGTCAGGTCCGGCTTGCATATTGCCTTTGTACCTTTGCTTTTGTATGTGCGCTCGATGAGCCCCAGGCTTTGTATCTATTCTTTGTATATCGGCACATACAATGCCAATATACAAGCCGCGGACTCCAAATGATTATCCGCTATGCCTAATTCCGCAGTCGGGTCCGGCTTGTATGTATCCCTTTGTATATCGGCTTGTATATCGCATATATAACGCGAATATACAAGCAAAATATGCATACATCAGACCTTGGCCTTTATCAAACAGAAAGTATGTCCCCTTTGAATATGGCCCTTGTATGTTTTGAATGTATAAACCCTTGTATATACGAACATACAATGGCCAATGTATATCACCAATGTACATATTCCTTTGCATCTCGCACATACATTGCAACTTGTATATAAGATACAATCGCCTTTGTATACAAAAACCCTTTGCATCTGCGGACCCCACCTCTTGTATATTCAGCTTGTATCATGCATCGGCCCATCGGAGAGAGTTTGAACTTGGCTGCCGATGAACAATGTTTCGCCGATGAACATGCATATGTTTCCTTTGTATCTGCCATCGGCATGTCGGTGGGACTTCGGACTTAACTGCCGATGAACATTGTCACAGCGATGACTCCTTTGTATATCTGCCTTTGCATAAATGCCGATATACAATCACCTTTATATATAAAGTGGACCCCACCTCTTGTATCTTCAACTTGTACATTTCCCTTGCATGTCGCCGATGTACATTTTCTATGCATCTACCTCTTGTATCTTTTGCTTGCATCTTTTCCTTTGTATGTGCGATTCTACATATGAACATACAAAGCAAACATACATACAAAGGAACATACAATTGCATATGTATGTAAAACTGGCTAAGTACAAAATTGAGAAATTCTCTGTGATGGAAAGCACTTGAAAACAAAAGATTTCTGGGTTTTCTGCAAAGATCTTCAGGTGAGATTCTTGGGATTTTTTGACAAGGCATAGCATAAATATTTGAAGAATTTAAGCCCTGTAGGGTCATTTCTAAAGGATTTTCAAGGAAAATACAAGGTGAACTATTTAACTCTAGGCAGAGGAAAATAGGTCAACAATCTCTTCAATGACTTCGAAGAGTCTCCTCTACTCTACTCCTTTCTAATCTAATTTATTTTACAAATGAAAAGAATGAGCCTTTTATAGACTCCAGAAATTACATGAAGGGCCAAGATTGATTTAGCACTCAACGGCTGAGATTGAGACAACAAGGCAGTTTGTTACAAAATTTACTATTTTTAGAACATGAAAGAGGCAATGAAGGCGTGCTTCCCAATGTGATAAGCATCTTTGGAGCATCTTTATGGTGGGCCCTCTTTATCCACTTGTTTGTTATAGATGACTTGGACTTGAATGAATGACATGGCAGAATGTGATTGGCCTGATGATGTGTACGTGCCACCTCAGCATCTTTAAACGAACTAGTCTGGTTCACCTCATGTTCACTTTGCTTAGAATATTTTCTTCTTGTTGTCTTGATGTAACTCATGGATCGCTTTGATGATCATGCTCATCTCTCATCTTGTGACATCCTTGTGCTTGTGCAGGATTATGCCTCTGGACAATTGTATGAAGTAGAAGATATGTTGTGCACGAGTCCTTGGAGTAGATTACATGATGATTGTCTTTTTGGCGCATGAAATGAATCACTAGAAGATGACTCCCTCTCATGCGTGGCGTTGATGTCTTCCTTATCCAGACATACAAAGTCTTCAAAGTAAGATGAACTTGATGTAGGAGCTCCTCCGTGTGGTGATGATGACAAATTTGAGCAACTTTCCTCCACCTTCCAAACTTCTCATGTATGAGCTCTCGCCATTCACCCCCTTGGATCCTCCATCACCTACAAAAAGAGACACATCAAATTAAGACTTGATATAAAGGATTTTCAATAACAAATTACATTCATCTTATGCATGTGGGATCAAAAAATGATATTTCAAAACATACCCTTTCGCGTGAAATCCATGCCTGAGTGCCTAGAGCGCCTTTATTGGGCAGTTTTGGAGGGGTTGTCTGGTATGTTTGATGTGAATTGCATGATAGTTAAGGCCGCCTAGGAAGGGCAGGCTGAGAGGTGGTGTGTGGATTTTCTTACTTAGACTTCATTTGATGTCTTTCCTCCTTTTGATGACCCTTTTCTTCAACTTCATCAAGACTTAGCATTGTTGAGGTGTTTATATGAAGTTAGAAGGCACATTTGGAATGTTTAGAGACTTTGTCCATATGCCTTAGTGAAATCCGCCTAGGATGGGCGGGTTTGGAGGATGCAAAAAGATTTTGCAACGTGAACACTCTCCATCTTAAACTTGATGCTCTTCCCTCCTTGTTTGCATGACTTAGTAATTTTTTCTATCTTTTCAAGTTGATTCATCATTGTTGGGAAGAGTTAAGGAGTGATCTTGAAGGATTCAACACATTCTCCATGCCAAGGTGTCTAGGGAGCCTAGGAAGGGCGGCTTTGATGATGGTGTTTGGATTTTGCCTTAAGACTTGTGATTTTCACCAATTTTATTCCTCTTGAATGATCCTGCATGGGTATGAGGCAAGATGGGGGATTTGGAAGGTCAGAATGGAGTGGTTTGAGTGCTTGGACACTGGATTCCACGCTCACCTCTCTAGGCCGCCCAGGTAGGGTGGGGTTGAGAGTGACCCTTGGATTTTACACTTAGAAAACTTTTCATCCTTCTAGACTTGATCACCTCATCCTCCAAGTGTTCGTCTTCATCATTTTCATTGATTCTACTTGCCAACTATCTTGTTCTCATCCCTGGGTGGTTCTGGAAGGGTTGTGTGGAGAGGGCAGTGTGAGACATGACAGAGTCCAAGACTCCCTCTTGAGGCGATTCTTCCTTGAAATGCACTTGATTCCTTCAAACTTATGAACTTTGCTTGGAATTTCATCATCTCCTTGTGCTTTGTGCTTAGAACCTTGTAAACTTGATATCTTTCTTCCTTGGGCGGGTTTGAAGGGAGTGTCTGGAGAGATCCTCTTGGTGAAGACAGTGTCCATGAGCACCTTGTTAGGCCGCCCAGGTTGGGGCCGGTTGGAAGTGATGCATGGAATTCTACCTTATGATGCCTTAAAGTCATTCAAACTCATGAATTTACCTTGGAGTTTATCATAACCTTCTTCCCTAAGGCGGATCTGGAGGCTCCGTCTAGACAAGTGCATGTGCAAGAGGCTGAGTCCATGACCTCATACCAAGGCCGCCCATTCTGGGTGGGTTTAGACATAGAGTGAGGAATTTCTTGCCTTAGTCAAATTTATTTTTTTCCTGAATGGAAGTATATTGAAAAATATATACTTTAAATATTTTTCAATATACTTCCAAGATGTTTGAGATAGGTCCTGGATCCATAGGATTTAACATGCAGATTCTAGATTTTTGAGGATCCACCAGATTTCAGACTAAGTTATTTTTTCAGGATTTTCAAGATATCAGACTTAGTCATTTTCAAGGTCTCAGGAACATGCATCAAGATGAAGGCATATAGACCTTTAGCAAGCAACTGTTGAGACCTGGGCAAAACAACACTACCAAAACCCTACAAGCTCAGAGGAAAACTAAACCTAAAGCAAAACAAAGACAAAAGCAAGAAAAAAAGAGGGGTTCCCCATTTGCAATGGGGCGATGTGTGATTACATCACAACAGTTGTACATTGTCATATATATGAAATCAATGGTGTAAGATGTGACAGTGGTTTCTCCCTATCAAAGTTGAATATGTTATGAGTTGCATCTAACATTCTTTGAGCTCACATTTTATTTGATGCTAGGTTTTATGTCTACTTATTGTACTTTAATTATCTTTGGACAAGATCTTCTAGAAACACACCCTATGGAATTTCTATGCATAGCATGGACTTCTTTTCACACAAATGCCACATCAAGGGAATATCTATTCCACCAAAGTTGTGGGGTGGTTTGCACCCATTTTTATTTATTTGTTTATAATAACATTCATGTGAGGAAATATCATCTCAAAAGAAACCCTAGCAAATGGCATGAACCATTGCGGACCTCACTAGTGCACCCAAGGACCTGTTGGAAGTACAACTTTCTTTGTTTAATCAAGACATGTAATGCTAATTTAAAACTTTAAAGAGACCAAAAGGAGTGAATAAGCTTCTCATAAATCTCCTCTTAAAGGTTTGAGAAGCACATTTAGAAACATACTACAAATTATTGTAAACAAATGAGAGATCAATTTTACGTATCTCATTTTGCATAGATATTTCTGTGTTCCTTTTCAAAAATAATGAATACTTCATAGCAGAGGTACTTAATGGCCTTGTTAAAGATAGAGAAGAGACGTTATGGGCAGAGCTGCTTGTCCATTATTAATTTTTAAAAGTAGTTAAGAGAGAGATCAGCTTGGCATGAGAATGATAACAGAAATGAAATAAGAAGCCGAATGAGCGCATGAAGATAAATTTCTCCACACCAAGACACCAAATAAGCCCGTGAAGATAAATTTTCTCCAGAGTTGCTCATTAAATTGCATGAGTACCTTTCGAAAAAGGCAAATTATTTAGCAATCAGCTGAACAGAAAATAACTCTGAAACTGAAAAAAACAAATTTCATATCCTGCTTGCACAGTCGGTCCTTAAAAATCTATAGATGAACATAAATAATGTCTGCAATTTCTTTGATATGTAGAAAAAAAATTAACAAACTTAAAGTCTCAGCTGGGAGGTCATTAAAAACTGCAAAATTCGGTTCCAATACCAAATAAATTTCAAAGTTGATTATGACCTTTGAAGAAATACATCCCATCACTTAAAAGTATAAAACACTGTTAATGAGAAATGTGTTCAACTAAATCAAATGGCCGTCAATTTCGGGATCCTCCATACAATATGAGAGAGCCCAGTCCTAAATTGCAGTTACATAGAATCAGAAAGGGAATTAGTTTCCTATAACAAATTCTCTGTTGTTGATTAATGCTCATATATAGTTCACAAACATTGCTGTTCCTCGATTATTTTTTGTTTCTGCCTCTTCAAAGGACAAAGAGACTTATAGAGCGGAATGCACATCAGTGTTACAAAAGATTATTTTCTTCAGGGACATTTGTTAGAGACGAAAAACAACTTAATGTATCTCAAAAGCACTGTTTAGATTCTGAAAATCTGGAGTTATCTAACAGATTTTTTAATCATTTGGCAAAGGAAATAAATTTTTTCATTGTTAATGAAACTACTAGCTAAGTCAAAATATTAATACCTACGCACTCTGAGTACTTGCAGAGCCTGTTTAGTAAATTAGTATCTTCTGCTGCAAAATGATAAAAAATCATGCATCTTGCAATCAGAAAGAATGGAATACCTAAAGCTTATATTCCTCATCAGAGTCGCAAAAGAACATTTTTATCCAGGGCATTTGTTAGAGGACGAAAGCAACTCAATGTATCTGTAATATCCTGAATGGAATATTTTATGATATCTGCCCGATTTTAATTCACTTCAACAATTTTCAAGGGTTAGCTCCACAAACAATTGAATATTATTATTTGGCATTTGCTATACAATTACCAATTCTGCAGTTAATAAATATAATGGAATGAATGACAATTCATGTCAGTACTCAGAAGGAAATTTCTTTATTCACAAAACACATTTGCCTTCAACAAATCAGAATGAGCCCTAAAGAGGCTGTCAAAATGATGTGATCACAGAAAAATCCTCAATTGGCTTAGTGTACAGCTGATTACGACTCCAAAATTCGGCCACAACAACTATCGCACTTAAATTGCTTATTATGAAGCTTGGCCGGTCTGAAAGAATATACGATGTTGCTATGCTCTGTACATGCCACCCAAGGAGGAGTCTGGGATGTATCTAATTCGTTGGAATCCACCTTAGAACATCTGAAAATCTCTGCCAAATCATTCACAGAATTCTGCCACTAGCCTTTGGTCCCATTCAGCCCATATCCAAGTATAATTCACTACAACTGGTAGCACTGAAGAAGAATATGAATCACTAGCCCAACTGGAATTGCTAATATAAATCGCTGACTTCTATGGAATGGAAAACATGATGCGCAGATTTCAAAGGGATATATGTCGTCATACAAAAGGAAACATATCTCTGCATACAAACTGAAAATTAATCAAATATGCACAATGGTGATCTCTATGTGAAATCACTCCAAGGAATTGTGGGTTTTCGTCCTCAGGTTAATTGAACCAAAGTTCAATGCTCCAACAAGGAGTAGAAATCAGAAAATAGAATAGTTGATCATTATGCCCCCTTCTCCTTGCTTGGCCTCTCTTAAATAGAGTTTCCCTCCAAAAGCCATAACTCTTCAAATTTCCTTCATGACCCTTGATTGATATTTGTGAGGAATTATTTAAAATAAACTTTAATTATAAGAGACCTTTATATTTTAACTCTACTTGAGGCCCTCTTTATTATAATTTCATTTTATAATATCACTTAAGCGGCCCCTTTTGTGACATTATGACCCTCTTAATTTATTATTATAATCCTATTTCCCTAGTGCAAAATTCCAAAGGTCCACGAGAAATGCATGATGAGCATTTGGGTTTTAAGTTGGCTTAATTTCGATGAGGGGACATAACAGTCCACCCTTCCCAAGATTGCTTGTCCTCAAGCAATCGCAAATTAGGATGCTGAAGAATTTCCACACCCTCCCATGTAGCATCATCTTCAGGAAGATCTTTCCATCGAAACAGATATTCTGTCACTATTTTGTTCCTTAGCTTTCTTTCTCTAAAATTTATACTGGCCCTGGGAATCAGAATCAATTTCCCTTCATCATTCGGTGGGGGTAGCTCTGCTGAAGGAATAATTTGACTTCCTAATGCCCTTTTTCTAGAATGACCTTCAAATGCCTTATGTGCTCCTCTACTAGAAACTCTACTGTTTCTCTTTCTGGAATCTCCCCATCCAGTACGACCTCTTTTGGCCACTATAAGGTGTCCTCAGTAGCATGACTGGGTGAAGTCTCAAAGCACATTATCTGCATTGCTTCAACAACCAACTAGGTATCATTGCCAACACTGGATAGATCCAACGAGTCCCTACAAGTGAGACTTTTTCTCACCTGTTGGTCACATGCTTCTCTTGAATTCAAAGGAAGTTTCTCTACTATGAAATTTTTCTTATCAGCAGCATCAATCTTATTTTTGTCATTTGTTCTGTTCCTTACCAGATTGTAACCTCTCAGAAAATCTTAAGGTATCAGAAGCAAATTGTGACTTATTTTCTCTATTGGATACAATAGCATTTGCCCCATTCAGCTTTTGCCAAATCAAATTTATTTTGTATCCTATGTGATGAATTAGAAGTCGTTGCTAGGTTACCATCTAAAGCACCCGAGCTAGCAACCTTTTGCAAGCCCTGCAAAAGGAATTTGCTTTTGTTCTATCCAATATTCTCAACCTTTGCATCTAGAACTGAGGAATCATTCCTACTCTTATAATACCTGCAGCCACGCTGCTTTGATTCTAACTTCAAGTGGATGCCAAAACACCTTGGTTACTCTTACCAAAAAACTGTCTGCCAGCTTCATAATTTTGGCTATCAACCTAGTCAAAAACTCTAATATTTTCAATTGGGCCTTTAGATTCAACCAATTGGACTAGATTTTGAGGTCCATGTGCACTTGGAGGCCCAGAGCAAGTAATTGTAGGCAATTTTGGGGGTACTGGATCTTGGGAAAACCCAGTTGTATTAAGCCACACCAATTTGTCAATCATATTCAATGCATCAGCTTGAGATTGCTCCCTTGGTTCCTATGAATCAGCATAGCTTAAACCAGCAGAAACAGAATAAGGTTGTGTTTTTTCACCGTGGCCAAGCCCTCGCAATCCTCTTGACTTAAATTGCTGTGAATTTACAGCACTAGAGGCTCCTTTCCTAAGAATATCATCTTTCTCATTTTTAAAACTTTCATTTGACCCATCATTTTCCTTAATAACAACTTCAGCTCTTGGTCCATCGCCTTCCTTGTTACCAAATATGGTCATTTGTTCATCATTGTTAGTGTGTATTGCTCTTGGTGCATTATCTTCTTTATTGTCATTTCTAGCCCTCGTCTTATCATCTAACTCAACCTCATCCCTAGCTTTCATTTCATTGACTTCTATAGATACAGTGTTAGGGAAAAGTCTTCTTGCTCTCAAGCTTTCAGTTCTAAACTTAGGATCTGATGGGAAAACTGTGTTGTTCTTCGTAGCTTGAATAGCTTTAGACATTCCAGGAATTGAAAGGAAATCTGAATCATATTTTCCATCATACTCATTTTTAGCACCTTGCACTTGAGTTATTTCCTCTGTTTTAGATAGCATCTCCGAAGCACACAGACTAGATGCTGTAATATCTCGTATCTAATGATACCCAGATCTCAAAGCAATTTTTGAGAAGTACATTGCTCCATGCAATTCATCCATTAACTCATCAATTCTAGGAATTGGATACCTGTTCTTTGTAGTTTTTTTGCTCAAAACTCTGAAATCTATGCACATTCGCATAGTTCCATCTTTCTTTTTCACTAGAACAACTAAAGATGCAAAAGGGCTAGAACCTGGCCTGATATGACCCATCTCCAGAAGTTCCTTAATTGTTTTTTCACTTTCCTCCTTAAATCTTCTTGGATGTCTATAAGGAGTAGTAATTACCAGTTTTACTCTGGTTTCTAGTTCTCTTATATGTTGAAATCCTCTATCAAGTGGCAATCTTGGAGGAATGTCATTAAAGACCATGCTATGCTTGTCCAAGAGTGGTCGTATGTCTATATGATAAGTTCTCTTACTTGTAGTAGCTGTAGAGGTCACTAAACATTGTGTTGTCCATGCTACTTGTCCACTCCTAAAACACCTCGCCATTCTTTTTGCTAATACAACTCTAGGAGTTCCATTAGTAATGCCTTATAGCACTACTTCTTTGCCTTATGATTTGAACCTTAGCTCCATAGTCTGATAATTCTAAGTAAACTCTCCCAATGAGTGCAGCCATTGCCCTCCTAAACAGTATTTGTTTCTCCTATGCCCACCACATAGAAGTCATCTCACATCCTATGTCTGCCAAGAGTAATCTCCAACTGCTGAATTCTCTTGGTGCATCGAATGGTAAAACCGTCAGCCACTATGACATTGAATCCATCAAAATTTTCTATTTGCAATCCTCTTCTAACAACCAGCCTTTCATCAATGAAGTTGTGTGTTGCTCCACTGTCAGTTAGAATTGTAACTCTGTGTCCCTGCAAAACTCCCCATACTCTGAAAGGATGATATTTAGGAGCACCAAACATTGTTGCAAGTGTGCCCCCTGGATGTTCACCTTCCTATTTTATCTCTAATTCAAGTTCACATTCTTCAACTTTTGGCTCCAGTACTTCCTTCTCTGAATCCTCATCAGAAATTACTTATATGTCATGTACTTGACCTTTTCCCAAACATATATGTCCAAGTTCCCATGGTTTTCTACACGAAAAACACAATTTGTTTTGGCGGAGCTCATTTTTTGTCACTTCATCCAAACTGCTCTTTGGTGCTAATGCCTTTTGTTGAGAAGACCCCTTTTGAAAAGGTTTCTTATTTTGTCCTATAGGAGGGGTTTTTTGACAAAACTTATTCTTGGCCAATGAAGTTTTTGAATTCAAAGCTCTTTTAATAGCCTCCTAAAGGGTTAATGGCTCAACTGCCTTAATCAAACCCCTAAGAGGTTCAATTAACCCTTCGCTAAAAAGGACAATTAATCTTCTTTTTGTAACATCAGGCACCATTACAGATAACTTTTGGAATTCTTCCAGATATTTCTCCACTATTCCCTCCTTCAATTGGGCCAACTCTCTAAAATGAACCTCGGGATCTTTTCTATCAAACCTTTCAATTAACCTTTCGCAAAATTCATAATATGTGTCAATTAGACTATGACCTTGGGTAACCAACCCATGGTACCACCATTCGTGTGTTGTGCCTTCCAAGTGTAAGGTGGCAAATTTGATGGTGTCATCCTTGATCATAGGTTTTAGAGATAGATATGTATCTAACTTCTACACCCACGCATGAGCAGTACACCTATTAGAACCATCAAATGTAGATAGCGTTAGCTTCCCCAAAACTTGTTGATTGTCACGTTGTCTTGGTTGAGATCTAGGTTCAACTCGTGGTCCATCTCTGCTTCTTTTCATAGTTATGTAGTCAATAAGAGTCATTGCTTCTTGAATCTCTGGAGGGAGATCTCTATATTCCGCATACATGGCGTTAATATCATCTTGCAATGAGCTTTGTGCCACCCCCACAGGAACTTCTTCTTCCCTCTGAATGAAAGAAGAACGAAGAGGTCTATCAACAAACCCAACCATGGTTCTCTGTGTGTGACTTTTCTGCTTATTATTATTACTGTTATTGGCTCCAAAAGAACTTGCCTCACTATTTTGATTGTTGGAATTTCCTACATTATTCTGTGTTTTCTGGTTGTTATGCATCATATGTAACATTTGCCCCATCATATCTAACATAATGTCAAATTCTATCAATCTTATCTACATGATCATCAGCAGTTTTCTTCTCTCTATCCAGATTTGCTTCTTCTACCTCAAACTCCAAAGGAGTTTTTATTTCTTTGTTCTTAGGAAATTGATGTTGAGTTTTTCTAAGTTCCCTTTGATGATACCTACTGGCTCTGTCACTTGAGTGCATAAGAAGAAAATCTCACAGGCTAGCAAAATCTAGCTCTGATACCATTATAATATCCCAAATGGAATATTTTATGATATCTGCCCAATTTTAATTCACTTCAACAATTTTCAAGGGTTAGCTCCACAAACAATTGAATATTATTATTTGCTTTACAATTACCAATTCTATAGTTCATAAATATAATGGAATGAATGACAATTCATGTCAGTACCTAGAAGGAAATTTCTTTATTCACAAATCACATTTGCCTTCAACAAATTGGAATGAGCCCTAAAGAGGCTGCCAAAATGATGTGATCACAAAAAAATCCTTAATCAGCTTAGTGAACAGCTGATTATGACTCCAAAATTCTGCCCCAACAACTATCACACTTAAATTGCTTATCATGAAGCTTGGCCGGTCTGAAAGAATATATAATGTTGCTATGCTCTATACATGAAACCCAAGGAGGAGTTTGGGATGTATCTAATTCGTTGGAATCTGCCTCAGAACATCTGAAAATCTATGCCAAACAATTCATAGAATTCCACCACTAACCCTTGGTCCCATTCAGTCCATATCCAAGTATAATTCACTACAATTGGTAGCCCTAAAGAAGAATATGAATTGCTAGCCCAACTGGAATTGCTGATATAAATCGCACACTTCTATGGAATGGAAAACATGATGTCATGTCCCTCTCGCTTAAGTCGTGTACCAATCTTCCTTTTTCAACATTACTGACGGCCTTCCAAGATAGATATGGAATCACTGGAGGAGGCGAGCCACTAGTGCAACTAAATGCCTTAACTGATAGTAATAATGACAATAATCCTCATCTAGTTTGGGATGATAATGATAATAATCCTCATCTGGATTATGATGCGACAAAGGAGATTTTGCGAAGACTTCCTGTGCCGCCGTTGATGAGGGTCAAGAGCATTTGTAGCATCCAGTACTTTCAACCATCAATGACGAGACAAACCATTTTGTCGTGTAGCAAAGCGATCATGGAATTGCCTTCTTTTGTGCCGCTCTCAATCAATGGCTTCGAATCCCTTTATCGTAGAATAAAAGCAACTGGGACTGTAATGCCCCCACCTTTGATGTCTCACACAACAATTTGCAGGGTTTGATTCCCACGACACTCGAGAATGTAACCATGAACCGGCCGAGGTTCGAAGCGGGCTCTTTTAAATAGAACAAGAGGCTTTACAGCTATCTGCTGCCGCTGCCGAAGAACCATGGGCTTCCTAAGCGAAGAAGTGGTTTGCTTAGTCTGGTCGTGAGTTGTATAGTCGTTTGTATTTGGCTTAGGGTTGTTGAGCAGGGCATGGTTGCGGAAGAAGGATCTTTCTCAGAGTTTGTGCCTAAGTATTAATTAAACCCTAACCCTGGTGACAGATCGAGCCTCGGTTCGACTAGATGGTATGATTTAACAAGCAAATGGATATAGAGTATGCTTGTATGTTGAAGGTTTGAATCTCTCAAAAGTTCACGGGAAGTGGGAACGACATCATTCTGAGGACAACTGGTCTACGTCAAATAATATGAAAAGAAATTCCTGAATTGAATAAGGGAATAATTACCAACCGCCAAGGAGAAATAATCAATATCATAAAAATAAACTGAAAATTAATTAAGTTAATGAAAAGTCAAAAGGCATGAAATGAAGAGTCATGTCAATTAATAGAAAAATATATATAAGGAAGATAAAATCAAGAGGAAGAACATATCGAATATGAATTATGAAAACATAATATTTATTTCCTTGTGGAATACAAGCTATGGATTCAAAAATTAAGGACGGAAACCCTTAACTTCTCCTAGCAAATTTAGTGGACGAAAACCCCTAACTTAGGCAAAAAATAGAGACATTCATATAAAGAGTAATAGTTGCATATTGGAAGAAGAATTACAGCAGAACATAAAGGATAAGTTTTATATTTTCAGATATACATCATAAGCTTTAAATTTGAATATTATAATCAAAACTACAATTTTTAGATAAATTAATATTTATAATTAATTATGCAAATATTACTGTGAGTTAGGGTTATTCATGTAAGGAAAAATAAGGAAGTCTAGAACGGGACATTACAATTGGTATCAAAGCATTGATCCTGCCAGCCAGCAAGGAAATTTAAAATGTTGGATGCATTCTAGTCAAAGAGATTTGAAGGACGACAAGGGAAGAAGACATGGATCTTATGCAAGAATTATTGTACAAACTTGAGGACCCCAAAATTATTGACCATTATCAAAGTTTGTCAGATCATGCAAAGGCTTGTGTTCCCTTAGATGAGTACTTGGAGGCACTTGGGTACTAGTATCCCAACAAAAGAGGTCTATATGAATACATAAGAAAAATGGCTAAGGAGGAGATCAAGGAGCAAGATCTAAAAGAATCATCAAAGACAACAGAAGAGAAGTTAGAATCAAAATCACAAGGAGAGGCTGTGGAAATAATAAAAAAACAAGAGGAACCTAAAAAGGAAGTCGAAGATAAAGATTCTTTGGTAGGAAAAGATGTTTTATTGGTTTCTAATGATGGCATGCGTCACCAAAATATCGATGAAGATAAGACAAAAGGGATTCCACTTGCTGGAGGAGAAGAATTCAAGTTAAAGGAAGTTGCCTCAAACCATGCTCTATCTTTTGAACTTCATAATAGTGAGCCATTGATGGATGTACACAGTAGCATGATGAATGAATATACATTTGAGAAGAACATTTTGGTTAGCCATAATATAGAGGTTTTAAGTCATAGCAATGAAGATTTTGAGGATATATAAACAAATTCACTTTTTACAAATGCGGATAAACATTTTGTTCATAGCCTAAGGTATGAAGATATGTCAAACTTGGTACTTCCTATGTCACCATGGAAAACATGCAAAGAGGGGTGATAGGATAAGGGATACAACTTGCAATATAGGGCATGTGGACTCTTTGTTTCAAATTCCAAACTATTTTTGCACATGGGGTCCGAGTGATCTCTTGAGGATCAAAGACATTGAAGATTCAAAGGAAAACATTGACCAGAACATTTTTGAAATGGATCGAGAGATTTGGCAATGTTCCAATTCTATAGAATGGAAAAATGACGAGTCTAAAACTATGCTTAAGCATTGGGAAAAAAAATAAGGAGTTTCAGGTACGTTTAGAAGCACAAAGAAAAGAACGCAGATATAAGGGTTGTATTACAAGAAATAAGGGAAGATGTGAAATTAAGGCAGACCAAACACAAAGGACAATGGGATACTGGTATTCACAACACTCCCATAATTCATTGTAGCAGAGGATGTAACATTTTACTGTCATTTTGGATGTCAGCAATGACAATCAAGAGTTTGTATTCATTGCCCAGGATCTTTGGTGAAAATGAAATGAGAGAAGAATGTTGTGGCATTTCTGAAAACTCTTTGATTGAATTAGTTACAAAATGTGAACCTCAAATGGGGACCAAAAAGATATAAAATCATTTCAGAAAAAAACATGGCATTTAAGGTTATAGATGTGTGTCATGCTTCTAATTATCATCTTAATATATGGAAAGTTCACTTTCTTTCTTTGATTCAAAGAGATATCCATGAAATTGTGCGAAGATTGGGCCAACCAAATCGGTTCTTTACAAATGCAGTTGATGCCAAAAAAGAAATTGATCTTCGGATTGATGCTTCCTTTACTTGGTTTCAAACTATGCTATTGCAAGATGTCTTTTTGTTTCTTCTCTCTAAGGATGAGAGAACACTTATCTTAAATTATGGACCTTGCCAGTTTCCACCTCTTGGTTTTGTTGTTGAGAGTTATTGGGAAATACAAGTACACGAGCCGGAAGAATATTGGACAATAAATTGTCCTCATACCTTAGAGGATGGTATCAACCTTATGACATTAAAGGACTATATTGGGAGTTTGGTTGAGGCAAGTATACTAACAACTATTCTCCAAGGACGTCATTGTAGTACAAAATCGGACATAATTGAGACAATGAGAAAAGCGTCACTTAGCGCAGAGTTTTCAATTCCTAATTATATCAGAGTGTCGCAACAAAAGCTAATTTCATCACCAGGAGGATCAATGTCTAGGAATTACAAATCTCCAAAGTGGATTTGAGCTCTTGGTAACTCCAGGGGCATCCTAGTTTGTGATTGCTTGAGGACAAGCAATATTTAGGACGGGAGGACTGTCATGTCCCTCCCGCTTAAGTCATGTACCGATCTTCCTTTTTCAACATTGTTGACGGCCTTCCAAAAGATATGGAATCACTGGAGGAGGCGAGCCACTAGTGCTACTAAATGCCTTAACTGATAGTAATAATGACAATAATCCTCATCTGGTTTGGGATGATAATGATAATAATCATGATCTGGATTATGATGCGACAAAGGAGATTTTGTGAAGACTTCTTGTGTCGTCATTGATGAGGGTCAAGAGCGTTTGTAGCGTCTAGCACTTTCAACCATCAATGATGAGACAAACCATTTTGTGACGTACCAAAGCGATCATGGAATCGCCTTCTTCTGTGCTACCCTAAATCACTGGTTTCAAATCCCTTTACCATAGAATAAAAGCAACTAGGACTATAATGACTGTAATGCCCCCGCCTTCAATGTCTCACACAACAATTTGCAGGGTTTGATTCCCACGACACTTGAGAATCAAACCGTGAACTGGCCGAGGTTCGAAGCAAGCTCTTTTAAATAGAACAAGAGGCTTTACGGCTATCTATTGCCACTATCGAAGAGCCACAGGCTTTCTGTGCGGAGAAGTGGTTTGCTTAGTTTGGTTGTGAGTTGTATAGTCGTTTGTATTTGGCTTAGGGTTGCTGAGCAGGGCATGGTTGCGGAAGAAGGATCTTTCTCAAAGTTTGTGCCTAAGTATTAATTAAACCCTAACCTTGGCAACAGATTGAGCCTCGGTTTGACTAGATGGTATGATTTAACAAGGAAATGGATTTAGAGTATGTTTGTATGTTGAAGGTTCGAATCTCTCGAAAGTTCACGAAAAGTGGTAACGACATCATTCTAAGGACAACTGGTCTGTGACAAATAATATGAAAAGAAATTCCTGAATTGAATAAGGGAAAATTACCAGCCGCCAAGGAGAAATAATCAATATCATAAAAATAAACTGAAAATTAATTAAGTTAATGAAAGGTCAAAGGGCATGAAATGAAAAGTCATGTTAATTACTAGAAAAAGATATATAAGGAAGATAAAATCAAGAGGAAGAAAATATCGAATATGAATTATGAAAACATAATATTTATTTCCTTGTGGAATACAAGCTATGGATTCAGAAATTAAGGACGGAAACCCTTAACTTCTCCTATCAAAGTTAGTGGACGAAAACCCCTAACTTAAGCAGAAATTAAAGACATTCATATAAAGAGTAATAGCTGCATATTGGAAGAAGAATTACAGCAGAACATAAGGATAAGTTTTATATTTTCAGATATACATCATAAGCTTTAAATCTGAATATTATAATCAAAACTACAATTGTTTTTTTATTCAACATGGGTAAACACTTTTGACCGGAGCTATGAACCAAGTACAACAACAGAATACATGCAATTCATAGATAGTTTGTCTTCGGGGAAGTTTGAACCTCGATCTCCATCATGATAACTAAGTGGCCTTAGCCACTTGACCACACCCCATACACATCAAAACTCCAATTTTTAGATAAATTAATATTTATAATTAATTATGTAAATATTACTCTGAGTTAGGGTTATTCATGTAAGGAAAACTAAGGAAGTCTAGAACAGGGCATTACACATGAAGAGCAGATTTCAAAGGGATATATGTCATCATACAAAAGGAAATACATCTATGGATACAAACCAAAAACTAATCAAATCTGCACAATGGTGATCTCTATGCGAAATCACTCCAAGGATTTGTGGGTTTTCTCCTCCAATTCCAAACCTAGAGGGTTGTCGTCCTTGGGTTAATTGAACCGAAGTCCAATGCTCCAACAAGGAGTAGAAATCAGAAAATAGAATGGTTGATCATTATGCCCCATTCTCCTTGCTTGGCCTCTCTTAAATAGAGTTTCCCTCCAAAAAACATAACTCTTCAAATTTCCTTCATGACCCTTGATTGATATTTGAGAAGGAATTATTTAAAAATAAACTTCAATTATAAGAGACTTTTATATTTTAACTCTACTTGAGGCCCTCTTTATTATAATTTTATTTTATAATACAACTTAAGCAGGCCCTTTTGTAACATTATGACCCTCTTAATTTATTATTATAATCCCATTTCCCTAGTGCAAAATTCCCAAGGCCCATGGGAAATGCAAGATGGGCATTTGGTTTTAACTTGGCTTAATTTTGAAGAGGGGTCATTACAGTGTCTCAAAAATACTGTTTAGATTCTGAAACTTGGAGTTGTCTACCAGGTTTTTTAAATCATTTGGCAAAAGAACTAAAGTATTCATTGTTAATGAAAATGGTAGCAAAAATCTTTCTGGAGAATAAATCGGCAGACCAAAAGATAAAACTTTTTTCAATTAATTGTGATTTGATCAGGAAAAAGTTGGGTTAGGCTGAGGGTTAGGGAAAAAATCAGAAAAAAAATGCTGCACAGATGAAAAGAAAAGCCCAGAAAAATCAGGAAAGTTTTGCAATTTAGAAAAGAAACCGCCCCCTGACCAAGCACCAATTAATCACAATTACTTGCAATTCAAAAATCATTTCTGCTACTATGAATGAAACTAATATTGAAGTCAAATTATTAATACCTTAGCACTCCAAGAGTACTCGCCGAGCCCATTTAGTACCTTCTGATGCAAAATGGTGAAAAGTCATGCATCTGCAATCAGACAGAATGGCATCCCTAAAGCCTCTATTCCGAAAAGATAAAGAAATGTCTTCTCCTCTGCAATGAAATATTATGATAATAGCTAAGCTCAGTCCCAAAAGTAATCACGAGTTCTGTATCGCCCCGTTCAAGATAACAGTAATTTATGTCCATAGGACCCTTTCAACAATATATCATAATCATATAAAACTTTAGAAGGCAATGTTCCTCTACTCGAATCCTACCCAATAAGGTATACCTCTTATGCACGTGATCTTTTTAATGGTTAGCTTCATATCGTGCTGAAATTTGTTCCGGTACAATATCATTAATTGAATATGGAGTACTTGGGAAGCCCAATTTGTATCTTCTGCTGCAAAATAGTAAAAAAAACATGCATCATACAATCAAACAGATTGGGTTCTGAGAGGGAGCATGTATGTAGTGGCATTGCAGATTTTGTCTAGATTTAACAAATACGTACATGCAATGCTCTCACCCTAGGCGTGGAAGATATCGTCTATAACTACTGTTCACCTAATTTGCCAATCATCGTTTCTTGCCCTTCCTTGTCCTTGCACTTTTTGTCTTCATCTAGCCTGCTGGCATGATAAATATCCTTAAGCTCTGGATCACCCTGTTTCAAGAAACCATAACTAAACAACTTTTCCTTAAAGACCACCAAAGGATCTTTCTCAATCATTTCCTCCCCTATATAAGCATCTTTCAGAAATACAGTCCAATTCATCTCCGTTCCTGCCAGATAAAAGGTGCGTTGTTGCTCCTGCAGTAATTGGCGGGTGTCTTTGGCTAGCCTGAATTCATCCTTGAACTCGGCTAGATGATGTATGGAAGCCTTTTTTTCTGAAGTCAAGCTAACAAACTCATGAATCAAACACACTCTATACTTCTGCCCATTCAAAGACTCCGGTTCAATATTGGAGGTATCAGAATAGGGTGAAACAAGAGGAAAAGTGTTAAGGGTATTCAATTTCTTGACATCTTCCTTGCTCAAATGGAGACTTTTACAATGTTTAACACGAAACACAAATGCATTTTTAACTTTCTCCTCGTTACCAATATAACTAGCCTCCAAGGCTGTAACTGCTAATGAAGGCTCCCATTGTGTAAGCTCCACAAACCGACAGCCCTCTTCTTCGACAACACGAAAAAACTGTGGATATAGCTTAATCCTATCTCGGAAATTGTCTGTAAGGCCAAAGATGTGCCTACAGTGATGGAATTTGGCCATAGGAACACGTTTGTTCACAGACATCATAATGAGTTTTCTTACCGTATTCATCCTGCTTAACTCTGTTTCCTCCATGATTTTATGTTCTTCCTTCAAAAGCCTCTCCATAAGGTCAGTGAAGCCAAACCACATTTTTCCATCAGTGTGTCTATAGAGCTGAAACAGGGCAGGATGCTTCTCGATGTACCTTGTGACTTTTCTTCCTCTTGGAAAGCCCAGTTCCCTGTACATTTTTCCTGCATCGTCTAGTTGGAGCACCTGCTCGGATTCTTTTGATAGCCATTCTTTTGTTTTTATCAAAAACCTAAACTTGTCATCTCTATCCACTATGTTTTCAAACGCTGCAATTCTCTGGTATTGTGGCTGCACTTTCTTTTTTGTGCGGCCCTCTTTTTTCTTCTTGGGTCTCTTAATATGTGAAGCATATGTCGTCATCCCAGCATACTGCAAGCTCTTATTTTGCATTGGATTGAGAGTGCATGATCTCCAGTTTAACGCATTAACACGAGGCATTCCATGCCATGCACACATTAATGCATTTTTAGGGCCAACAAGGGAGAAAAATTCAGACCCGTGCCTACAACATACATAATTATCACTTTTGGTACTTGACAGGATCCTCCGCCAATCAAACAGATTGCTAGTGCTATTGCTATTGAATAATAGCTTAAAACCCTTTTGCTTCTGCTGAACAAACACCAATGCCCCCCTCATTTTCTCCCTTCCTAATCAGTGGGATCAACTTTCTCTCTGCATCCTATAAAGTACAAGGCTAAATTTGCTCTCAAGTCAGAGCAGAAAGGTATATATAGCTGATAACTTTGATATTAGCTTTGTAGAAGCAGAAACTAGGGTTTAAGCGTTGTATGAATAGCATTCCATCTTACTGAGGAGGGAAAAACGCTAGACAATGCATTTTATTGAGTAGTAGTTGATGCAAATAAAAGTGTCATTGATATCGAATAAGGCTTTGAAATGACAAATCGTTCATACCCGCCTGGCACAAGGGAACCTCTTGATCTCGGAGCCAACTGTTCCTCTCGGGCGCTGCCTCTATTCTTGATAATTCACTCTGGTTCAGTACCTACAAAGACCCGTCAAAAATAACACCATGCAATAAAAACAACATTATTATTTATATTTTTTTTGATGGAGGATTTTATATCATCCATGAGATGGTTTTGTTACCAATAGAAGAGCACAGCCTTAGGTTCACTTCTTCAGTTGAGAGCCAAGGACTAAGGAACCTTAGGCTGAACCTCTTGGTTGAGAGTCAAGGACAAAGGGGTATCCATTCCACTAAGGACTAAGTAGCCTTAGGCTGAACCTCTTGTTGAGAGTCAAGGACAAGGGGGTATGTTGAACCTCTTGGTTGAGAGTTAAGGACAAAGGGGTATCCATTCCACCAAGGACTAAGGAGCCCTAGGATGAACCTCTTGTTGAGAGTCAACGACAAAGGGGTATCCATTCCACCAAATTTATCTTGGGCACGATTACGACTGCATCCCTTATGTTGTCAAGGTCTTGCACTCAATAATGAGAGTCAAGGACAAAGAGGTATCCATTCCACCAAATCTGTCTGGGGCACAATCCCGACCTCATCCCTTATGGTGTCAAGGTCTTACACTCAGCAAGACTTGATCCCTGGTGGGCTCATTCAGAACCATTCAACTTCACCAACAGAGCAGGGCCCGTGGACTTTATTTATATATTTTCTCTAACTAATTCACTAAAGAACACACAAAATTTAATAAACACATACATGTGTAAAATTAATTAACGTAAACAATACGTTTACAAATTAATCTAGATAACATTGCTCAAGGTTAAATATCTACATAGTGAATCATTAAATGTTATGCTATGAAATTATATTTGAAGGGATAAAGGTACTTAGTTTTAGGTATGATGATGATGAACACATATGTTGTTGCATTGAATTCTGTCTATTTTCAATTGGTTCTTCTCTGTTGATATTTTGCCTCAAAATCTGAACAATTTGTCAACTTTGTGGAGGATCAAATCCACAACTATGGGTCATTTATACGAGCATGGATACAATTTGTGATCCTTAAATATGATTTGGTACAATATACACTCTTGTTTTCTAATTCACCTAATTTTGTGTGCTTTGTTGAATGTCAAGGATTGATGATGTTTATAAAAACCTAGGGAAGATCATTAGATCGCAATGGTCATGTTCTCTTAAGTCTACCCCCTTGATAACACTAACTTTATGGTCATGGAAAAGATCAAGGACAACAATCTTCAAACATGCAAATGCTCTAGAATGACTGCAAATTTTGATTCCTTTTAGTGCACCAATTGAAGTGCTCATAACATGCTTTGTGAACAATTGATCAAATGAAGCTCAGATCTGTGAGGATGAATCATTGACATCCAAAATGAATGCAATTGAATGCCTTTAAATACAAGTACATAGCAATAAATCACGTCAAACATGTACTAAGTCAACCCAAGGCGGGAAAGGAATGGGTGGCAGTTGACCAAATTTTGAATTCTAATTTTAAAATTTTGGGATTCAAATCCACATATGCACAATCAATCTTTCAAGATAAATCTTGTATTTGTGAGATTAACCTAGGACATTGAAGTGATAAGATCTAGGCAAGGAATGAATGTATGGATATGGTGGGTAATAATAGCCATAATGAAAGTCGATTATATGGAAATGTGTGCCGATATGGATAAGATGGGGCCAAGTGTGGGAGAATGTGTAAATGGGAGTAAGTAACAACATGGATGTCACAACCCACATTTGAAAATTTGAATTCAAATTGGAATACTATTAAAGCCAATAAAATTAAATAATAAAAATAAAATAATAAACAATTCTAAATAAATAAATGATGAGGGGACACTTCTAGAAAGAGCAATAAATGAGGAACTTTTCCCCCCTCATTCTCAAGTCAAGGCTTAAATTTATGAAATGAGAATTTTCTCCTAAAAATTTATGACTATTGGAAAAATTGGAAAGTCCTTTTTCACAAAATTAAATGACAAGTTGGAAAATGAAGAGAGGGAAATTAATTAGGAAGACTTGACTCCAAAGTCTTTCAAATGTTCCAAACATGTGTTTGGAAAATAAAGTTCTAGGCAAGGGTTGAGTTTTTTATATATAGGATGGAGATATCAAAGGGAAAGACACATGAAGATAGTTTTTGCTGGATAGCTGGAGTGTTTTGTGAGTTAATTCTTCATTTCCCTTTTAGAAATTTATGAACATTGCTGAATTTTTGTATGTTGCTTGCATAATTTAATTAGTTTAGATTTATGTAAAAGAGATTTTATTCTCTTACAATTAAATTTCATAATTTTATTTGTTTTATGGATGAAGAGGAGGTTGTTCCCCTGCTGTGACATGCCTCTTTGAGGTAGTCTGTCAAATAGCTCATGTGCTTGTCTATACTTCCACACTTTACAGACTTTCTCCTTTCCCCTACGCAGTCTTCTTTTCGCATGCAATCCTTCCTTCCATAATTTCTTTTATTCAAATATTTCTGATAAAGATCATTTTTTATGAATTCATAAATCTTTAGTTTGTATTTCTGTGTATATAGAATCTTTTAATGAGTTGTATTAATTTTTAATGAAATTCAATTTGAAATCATTCAAGAGAGAATTTGTGAGGACTTTGGTGATTAGCTTAAACAAATGACAAAATTTTCCCTTTTTTCGTTGTGATTTGTGTGTCCATTCCCTATGCCCAAGCTCCCATTTTGGCACACACAGGGCAGATGCTGGCAAAGGTTGTATTTTGGCGTACCCTGCATCGAAGCTCCCATTTTGGCACAGGCAGGGAAGACGTGGGCAAGGGTGTGAATTTTGGCTTTACATCTGCCAATTGCAATTGCCTGAAAGTTTCTAAAGCCCTTTCAACGATTCCATTTTTTTTGTTTGCAATTCTGCGATTATTGCATTCAACAATATGACATCCATTCTGTCAAACGGTTCACATGCCTAGTCTCTGTTTCCACTTTTGGCGTATGTCTGCTAGATAGTTTCCAACTATAATATCTGACATAAATCGCCCTTTCCATTATGCTTTGATGAATGTCAATATCCCTTTCCAAAGTTCCCACGCTGACAGGCAGGGAGGACGCTGGCAGAGGTTGTGGAAATTCAATTTTACAGTTGCCAATCCCATTTGAACGCCCCTCTCTGTTGTCATGGAAATCCATGAGATCACATTTCTTTGAGTTGTTTTGTCAAACAATTGGCGTGCCTTGTCTGTGCCTCTTCATTTTGCACATATGTCTGCCAGAGTATTTTTATTTAGAATATCTAACAAATTTTCCCCTTCCATTATGCTCTAGTAAAAAATCCATACCCTGTTTTTCTAAGCGCCCATTTGATACAGACAGGGAGAACGTTGGAAAAGGTTGTGGACTTGGGTTAACTGCTGACAATTGCAATTGCTTGAAAGTTCTTTTTACCGTACCTTGTGCATATCCTGAAATCGTAGACCATATTTCTTTTAGGCATTTTGTCAAATAGTTCATGTGCTTTGGGCATGCTCTGTACCGGGGTAATTGCAACTGTAACGTCTGATGAAAATTGTTCTCCCTTTATTCCTTGATGTATGTCCATGCTCTGTTCCAAAGCTCTCACGTAGATATAGGCAGGAGACATCAACAAATGATGTGGAATTTGGCTTTCTGATCACCGATTTCATTTGCCTGAAAGCTTCTAAAGATTTTTCATTTAATCCATTTTGTGTAGATCGTGCAATCATTTCATTTCATGAGGCGGCATTCTTTGAAGGATTTAGTCAAAATAGATGACCTACCTTGTCTGAGCTTTTCCAATTAACTATATCCTTAAGTATTATAAAATTTGACTGAGATGTTTTGGTCAATAATAGTGTTGCATTACTTGATTTATGATTTAAAAATTTACAATATTGTTAAGCGCTTAGGTTGAACAACTCTCTCTCTCGTACATTTTTCTATTGTTTTGGTATTATGAGATGGCGTTGGAAGAGGATTTGACATTGATATGATCAGGTTGAAGCTAGCAGACTAGTAGTAACAAATAATTGCTAGTAAAAAGAAGTTTACGACTCGATAAAGTCAAGAAAGCTACCTTGATTTCTAACATTCTATCATATCAACTAATAATTATTTTTAAATATAATGACTGTCTACTGTATCTATTTGTTTAGATGCTTGCTTTTTATGATGTCTATTTTTTTAAATAAAATTTAAAGTAATAATATTATAAAGAATGCAAGTCAAAAAGAAATCTGATTTTAATTTTTAGTTTTAAAACTCATTTAAAATTTATAATAGTATAGTACTTAAATTCATCTCTAATAATATTGTTTATTAAATGAATAATCACGTGTACATTATTCGTATTGAATTGAAAAAACGATGTTCATCAAACTTAATTACAAAGATGTTAATTGGGTAAAAAAAAATTATATAGTTAAGCTAGACTTAAGCTTAAGTTAATAAACTTTATAATCAAAGTTCACTTTGATGACCAACTAATCAACATGTTCAACTACAACTTCGTCATAATATTGGGGAAAAGGAACTCTATAAGGAAGTCAGACCTATGATAGTATAAAAGTGTATTCAAGGATTACAAATATATGCTAGATAGTAATGTGACTTGTAATAACAAAGTGTGAATTGTAAATTGATTAAGTAATTACAAGTATATGACATTGTGTATAAATATGTTAAGCTATAGCTTTCAACTAGCATAATAAGTGATGTTATATCACAATTATCCTTGTTATAGGATTGAAGTAAGAATCATAACTAGAAATACACCATGAATATATAAGTAATTGTCAAACTTTATGGGTATAGATTGAAAACATAGCGATTTGGAACAACTTCAAAGATTTGTCCAATATGACTTATGGAAAGAAGTAAAGCTAGCGTGTTCACTTATTGAGATTCAAATATCTTAGTTCTTATCCACGTAAGTCAGATGCTTTTGCAAGAAATTGCTCCACGTAATATACTGTTGGACAATGTTTATTAATTCTTGGTCTTCTACAAGACTAGATCATTATGTACTTGATTGATTAAGTGTTTTTCTAGTCTTATGCTTTTTGGATCAATTAAATTAAAGAAAAGTATTATTATGAGTTCGCATATTATAAATGTGGTCAGGGTTGACCAATTAAGTTGTATAGTTGTTTTGTGATCCATAAGTAGATTAATCATAAAAATGATATTTCCAATAATGATGTTAGAATATTATTTGTTGAGATAACTGTCTTAATTTACAACTTTCATTAAGTCCTCGTTGGTTCCAATGAATTGTATCAATTCTTTACTTGTATGATGAAATGAGTTTCCCTTGTTTCTCTCAAGACTAAATCTTTATGTGCATTATTGATGGAATATCCTTTCTAGTTTATGAATGGATAACATTGAACATTTCTAGTCCTATTTATTTCGCATAAATAAATTGATCAAGCATAATTTTTGTACTTAACTTGCATCAAGATTTAATGAAGTATCTTTCCTTTACCAATTTATTTATTAGTTTTGATGCAAGTTTTACGTTTCTACTTAGCTAGGTAAACTTTTACATAAACGTCCAAACTCAACCAAATCGCAGTGTTCAGTTTTTATGGTACCTCTGTGTCACGTTTACAGGTAATGCCGTCGCGTTGAACCAAGTACCTCATGCCTAACATAGCTGCAACAACGACATCTGGGCACCGTCCCTCTAAATCGTCGGGGAGTAATAAGGAACATGTCAAAGTTAAATCCGCAGGAAGGGAAAATCTCCTCGGATATCTCATTAAGAAGAATTAACTAAAAAGAGAGGTTGAGTCTATTGAAATAATGATTACCATGATGCTCATTTGGAAAACACTTCAAGCATACTAACAGAAAATGAGGTTTATTGATACGTGAGTATAGATCGGGGAGGACATGTGATAGGGCAACTAGGACGATCTAGAATCGCTATCTATCATATGCTCTCACCTCGCCCTCGCAGATCGTGGTGAAAGTACTAGGGGATCGGGAATGGACTTAGTCACAAAAATTACCTAAGTTGGCTTAGGGAGAGTAAATTAGATTCATGGGTAGACACCTTATAGGGATTCCTCCACACTAGGACTAACTGGAAAACACCTCTTTAGGTGTTTATGGTAGTAGACTAACTTCCGTCCCTGTTTCACCGAGTGGGTGGCAACCGACGAAGAACTATCTGGGGCAGAAAATAACCCTAGAAAGGGCTAGGTACCCGCTCACAGTTACACCAAACATAGTGCAAAATAGAACTACATGTTCGCATTCCCCGCGTTAGTCACATCCTAAGGAGGGGGCCTTGATCCCGTGGATACAGGGTATGTAGGCAGTCTGGACGGCGAAGGATGCCCCCAGTACTCAGGTCCCCTGGATGTAGGGTGTTCTACGATTAGCATCGTGATCTTAATTCTCTGAGTAGTGATTACTGAGTTGTGTTAACAAGAGATTGTTAAGTTAATTTTGTGCAGATGATAGGGCTACAGTTTTAGAGGAGAAGCAAGCTATCGAAAATGAATGAAGGATGTAATGCATGACTTAAGGTATGAACTGATCCGTTGTTCTTCTAGGTTATCTTACATAATGTACCTTCTCTCGTAATGTACTCTCTCTTCACTAGATTTAAAATTGGGGATCTTTTAAGAAACTTATGATTCTAGGCAACTGAATTTCAAGTTTCATCACATTTCTATATCATGCATTAAGCACTTCTTAGAAGAATTTCACATTTCCTACATCTGCCAGATCAAAAAAATTTATCCCTCGGTATTTTTTAAGTTAGAGTTTAGTGTTATTTGATTTAGGATGAGTCGGGTCCTTACAATGGGAGAATGAGCACAACTTTGCACATTAGTGTGTCATTTGTTGATATGTAATTGTATTCATTCATTCCATCAAAATGGGCCCAAAACTAAATAGGAATTGGCATGGGTGTGTAAATCTCACCATTGCGATATGCTAACATATATAATGGGAAAAGTAAAGAAAAATAATGATTGTAATTCTCAAAGTAACTATAAGGATGGTGTTTTTGTAATTCTTGAAATAATTATAAGGATGATGTTTTTACTTATAAAGAGTTATCGGACATTGTTGATTGGAAGGGTGAAAAAACAATTACATAACTTAATTAATATAGTAGACTATAAAAGTGTATACTTCAAACATTTTTCTTATCTTGCACTTATTTTAGCATTGTCAACAAATCTATTGTCTTAGTGTCTAGTTTGATATATTATAGCACACAAGTTAATTGAACCCAACCTTACCCCAATTCTTTAACCAATTTATCCTCTTTGGTTCAAACACAACTTTGATCCTACCCTTTTCCATACCTTGGATGTAACCCACGCAGTGATTTTATCCCCTAGACAAGCTCATCGATGCAAATTCCCATCTTCCTTAATCAAAATTTAAACATTCCATGAGCCTGTAAACATCAAAATCACTCACAGCCTCCATGAGGACCCCAATGATGACTCACAATCCTTGTCACATACATGTAAGCATGAAATTACATCCTCTCAATAGCAATTCTCTTGGTGACGCGTGTTTTCTTCCTCCTTGTGGTGTTTCCCCTTTGTCATTTTCTCTCTGTCTTCGCTTTCAACACTTGTAGATTTGTGTTCCCTATGCTTGTGACTTCATCCCTAAGCCTTGTATTCGTCCATTTATTGTGTTTTCACCTTTTCCTAGTGTTTTTCATCCATTCCCACCCCTAGAGGCCTTCTAGAGGTCCTCCCAAGCCATCTCCCACTTTCAGTTTTTAGTTTCACTCAACCAATCCAAATCTCCCACTATTATTTCCAGATCTCCCCTAGGAGATCCTACTTTTGCAAGTGGAGATTTGGATTTTGACCCCTGATTTACCTATTTTCAGAGGCAGATCCCCTTCTTTTCTCCTCCTCTTCCATCTCCCATCATGCACTTCAACCCAAGTGTCCTCCTCTGAGGGTTGCCCATGGGTTGCCCTCAGGCAACCCTAACTGGTGAAAGGGGTGACCCTGTTGTTTTTCCCACATGAAATAACTCAAGTTTTGCCCAAAAATAGCTCCGTTTTTACTTGTTTTTCTTCATGTTTGCATGGAATTTTGTGCCAAAGAGTTAACTATTACATGCACCCACACATGCATATTTAGCTCTTTTTCATCTTTAGTTATTAATCCATGCATTCTCATGCATTCCTTTTCTTCACCACTTCTTGAGAGATAAGTTATAATTGGGTAGATCACTTCAATTTTAGCCCAGATCACTCTTGTGTCTTCTAAGTTGACTCTTCAATCAAATTGAGTTAACTCTTCTTTTTCTCCATCTCTCTTCCCTTCTTCAAACCTATAAATACCCCCTCCCTCAAAAACAAAGGGAGGCAATTTCATTTGTGCACACAGTTCTTGCAGGTTATTGCTCTCCAAATCAAGCATTCATATGCTCACACAGGATGTTAGAGCCTTTTGTTTTTATTTGTTATCTCATCTACCTTTTCTAAAAGCTCATTTTGCGTCGATACGCTGCTCACATCACAAGCCACAATGCTCATCAAGCTCTCATTGAGCTCATTTCAAAGCTTCAAAGCTTCTTGTGCTTCTCTTTTCTTATTGTTGTCAAAAGGATCACCCTGCTGGTGTAAGAGGATTAGAGGTTTCCATACAAGGATTTTTGAGGGTAGTGGAGGCTCACGTGTCTCTTTTATTCTAGGTTCCTTCATGCTTTTTTTAATTTCATAGTAATTAGATAATCAAAACTTTGCTTTTGAGAATAGTAAATACATGTTGCTTTTTCCTTGATAGGTTAAGTAGATTTACATTGTTAAAGTAGTTTCCCTTTCCAAAGTTCATAGATTAAAAGCAATTTCCTTTCCTAGATTAAATTGATCCACTTATTCAAAAAGCAACAAAAACATAGATTCAATTGCATTAGGAAATCTCATACTAGTTTGCATTCATTTTCTAAATTCCTATAATAGAAAAAAGGACTTTCACTTCCATAAACATAAAAAATACAAAAAATTGTTTTGCACTCATATAGGCTTGCATGCATACAAAAATAGAAAAAAACAAAAACATTAGCAGCGTAGAAGGTTTACAAACCCTTGGTCCCAACACAAGGTCAAGTTTAGTCAACGTTAGTCAAAACCCTTGGTTTCATCACAAGGTCAAACAAAGTAAACAAAGTCAAACCTTATGTCACACAAACCCTAAGTCGAAACCCTAGGTCAAGTCAAGGTTAGCTTAAACCATCTCTCTTCTATTTAGGCTCACGAATGTGCCTTGGACTTAGAGGTGAGTGGGTGAAGGCAATCCTTAATGAGATAGAGGAGATCCACCCTAGACAATAGAAAGATCAACTGATAATTCAAAAACAAGAAAGGTTAAGAGAACTTCAAATACAAACCACCATCCAACAACACAAACGACAACGTCAACTTGAATGAAGCATCAACGAAAACAACAATTAACTCACACAATGTCGAAACATTAGAAACCCAAACAAGAGAACAGTGACTAGTAACCCTTCGTGTCATATAGTTATCTTTATAACAACAGTCACAGAACACCACATTCAAACAAATGCACAACAACAAAGGCCCCACGACTGGTCAACCACTCTCTGCGAAGTCCAGCTCTCCAACGAGCTAGACCACCCCCATTTCTCGCCTCCTCTCAACCAGCTACTTCCACGAGAGCAAGAGTGACATTAAGGTTCACCCCGTGGCAAGGAGAGAGGGTCTATGTGCGCACCAAAGCCGACTCAACTGCCCCAAGCCACCGAGTCGTTATTTTGAGTGTACAAAGCCAACCGCATTTAAATATTTCACTGTTATTCTTCCACTTTTATGCATTAAACTTTAAAATTAACACCTATTATTGCATATTTAAAGACAACTCCTAGGGCAATCTAACAATAATCCAAAAGTATGCATTAATTAACCATTCAAACATTAGCATAAGAGCATTGATTTAAACACTCTTCTCCCCAAAACAACTCTCTTCAACATAGTAAACCCTAGCACACCATTTCCACCTATTCTTTTTCTTATAACACCTTGTTCTCAACACCTCTTTAGTCTTGTTTCAAGCTTTCTTTTACCTTTCCTCACACCTTTCTTAACCCACTCTTGCATCCTCCTTTTGCCTTTACCCCACACTCTTTACCCAATCCTTAACCCATAGAATCTCCCTTTGTTTCCTCTTTGTCAATGTCTCATTCTCATCGTAGTTCTCATCCTTCCAACCCTAGTGCCCTCCCCTTCATTGTAGCCTTCACCTTAATCCCACCATGTCCCAACTTCCTCCTATTCCCACAACTAAAGAAGTGAATGTTTATTGTCATGTTGATGACATCTTTGATCACAATGCATAGTATGCATGGATGTAATATGAAAAGTAACATATGATAGTTTCACACTTGTCATCCTTGGAGAATGTAGTTGAATATTTGAGGATGGCACTAACCGTTCTTCTTTGGTTAATGCCTTAGGTTGCATGCTTTTGACCAGTTCTTTAAGACTTGAGATTTTATAGTGTATAGGCCATATTTTCCACATTATTGCACCATCTTATCCTCCTTCTTAGCCTTCACCCTCATTCAATGCATCTACTTTTGTCCCTTCCTCTTTTAGGCATCTCACCTTGTTCAAGCCATCTGTTGTTCCACCTACTCCCCCTCATCCTCTGCCATCTCAACCCCAGATAGTGATACTTAGCTCTATCAACACACTTCCTCCCCATTCACAACCCCAAACCCAAATTCCCCCACATTCACATGTCCAACCTAAAATTCATACCCCTTTATAGGTGCAAACCTAAACCTCCACCCATCCTCATTCTTATGCATCTCATACTTCCATAGGTTCTTCACTTTCATTATCATTTGCCTCCCAACTTATTTCCCACTACAGTCATATCCCTTCTTACATTAATCCTTCACTAGCTACCTCATCCCTTCATCATACCTCTATCTAGTAGCCTTGGCCTATTTCCATATCCTCCCATATTTTCTGTACATTCCCTCTAATTCCTTCACCTTTCATGACTCTCACTTCCTTTCCTACAGATGTACCCCCTTCATATGGCTTTTATCTTGCTCCCTTCCCTCCTCTTCAATTTCCCCAATCTTTTGATCATGTAATGTCTCGACTTTTACACCATTTGAGGATGATGCAGGATGCTGCCACATTAATGGGTTACACTTTTTGAGACATCTTGATTTTTGCTGAAATCACATGTTTTTAGAAAATATAATGATTTAAGCCTTGAAAGGTTCCATTTAAAGGATTTTGATTGAAGAAGGTTTGATCAAACCCCCTTAGATTCAAACCCCCTTTGATAGAACCCTGCTAGTTTTAAACCATACCTATAATGGAGTCTCCTCTACACCTATCAAAATGCTGATAAAAAACCACTTTTGATTTATCTTTTGGGGGATCAAATGAAATCATTTAAAATTTATGTTTTGTATGTATGTAGTCCTTATTATAAGCTTCCTAAAAAGTAAAATTTTAAATATATTTAATTTGATTATTATTATTTTTATTTATTTCTTGTGAATGTAGGTTTTTCACCGAACATCAAGTTCTCTATTCTACACACATGGAAAATTAGTAAATTAGTGAAAAACATTCTGAAAAATATCTATGCCCTAGGTATTAATGTCCTTGTTTCAACAAAAAAAAAGAATTTCGATACATACAGAAAAAGTTATGTTTTACAGAATACGCCTATGTCTAAATTATAATTGGTTTGACTTCAAAACTTAATTAAAAAAAATATTCAACAAAACATTATGAAACCAAATGGATGCCCTATATAATGGTGTTACCAATCTAAATTCAAAAGAATCAGAATTTTATCCTTTGTAGAAAAAAAGTTATGTGCTACAGAATACACATCACTTTAAAAAAATGTTTTTGCTATTAAAAACTAGTTATCAAAGGAGATGCAAAAAAAATTATAGTTTAACTCTAATTTTAAAAAAATATATATATATTTAGAATCTACAAACAAAATCTTACAAATCACTAGTTCACACCATCTTCAAATTCCTAATGGTTTAGCGGCTATAGGTGTCAGAAAGTGAAGATTTAGTTCAAAATGTTGATTTCAATGTCAAGTTTGGCCAAAAGTGTAACCCATTATTGTGGGATGACCTTGCAACAAAAGTTAGATGTTCTTCCCACTATTTCTCTAGATGTTACCATGAAATTACATCATAATCCCCTCTCACCTATGATTTCATCCCATCCATTTCCTCTTATGTTTGTTGCCCCTCACTTTGAAAAGTCTAGTGGAATAGGGGATCCAACAATGCATGTATAATGATTTAATGCTACATGTATCGAACTTATATATGATGATCATTTATTAGCTAATATTTTTTCTAAGACACTCAAGGACCATGCACTTAAGTGGTTCTATTTCTCACTTTATAGTTCTATGTAGTCTTTGAATGAATTTGTGAGCCATTTCCAAGTACAAATTGGTTAATAGGTTAAATTTATAGACAATTCATTGCAAACAAAGCCCAATAGAAAGGGTAAGTGATTTTGTACTTCAATCCCAAACTATTCCTACAAAAATGCAATATCATTTACCTGACATTAAGATCCAATGGGTGTCCATGGAGAACCTACTAATACTAAACTAAAACAAACAATTCTTTCAATGTTTTGTATTTTTGTATGCTAGCTTGAGAGATTATGAGACCAATTGAGTAAAAGTGAATTGGTTGTCTTATTATCTCTATTCTTCTTCTTCTCCTACGACCACTCCTACTACTTATTTTCCCTCTAAGTTCTCCAAACCACCCTTTAAGAAGAAAAAATCAAATACAGAACATAAACCTAATGTTAATCAAATTGACATTTTATATTATTATAATTATAGACTATGTTTGGTACTAACATCATGTTAGAGTAGTGTATATGGGTGACAACAATTCACATAAGCAACTTTCTTGCCTTTACACTGTTTGAACCTGCTTCGCTCATGGTGGCTGTCAGCCCTGGGGGGCCTCCTGCCCCCCCTCTGGGCCCTCAGGAGGTTCCTGCTGATGATGGTACTGCCTCAGTCAGTACTCACAAGCTCAAATCTCCAGTCTCAGGGTTGGATCCCAAGGCTTGGAAACAAGCACTACTAGGAGAGACTAGTAGGCTTGTCGAAGATTCTGCTGCCCTAGTGCAGTTAGAGCCTGTGAATGGAATGGACTTCTAGATCCTAGATCTGAGGATGGATAAAATAACCTCAGCCTTGGAATTATCTTTGGTAGGTAAGTTCCAAGCCTTAAGGCCCAACATAGACATGGTTCGACGCTGGGTGGCCTCGAGATGGCACCTTAAGGGAAGCGTGGTTATAAGCGCCATGACAGGTGGCCTCTTCCTTTTTAAGTTCACTGCTAGAGAGGATTTGGTATGGACTTTGGCGGGTGGGCCCTGGTTGTACGGCAAACACAACCTCTGCTTAGGGTGCTGTAAACTGGGGTTTGATGTGGCTATGGAACTCAGCAGGTCAGCCCCGGTCTGGGTTAGACTTCCTGGACTTCTACTGGAGTTCTGGGATGAGGAGATCTTCACATGGATCAGGAACTCTTTTGAGCATTTCATCACTCTAGACAACACCACTAAGCATAAAACCAGGTTAGTGTTTGCTAGATTCTGCATTAGTGTAGATATTCATAAATCTCTACCTAATACCATTAATTTAAAGTCTAAATATGGTAGTTGGGAGCAACACCTGGTATATGAGAATGCTACCACTTTTTTCCAAAATTGTTCCAAAAAAGGGCACCTTATCAATGAATGTAAAAAATTAAGGACACAAAAAGATAAAGAGGTCTCAGAGGAGGAGAATATTGTGAAGGAATGCCCGTTCAAAGAGGTCTTTCTTGATATCATCAAGTCCCCTCTCTTGACAAAGCAACTAGAAAAAGCCCAGGCACAGGGAGACCTTGATGATGAAATTCCAATTTGAACCACTGAGACCCCACCTCTACCTCTGCCTTGGATTCAGAGTGATTCTGAAGCTGAGCAGTCCACTCAGCAAAAGGGCACTTCCTTGGGTTTGGTTGAGACAGAATATGGGGAAATAACCCCCAATGAAAAGACTCCCTTGCCTTGGAATGTTGGGTCTGGTACTATGGCATCTATTGGAGGGAAGTCAGTAGGTTCAAGTACTATGGTTACTGAAGGAGCATAGACAACAGTTCAGGCAAGCACAGAGAAATTTATTCTATCACCCACAAGGTTTCTTTCTCCTGGGGCTGGTCCTAGTAACCAGGGGGGGTGGATTACCCCCAAAAAGAAGGGGAAAGGCCACCATAAGAAGTCAGCAGATGTGGGGGCAGAAGGAAAGACGGATAGACTATCCCAGAGAGAAACTAGAAACAGAGAAGCAACCAAGGAAATAGCCATTGGGAGACAAAGCACACTAGAGGTTATCTCCAGAAGACCACGTAAATGAAGGTCATCTCATGGAATGTGAGGGGGCTAAATAGTCCTCATAAATAGCTCATGATTAGGAGCTGCATTTTTTACAATAAGGTGGATATCATCCTTCTCCAAGAGGTTAAGATGTCTAAAGATAACTTCAAAAAGATAGCTAATAATATATGGCCCATGGCAGACTACATTATCAGCCCTTCTACTGGGGCATCTAGGGGCCTGGTTGCAATGTGGAACAAATATAACATTTTGAGTTGTTATTGCTTGCATAGCAAACATAGTTTGGAAATTAAATGCACTATGAATAAGAAAACTTGGAAGATGATCAATATATATGCCCCCAATACTAGGAATGCTAGAAAGGAACTGTGGGATGGCTTGATCCCTAAAATTAACGATGAGGGAAGGACTTTGTGGTTGCTGGGGGGAGATTTCAACACCCTACTTTTCCCCTCAGAAAAATCTGGGGGCAACACAGACTACTCAAATAGCATGGTGGACCTGGCGGACTTCCTAAGCCAAACTGAGCTTATGGACATAGAGGTGAATAATCAACTCTATTCATGGACCAATAGAAGCAGGAGAAACCAATTGATTCAGGTGAAGCTTGATAGAATGCTTGTCTCTTCTAATTGTGATATGGTGCAAAATTCTATCCTTACTGCCCTTCCCTGCACCATCTCTGACCACAATGCCCTCCTCCTTTCTTGGACTGATGGTGCCCCCAAGGGGCCATTCTCGTTCAGGTACAAAATTATGTGGGCCTCCCACCTGGATTTCAGGAACTGCATTGCTGACTGGTGGAGTATCCTAGTGCATGGATCTCCCACATTCAGACTCGCCTAAAAACTTATCCATGTCAAGCACAAAGTTAAAGGATGGAACAAATTCTTCTTCGGGAATGTGATGAACCAGAAAAAATACATTACTGACAGCTTAATGGAAGTTTAAGACAACATGGTAAAGGGGGATGCGAGTGAGGATACTTTTAACATGGAAGAGGCTATGCTCAAAAACCTCAAGGACATCGTCAGTAAGGAAGAGATCTTCTAGAAATAGAAGTCTATAGTGCAATGGCTAAAGGAGGGAGATAGGAACTCTGCTTTCTTCCACCAGTCAACCATGAAACACAGAAAGAGAAATAGAATCACCAAGTTGCTTGATGAAAACAACAGGGAAATTCTTGAAGACAAGGAACTGGCAAGCCTAGCCTCCAACTACTTTAGAAACTTCCTGGCAAAGCACAGAAACATTCCTGACAAAGGTTGGGAAGACAAGTTGTTGGACGACATTCCCTCTATCCTCTCGGACGAAGATAACTGTAGACTTCTAAAGCCTATTAGTAAGGAGGAAGTTAATGCGGTTGTGTTCTCTATGGGGGGCTTCAAAGCTCTGGGCCCTGATGGGTTTCCCCCGGCCTTTTTCCAAGACTTCTAGGAGATTGTGGGGTATGATGTCACGACTGCGGTCAAGGATTTTTTTAGGACTAGCAAAATCCTCAAGTAGATAAATGCCACTTTCATTGCACTTATCCCCAAGAAGAGTATCATGGAATCCATGGCTAACTTCTGTCCTATTAGCCTATGTAACACCATTTATAAGATTATCACGAAGATTTTGGTCCTCAGACTTCAAGTGCTGCTGGACAGTCTAATATCTGATTGCCAGAAAGGCTTTGTCCCTAGTAGACAAATTATGGATGCTGCTATATCCACCCATGAGATCATTCACTCGATGGATAGAAGTAACAATCTGAGCATAGCTCTCAAACTGGATATATCTAAAGTCTATGAGAGAATCTCTTGGGATTTCCTATTCAAGGTCCTTAGGAAGTTTAGGTTCAAAGACAGAATTCTTACTCTGATAAAAGAATGTGTCACCACTATCAAGTACTTGGTCCTGGTCAATGGCACTCCTCAGGGGTTTTTTGATGCGGGTAGGGGTATCAGATAGGGAGATCCCCTTTCTCCCTACCTGTTTATAATTATGGCAGAGGTCCTTGGTAGAAATATCCTCTCCCACCTGGATAGTCTACCCTCAGGGGTGTCAAGTTGCATCCACCCTAGGACCGTCTGTTGTCCAACAATTTGTTGATGATACTATGCTCTTTGGGGCAGCCTCGGTGGTTGAGGTCAGAAGATGGAAAAATCTACTGAACACCTATGCAGATGTTTTTGGTCAATGCATTAATTATGAAAAGAGTATTGTGTTCTTCTTCAACACTGACTTGGAGCTGCAAGATAAGGTGAGAAACATCCTGGAATGCAACAACGCTAGTCTCCTGACTACCTACCTGGGTCTACCCCTCATGGTCAAGGATGTGACCCTGGCTTTCTAGAACATTGTTCTAGAAAGAATCCAAAAGAAGATGGAGGGATGGAAAGGTAAACTCATTAGCCAAGCAGGTAAACATCAACTCTTGAAGGCCTTGTTACAGGGCATCCCCACTTATTTTTTATCCCTTTTGAAAATGCCCAAATACATGGCGGAGAAATTGGAGAAGATTCAGAGAACCTTCCTCTGGACAGGAGCTGAGGAAAAGAAGAGGATCTCGCTAGTTGGATGGGACAAAGTCTGCTAGCCCAAAATGCAAGGGGGATTGGGAATCAGAAAAATCCAGGTGATGAATAAATCCTTACTTGCCAAGATCGGGTGGACCTTCCTTAAGGAGGAGAAAGATTGGGTGCAGATTATGAAAGCCAAATACCTGCAAAATGGGGATAAATTAGGGATTATTCATATAGAGAGCCTTCCCAAAGGCTCTATTATCTAGAATAAAATGATCAAAACCAGAAGCACTATGTCCCAAGGCATCAAATGGAAGATGGGTAAGGGAGACAAAATCAGGTTATGGGAGGACAATTGGCTCGGGGAGGGACCCATGTCTAACAAGAAGAACAACACCACCAAGGAAAGAGTTATTAATCATTTTGGGAGCTTGGTCAACAATTTCATTACTTGCCACTTCCACAGCCAAAGGCGGTGGAAGAACCTCTTTGAATGTTGGAACAATAGTCAGTCTAAGAATCAGGAGTGTCAGGCTCTACAAGTGGAGTTGAACAAGTACATAATTCTGATATTTCCTAGGGAAGATGAAATGCTCTGGGGACAGGATCAAAAGGGGAACTTCTCGATTAAATCAACTTACAACCTGTTGACAAACAGCGGACAAGGGAGTTGGTTTTGGAAGAATGTCTAGACCAACAAGCTGATCCCTAAAATAAACTTATTTTGGTGGTCTGTAGCACATAATAAAATCCTTACTATTGATAACCTCAATAAAATGGGTTTCCAATTGGTCAATAGATGTGTTCTTTGCCTAAAAGAAGAAGAGTCCATTCAACACCTTCCTTTCCATTATGATTTTTCTAAAGAGATATGGGGGAAAACTATAGAGAAACTTAACCTGGAGTGGATCTTCCCAGAAAACTTAATGGATTTCATCCAAAGTTGGCTTACACCTTTCTCTCACCCTGAGATTAGAGAGCTTTGGAGACAAATTCCCCCACACCTGGGGTGGAGTGTGTGGAAGGAAAGGAACAATAGAATTTTTAGAGAAAAAGCTTGATCTGCTAATGAGGTCTTTTACTCCTTTAGCAGGTTGGTCTTTGAGAACACGTCCTCCAACACTCTTCATGCGGCTGAGAAACCCCCTACTCTAGTGGAAGTGTTGATTGCCAAGAATTGGGGACTGACAGCAGACATGACCAAGATTAACAACTCAAAAAAGATGGCCAGACAAAACACCCTCTGGAGACCCCCTCCCAAGGATTGGATCAAACTTAATTTTGACGTAGCTAAAAAAAAGAATATTGGGTTGGCCAGTGGTGGAGGGATTTTCAGAGATAGTTAGGGTGGGTTCATTGTTGCTTATGTGAGGTGCATAGGTATCTAGTCTAATAATGTGGCAGAGGGATTGGCCCTGCTGTGGGGGCTCAAAATTGCTCTCTCCATGGGAATGGAAAAATTACAAGTGCAAGGAGATTCAAAAATTATTATTGAGGTGGCTCTTGGTAGGTCCAACAGCGGCTGGAAGCTGAAGGATATTACGGATAACATTGTCTGCTTACTGTCTGGGTTCAAGCAGATAGAAATTGGGCATGTGTACCATGAAGGTAATAAAGTGGCGGATGGGTTGGCTAACCCTAGGCAAAGCTTGGACACATGGAGATGTTGAAAAGAAAGAATAATTTACCTGTTCAGATTCAAAGCCTTATTGGAAAGGAGAAAAGTCTCACTCTAGGTCTCTCATGTTTGAATTTATAAACCCCTCTATCTCCTGGCCTAAAGAGTACATTAGGCGCTATATGGGATCTCGTATAGATTGCCATCTGGATTTGAGGACTAGTGATTTGGGTGGTTTGACATCTGCAAGCCAGCTTGGATTTGTCAGAGATTGGGTCCGCCACCGTACGAAGGATTACCGGCACATCAGTCGAATGTGGAGGCCTAAGGAGGGGTTTCACATGTCCAGGCACGTGAGCATTTGGGATATCAACTCAACATCTCTCTGCAGTGCCTCTAATTATGACCAATTAATGAATTTGAATCATGAAAAGAAAGGGAATGATCATTCACATATTGTGAATTTAAGAAAGTACATCAGACCCGGCAGCCAAAGATACACTATACTCATTAACTAGAGTATGAATATTGGTATGCGGGATATTTTCTGTAGATTGAAAGTTTCTAAGTTAACCGTTGCTTATTTCATTGTTAGCTTGTCTGCGAGATATAGGTGCAAACTAAGAATGGGGGGAGATAGGTCTCATACTAAGCCTGAATCCTATGAAGAGTTTAAATGCAATGAGACCCTATGACACATTTGTCAGGAGGGTGGGGAGGCTTCCTACCTAGAATGCCTGCAAGGGCACGATGAAAACCTCTCAATGCAGTTCCTGCATTCATTGGAGAGCAGACGGGTCAAGGTGGGTGGAGTGGGGTTTGAAATCTCAGAAGAAGTGATCAGGATGGCGACGGGGATGTCTACTGATGGTATCAACCACAAGAAAATGAGTAAAGTCTCAGACCCGGATGGTATGGCTTTATTTATGAAGAAAGGAGAGGTCTTACACAACCTACATGGGGGTTTGATAGACAAATGTTGCCAAAACCTTGGGACGAGGTGTGCCACATGACTATAAAATACTTCACTCTCGAAGGTAGATTCAGACACTTTTTTCCACTATCATTTTGCTCTGCTTAATCATTTTCGTTGTAGCAAGTTGATTAGTTTTCCATTTTATTTGTTGTCGTCTCTAGAAGCCTTGATTATGTCTGCCATCGAACATCATGCCATTGACCCTAACAAGCCCCTCATCCTGCTCCATCATGGGCTCATCTTTAGACTTTATAAATTCCATTTAGCCCTCTACCCCCCTAAAGCCCTCATGGCTACTAGGGTTGACCCTCCTTTGCCGCCCTGCTCCAACCCCGATAAGATTAGCCCGGTGATAATTATTGAAATCACCTCGGAGAAGTATGCCAAATCCCTCAAGTCTGGAAAGCAAAAAATTACCATTGGTAAAAGCCCTGAGCCCAAGACTAGTGACCAGACTCCTAAGACCTCTACGAAAAGTTCTGTCAAAAGAAAAATTTTACTCGATGATTCATCCCATGTGACCCCGCAGAAGAAGAATAGGGGAAGTTTGGAGGAGGGAAGTGGTAGAGACATCGGGAATAAGGCTAAAAATGTTTCTTTGGTGGTGGAGGAGGTTAGCTTTGAGGAAGGTGTTGGAGGTAGTGACAGCACTGGTGATGACGAGTTTACCATGCCTAAAAGTAAACCCCGGGTGCCGTCGACTAGGAGGTCGACGAGGCTTGCTGCTAAGCCTAGTCATGTTCCCAAAAAGAAGGTGGTCACTAAGATGGAGGAGGATGTTGTGGACCTAGAGGGTGTTGGTATTTCTGATGACAAAAACAACAAAGTGGATATGATGGTGGATGAGACTGAACAGATGGGTGGGGAAATTTCTATCAACAAGGAAAACAAAAATGAGACGGTGGAGGTCGAAGCCGATGATGACCCCAGTAATTTTCCTGAGCTCAATGTCCAGGGGTCTGACTCTGTGAGCTCGAAAAAAGTGGTGAAGGAAGCTGGCAAGAAGAAAAGGGGTGGCAAGAATACTGTCAAAGACAAGGAGATAGAAGCCCTCTCTACTAGACTCACTAAGCTGGAAAGGAAGTTCAAGATTCTAGCCAAGTTCTCTAAAAAAGTCATGCACCGGTCAACCACCACTCTTGTGGTCCTCCAGGATGTCAAGCTTACCAGCCAGGGTATGAAAGATAAAGAACTCAAGGAGTGCCAAGATCTCTACCAATTCCTGGCTGATGATTGGGACCAGTTGTTCAATTAGCCATTGGGGGCTTTTTCTGTGCTTTTGGTTTTGGTCTGCTATTGATCTATTGTTGATACGTTGTGTACTTGTCTGAGGTTTTTTTTGGTTGGGTCTATTTCTCTCTTATGGAACTTTGATGGAACTGTGGTGCGCCTTTTTGGCTGATGTGTAATGGGATAGGCACCCTTTTATGTCGCTTACTTTATCAAAAACCTCATGTTAGAGTAATATTTTATGGATTATTGATGATGATGTAGATTAATTATTGATTATGGATTTAATCATGTTTTATTGGATTAGAGTTTACAAATTTCAATTATTGTTATATAATGGATTTTGAATGAATATAATTGTGTATGTTTAATTTATATCATAATTGGTTAAATGTGAAGTGATTATGCAATGTTGTATTAGCGTGACTAGAATGATGAATTAAATGTGTTGATTAGATTTTCATTTAATTATGATAATATTATTAATTATGAAATATTTATGATGCATATGCTAATTTTATTATGAATGTTGCTTGGGCTATTATTTTGGATATATTAATGTTTGTATGCAAGTGCACAGAGTAAATTTCATGGCCAATGGAAAAATCGTGGAGGTTCCTAAAGAAACCACTGTTGTGTTCCCCAGTGTACCTAAGCTTTATCCTAAGAGAGGTTTAAGGTCTTCATGTGTAAAGGGTTATGAGTGTGAAAGTGTTAATTAAATTTATAATTATATCTTTATTATTTTATGTGGGGTGTGGTTAAATTTTTAAGTGTCAAATCTTGAAATGGAACTTAAGAGGAACTTTTAGGGGTCATAAAGTGTTGTTTTCTTTATTATTTGTGTAAAATTAAACCCCTATAGTGATAACCTATGAGTGGCACCTAGTAATGTTTAAAAATGGTTTTGGAAGTATCTAAGAGTCTAAAAAGTGCCTTTGAAGATAAGTGAGTGAGTTTTTGAGAGGCAAAACCTAATTTTACATGTCAAAAACTCAACCCTAGTTTTATCTTTTATTTATTCTATTTTGAAAGTTTGTTTCAGAGGTTGGCTTTCTATTGTTAAAAACTTTTCATTTTGGAAGTGAAGGGTTTGGAAGAGCTTGAAGATAGGAAGATTTGTAGAAACTAGATCAAGGCTACACCCAACTTAGCTGAAGCATAGAAGTAGGATTTTATGCCATCTTTAGAATATAGTAATGTTATTCTAAAGATTTGTAATGTTCCCACCTTAATATGGATATTGGATTATAAAGAACTTACAAATTTGCTCCTAACCGAATCAGTTTCAAACACAAAGAGATCTCAGATCACATGGCCGACTCCATATCAATGCACCAATGATAATGATAAGTTCTAAGGCACCAATCTGCAATGAAGACAAAAAGTATAAGGATACATTTCTCTCATGTGTTGATTCTTATATATGTCAAGATTGAAAGGAAGCTAAGTGTGCAGAAATCGCTTCCTACACTAATTTAATGAGGGGATAGCTATACAAATTCAATTTAATCTTTACAATTACAGCAACATGAAACATATAACAAAGATATTGCAACAATACACATAGAACCAGAAAGAAGACAGAAGAAGAGAGATAAGATATATCGTGGGGAAAACCCTTATCGGGAGAAAAACCCCACACTCAGAAACCTACACAATGTATTATCAAAACTAAATATTGTTTACAATACACTTTCAATGCAAGCTTCAATAGTCTTCGACACTCATGTCTAGAGTCAATCTGGCAGCATAATAGTACCTGTCAATCACATACTACATCTCCTCCTCAAAGCACCTGTTTATATAGAATATACAAGGCAAAATTGACTCTATCTTGGAATGGGCGTCCAACTTGGCCTCATGGCCCAAAATACATGCCTATGGATGCTTGGTTAACGTTGTAAGATGCATCTAACACTTTTGCATACACCCCATCCCAAAAAGGTCACCTATTTCCAAAATGGGCTATAACAGATGCTCTTACGACCGTCATAGAATCTGTCATAGCTGTCATAACTTACAGCTATAAGAGAATTTGTCATACACAGGCTATAAATAGCATATTCTCTTACAACATGTCATAGTCCACCTTGGGGCACCCAAAGATGCCTTTTTCAAAGATGCTTCTCGACACATGTCTTCACCTGTCTTACAAGCTTCTCTTTCTAACTCTTACATGTCATAACTTCGTCATAGGAATCCATCATAACCGTTTCGGTCAACATTCCCTTACACAACATCCAAGATGCCGACACGTGGCAAAATATTCCTACCACAAAGTGGGATGCCTATCTCCTCATGTGAGGACAAAATTACAAGTTGTCATCTTCCATGTAGGATGACACATCATTGTGCCACATCCCACAAAATGACAATATGAAATTTACAATTAATTTACATCACAGGCAATGAATAAATAAATACAATCAAAATAATGCAAGTAATTCCCAAGGTTGAGACACCTTAATTCCCAACATTCTCCCACTTGTCGAACACCTTGTAAGAGCCAATAGAATAACAGGATTTAACTGCTATAGGCTGAAAGGCCCATAGACTCCGAACACCATCTGAACTTCTCTGTGCCCACTGGCTTCATTAATGCATCTGCAACATTCTTCAAAATATCTACCTTCTCCAAATTTACCTTCCCATCATCTACCATGCCTCGCATGAAATGAAACTGTACATCAATATGCTTTGTTCTGGCATGGAAAGTTGGATTCTTCGCAAGGCAAATCACACTCTAACTATCACAATTGATCATAATCTGACTTGCATCAACACCAATACCTGAACACAATCTCTTAAGCCAATTAACTTCCTTACAAGCATGAGTTGCTGCCATATACTTAGCTTCTATCATGGACAAAGCAACCACAAGTTGTCACTTACTCATCCAACTAATAGCACCACCAAACAGTGTAAACACATAAGCACTGGTGGATCTCCTACTGTTAATGTCACCTGCCCAATCTGAATCCACAAACCCACGAATATCAACAGAATGCGGAGGTCCTGTAACATTACCATGATAGCATATGGAAAACTCAAAAGTACCCCTCAAATATCTAAACACTTGATTAACTGCATCCCAATGTACCCATCCAGGATTAGCCATAAATTGACTAAGGACTCTCGTTGCTTGGGCAATGTCTGGTCTTGTGCAGACCATATCATACATCAAACTGCCAACAACACTAGCATAAGGTACTCTGCTCATGTCCTCCACCTCACTAGGAGATTTTGGACAATCCTCAACAGATAACTTTGTTCCCAAAGAAACAGGAACACATAATGGTCTACAATCTGCCATGCTGAACCTATCCAACACCATCTTCACATACTTACTCTGGCTTAACCAAAGTTTTCTGTTAGTTCTGTCTCTTCTGATTTCCATTCCTAGAATGTACCTGGCTGCCCCTAAATATTTCATTTCAAACTATGTTGACAATTGAGATTTAAAATCAGAAATCATATTCTTACCCTTCTCAATGAGCAACATATCATCAACATATAATGCAATAATGAGAATACAATCACCATCAAACTTATAATACACACAGTGATCTGATTTTGATCTCACAAATCTAATTGACAACACAAAGGCATCAAACTTCAAGTACCACCTCCTTGGAGTCTGCTTCAAACCATACAAACACTTCTTTAACTTACAAACCAAATTTTCTTTACATTTCACCATGTAATGCTCTGGCTGTGACATGTAGATTTCTTCCTCCAAATCACCATGAAGGAAAGTTGTCTTCACATCCATCTGTTCTACCTCTAAGTCATAAGCTGCTGCAAGAGATAACAAGAATCGGATGGATGTCAGCTTTGCAACGGGAGATAAGATCTCACCATAATCTATACCCTCCACTTGTGAATACCCCTTCACAACCAATCTAGCCTTATACTTCTCAACACTACCATTTGCACCAAATTTCTTCTTGAACACCCATTTGCATCCAACAGGTTTCCGTCCAGCAGGCAAAGGCACCACATCCCAAGTTTGAATATTTTCCAAAGAAGCCATCTCATCCTCCATGGCCTCCTTCCAGGAACCTGCATCTTTCATATCCAAAGCCTCTGACATAGTTCTAGGTTCATCACTGTTAGTAAGCAGAGCAAAAGCACAACTAGAATCCAGCAATGTAAAACCAAACCTCTCAGGTTACTTTCTTATTCATGTAGACTTCCTCAAGAGCTGAGGTTGAGGTTTAGCTTCTTCATCTGAGCTTTTAGAGTTACAAGAGCTCTCCTCATCATCAGGTCCAACATTGTCTTTTTGTTCAGTCTTCTTAGGGGTGGCAGGAAATTGAACAACATCCTCTTTCTTTTCTTTTTCCTCTGGCTGTAAAATAGTGGAAGAAGGTGTTAGCTCTCTGAAGTTGACACTTCTGCTATACAATACTTTTTCAGCCCAAAGATCCCAAACCTTGTATCCTTTCACACCGACACCATAGCCAATGAAGATACACTTAACAGCCTTGTTCTCCAATTTTGACTGCTTCTCCCTAGGCACATGTGCATATGCCTCACAACCAAAAACACGAAAATGCCTTATTGAAGGCTTTCTACTAGACCACACCTCCACAAGTGTCTTACCAACAAGAACTAATGTAGGAGATCTGTTCATCAAATAGCAAGCAGTGGCAATAGCTTCAGCCCAAAATTTTTGTTCTAGGCCCTCCACTAAGCATACTCCTAGCCTTCTCCATTAGTGTCTTGTTCATCTTCTCTGCAACTCCATTTTTCTGCGGGGTGTATGGAGTTGTCTTATGTCTTTCAATCCCAAGTTCCATGAAATATTTATCAAATTGTGTAGAACAAAACTCACCATCGTTGTCAGTTCTCAAACATTTAATCTTTTTACCAGTCTAATTTTCAGCAAAGGCTTTAAACTCCTTAAACTTACTATAGACTTCAGATTTGCTTCTGAGAAAATAAATCCATGTCCTACTGTTATCATCTCTGAAAGATACAAAATATACATATTTTGATAACGAAGGAACATTAACAGGACCAAATACATCAGAACGAACAAGGTCCAACACACTAGAAGACTTATGAGAACTCGAATAAAACTGAACACGATTTTGTTTTCCATATATGCAATGTTCACAAAAGTCAAACTCAAGATTACAATCATCTAACCCCTCAATGAGGTTTTTATTTTTTAGGGTTCTAAGACCCTTCTCACCAATGTGGCCAAATCTCTTATGCCATAACATTGTCTTTTCAGCAGGAAGCTTAACTTCCAAAACATGAATACAACCATCAGAACTAGATACAACAGATTTCTTCACTGCTGGTTTAGATGGTGGGGATGAAGTGACTATTGCCCTTTTCCTTGAGTCAGAAGAACTATTGCATTGTGAAATGCATGCCTCCAGCTGAAATAGAGTGCCTCTCCTAGTACCCTTAGCAAGCACCATAGCTCCTCTAGTCATCTTGCATCCTTCTTTCGAAAAGACAACCTGCACACTTGCATCATTCAACATACTTACCGAAAGTAGGTTCCGTGCTAAGCCTAGGATGTGCATAACCCCAGAGATTCCCTTCACTCGTCCATTAGGGAATCAGATAGAGACTTTTCCACAACCAACAATCTTTAGATGAGAGTCGTCACCCAGGTACACTCTTCCACCATCAAACTCCTCATACTTAGTGAACCAGTCTCGATGCAAGGTCATGTGGAATGATGCACCAGAATCAATCAGTCACACATCATCAGATGCATGGGTTGCCAAGGCTGCAATGAAAGCATCACCATCATCTTGTGATTTGTCAGAATCTGAATCTGGGTTTTTCTTCTTCTTTTTCTTTTCCTCTTTGCATTCCTTTCAAAAATGCCCAGTTTTGCCACAGTTCCAACAGAGAGCCTTGGGCTTTCCAGGATATTTAGATCTCCCATAGGATTTGGATCTACCCTTCTCAGCTTTCTTGTCCTTCTTTTTCCCTTTCTCATTGGGTCTTCCACGAACTGCAAGAGCCTCTATTTCTACCTCAGAAGACTTTCTTCGCATCTCTTCAGACAATAGCAAAGAAACCACTTCAACAATTTTGAATGTGGATGTGGTGTTTCCAATAGCCATGACAAGATGATCCCACGAGTTTGGCAAAGAACAAATCAAGGTCATACAACGATCCTCCTCCTCCATCTTCACACCAGTGGATGTCAATTGTGCAACCAACATGTTGAAAGCATTCAAATGTTCTGCAACAGATCCTCCGTCCTCCATTCGAAGAGAATACAACTTCTTTCTTAGAAAAAAGTTTGTTAACCAGGGATTTGGCTTGATACACATCTCCCAACTTCTTCCAAAGCAATTTTGCAATAGCCTCCTCATGGACATTTAATAGGATAGAATCAACAAGACTAAGTGTTATGAGACCCTTAGCCTTCCGATCCTTGAGATCCCAGTCATCTTGTGACATTGCCGTAGGTTTTGTTCCACTAATAGTTTCCCAGAGGTCTCGATCAACAAGCATGTCTTCCATCTCAAGCTTCCACAGCTCAAAATTAGTGCCATTGAATTTCTCTACCTCTATCCTTCCAGATGTGCTTGCCATCTCCTTGCTGCAATAAGATTCAGAATACTCTACATAGACTCCCACTCAACTTACGATCAGCTCAAAAAACCCCTACCCAACAACTAGGACCAAAGGTGATCAAGCTCTGACACCAACTAAAAAGAAGCTAGGTGTGCAAAAATCGCTTCCTACACTAATCTAATGAGGGGAGAGCTATAAAAATTTAATTTAATCTATACAATTACAACAACATGAAACATATAACAGAGATATGGCAGCTATACACATAGAACCAGAAAGAAGATAGAAGAAGAGAGACAAGATATATCGTGGGGAAAACCCTTATCGGGTGAAAAACCCCACACTCAGAAACTTGCACAATGTATTATCAAAACTAAATATGGTTTACAATACACTTGCAATGCAAGCTTCAATAGTCTTTGACACTTGTGTCTAGAGTTAATCCAGCAGCATAACAGTACCTGTCAATCACACACAACATCTCCTCCTCAAAGCACCTGTTTATATAGAATATACAAGGCAAAATTGACTCTATCTTGGAATGGGCATCCAACTTGGCCTCATGGCCCAAAACCCATGCCTATGGACACTTGGTCAACATTGTAAGATGCATCTGACACTTGTCCATACATCCCATCCCAAATAGGTTGCTTATTTCCAAAATGGGCTATGACAGATGCTCTTACGACTCTTACGATCATCGTAGAATCTGTCATAGTTGTCATAACTTATAGCTGTAAGAGAATTTGTCATACACAGGATATAAATAGCATATTCTCTTACAACATGTCATAGTCCACCTTGGGGTGCCCAAAGATGCCTTTTTCAAAGATGCTTCTCGACACATGTCTTCACCTGTCTTACAAGCTTCTATTTCCAACTCTTACATGTCATAACTTCGTCATAGGAATCCGTCATAACCATTTCAGTCAACATTCCCTTACACAACATCCAAGATGCTGACACATGGAAAAATAATCCTACCACAAAGTGGGAAGCCTATCTCCTCATGTGAGGACAAAATTACAATTTGTCATCTTCCATGTAGGATGACACATCACCGTGCCACATCCCACAAAATGACAATATGAAATTTACAATTAATTTACATCATAGGCAATGAATAAATAAATACAATCAAAATAATGCAAGGAATTACCAAGGTTGAGACACCTTAATTCCCAACAAAGATAAGCACAAGATGATTAGAATGAAGATCGATTTCCTCACAAGCTTGGAATACCAACGGCTGACGTGGTAAAGGATGTTCCCACGTTAACGATAAGGGATAAAGTTTAAATTGTATTGCAATGATCGATGGGGATTAAAGTCAGCAAACTAAAGAATAAGACATAGTTAAGATATAGACAAAAGAGAAAAGGCAAGGTGATAATTGGCAATCTCCTCCCAAACACTATTTTACTAATCCATAATGATCGACACCCTTAAAAAAGGCGATTAAGGAAAGGCTGTGAATTATTAGAGGCGACTCTTTATAAGGAGCGATCCTTGGAGAGACATGACCGTTGATTTTCTCTTCACCATGTAAGATGTAGTTCATGGGGAAGGCAAGAGGCATCATCAAACAATCATCATTCAACACACTAAGCAATACAAACAGAGTTAGCATCCATACAATTACAACACAGCGAGCAGTATCAACCAGCAGTTCCAGCCAGCAAGGATAACATATACTGGATCAGCAACAAGAAGTATAATCATAGATATATATCTTTGCCTCAAGTCTCAAGAGGAGATTGCTATCGTACATCATCTAAGGATCAACATCCAATAACAACATATTGACATTCCATAAGGTACTCCCTCGTTATTACAAAATAGTGAACATATCAACCAATACAAATAAAGAGTTGTGCATAGGCACATGGTAATAAACATTATATATATGAAGGGCATATAAGCCTTATACTCATCCATCTAAAAATGATGGTATCACAACTAGTTCCCATAGAGCAACAATATCCATAAGAGAGAATTAGCTTTGTGATCCATAGATCACTAGATCGAGAGGATGAGATCCTTATTGGTATGAATTCTCTAACCTTGCTCATAATATACTAGGGATAAGCAAGTCATGCCATGCCATTAATCTTATCTATTACCCCTAGGAGGACGGTTAAGTAAGAAAGTGCAAATTATTATGATCAATCTCGCATAGGGTAGGTGACTCTCAAGAGGATGAAGTATTACCGGGTGTGTAATGAAGTCCCTTGAGCCAAGTAGTGAAGTATTGTCGAGTGTGCAATGAAGTTCTTGGGCCTATACCTATGGAGATGACTTACACGGTAGGTGACTCTCAAGAAGATGAAGTATTGTGAGGTGTGCAATGAAGTCCCTTGAGCCAAGTGGTGAAGTATTGCTGGGTGTGCAATGAAGCCCTTGGGCTTATGATAGTGGAGCACGATCCTCAAGTAGTGAAGTATTGTCGAGTGTGCAATGAAGCTCTTGAGCCAAGAGGTGAAGTATTGTCGAGTGTGCAATGAAGCCCTTGGGTATTATTATCCCACACCTTAATAAACATATACCTATCCTCCACTAGGGCTAGATTAGATTACTGACTAGGCACCATCATTCCCGAAGTATATCATGAGGCTCCATATGAGTAAGTATGAGGAAATAAGTATGAATTATATAATTGTTCATGTTATTACAATCCAAATTATTGTTTTGATTTTATTATTAATTTACTAATTACTAATGTTCCTTTTAAGAGGTTATATTTGCGTGCAAGGTGAAAAAAAAATGAACTTCCCAAAGGGGACATTACAAGTGGTATCAGAGTAGTCATCCTGCCATCCTGTGAAGAAAATTAATGCAACATTACACAAAACTTTCCTCACGTAACAACAACAACAACATGGAGGGACAAATGAACAATGAATTGAAGGCCTTTATGGAAATGACAACCAGGGCTATGATGGATCAAACCAAGGCTATGACAAATCAAAATGAAAGGTCAACCCAAGCACTTCATCAAACATTACAAAACATGGAAAATGTCATTGACAATCTCAAAACTCAATCAACCAATGGGAAAGAAGTGGGATCCAACCATTCTGAGAATAGAAATGCAACTTCAAATCCAATGATTCCAAAACCCTCTTTTCTACCAGAAGAGGAGACATCAAGAAGAGAAGAAACCACCTCACACTCAATGAGCACAGAGGATATTGCTCGGGCATATGCAAGTTTAGAACCTAAGGTGAGGAGAGTTGTATCATTTAATGATTTCAACAATTCAAAGAAGAGTGAGACATCTAGAAGAGAAAGAAAGCCTATTAATAAATATTTGAGACATAGAGAAAACAAAGTAAACCTAACAAGCTTTAATGGATCAAACAAAATTTCTGCCCATGCATGGTTGTAAAAGCTAAATGACTACTTCAATCTGAGTCCGATGACTGAGAAAATTCTTTACAATTTGCCATCTTACATTTGGAAGGATTAGCATATGAATGGTGGCACCACAAAAAGCACATTCAAGGACATCGAGGCATAACTTCTTATGAGGATTTCTCACAAAAATTCATCAAGAGGTTTGACCGAAAGCATCCTCAACAAGATTTCAAAGAATTGACATAATTAAAGCAACAAGGAATGGTGGAAGAATATATAAGTGAATTTGAGAAAATATCAATAAGGGTCTCTGGAGTTGAAGAAGATCGACTCACATATTTATTTGTCGAAGGGTTGGACGAATCACTCTGAAACCTAGTAAGTGCCTTTAAACCAATAAACCTAGAAGATGCCATTGAAATGGCATTGAGATTGGAAAAGAACAAATATCCAAACCCTTACACAAAACCATTACCCAAAAAGGGAAAATTCCACAAACCATTCCATCCCAAGGCCGAGGGAAAAGATAAAAATCTATGCTATAGATGTAAAGAACCTTGGAACCAAGACACACTTGTCCAAATAGAGAACTACGCGAGAAGAACTTGTGTTTCAAATGCAAGGAGAAATGGGAACCGGGACATAGGTGTGAGAAAAGAGGGCAATCCCACAACCTAGAAGTCCTATCCGATGGAGAGATAGGAGATGGATTCCCAAATAAAAGAACTAAACATCACACTCAAGAACAAGGAGCTATAGCAACCATATCCAAAATATCTAAACACCATCCTTTTAGGATTAGATGTGTTCTCAAAGGGAAAAAAAGTAACAACATTAGTGGATAGTAGGGACACCCACAATTTTGTGGATGAAACACTAGCAAAAAGGATCAAACTAGAAACCAAAGACTTCAAAGAGTTTAAGGTAGCCTTAGTCGATGGATCAATAAATTTTTTTACAAAAAGACTACCACAATTGAACTTGACCATAGGTAAACACCCTATACAAGAAGACTTCTACGTGGTCAACATGGGTGATATGGATGTGATTTTGGGAGTGCCATGGTTACACTCATTGGGACACCTTACTTTAGACCTTTCCAAGTTATAACTCATCTTTGAACACAAGGTAGAGAAAGTCATCTTACATGGATTATCCAACGGATCACCAAGAGTGATCTCCTCTAAGAGAATGGAGAGAACTTTTAGACACAACCAGGTGGAATGGGTCGCTCAATGCATGATCTTGGACAAGTCAACCCCATTAGGAAAGGCCATACACATTGACATTAAACCCATCCTTAAAAAAACATAAAAATGTATTTGAGGAAATACCCCCCAGCTTACCACCCAAAAGAGGTTTTGAGCATATTATAGAACTGGAGAAGGATGCTAAACCCATGATCACAACACCCTATAGACATCCACAAAAATTCAAAGAAGAAATAGAGAAAACCATAAACAAACTTTTAGAAATGGGACACATTCAACCCAGTGCCAACCCATTTGTATCATCGGTGGTACTAGTGAAGAAAAAAGATGGAACTATGAGAATGTGCATCGATTATAGAGCATTAAATAAACAAATGATCAAAAACTGCTATCCCATACCAAGAGTCAATGAACTCATCGATGAGTTACATGGAGCCAAGTTCTTCTCAAAAATTGACTTACAGTTTAGCCACCATCAAATAAGGATGAGAGAGAAGGATATACCCAAGACGGCCTTTAGATGTCACTACGGCCATTTTGAATTCTTAGTCCTGCCCTTCAGACTAACCAATGCTCTGGCTACATTCCAATCATGCATGAATCACACCTTCCGAAAGCAATTGAGAAAATTTCTATTGATATTCTTCGACGACATCTTAATATATAGCAAAACATGGGAGGAACATTTGAAACATATTAATGAAGTATTATCCATCCTAGAGCAAGAATCACTCCATGCGAAGAACTAACTCCTCTCGATGATGAGGGACAATTAATCCTAGAACCTGAAGAGATGCTTAGCACGAGAGAAAGAAGGCTAAGGAATAGAACTATCACAGAATATCTCATCAAGTGGAGAGGATTACCAATAGAGGATGCTACATGGGAAGGAACAGAAATCAAGAACCATCCCAACTTACAAATTTCTTGAGGACAAGCAATCCTTGAGTGGGGAGGACTGTAATGTTAGCACCTTAATATGGATATTGGATTATAAAGAAAAGACAAATTTGCTCCTAACTAAATCAGTTTCAAACACAAAGAGATCTCAGATCACATGGCCGACTCCATATCAATGCACGAGTGATAATGATAAGTTCTAAGGCACCGATCTGTAAAGAAGACAAAGAGTATAAGGATACATTTATCTCATATGTCAATTCCCATATATGTCAAGATAAGAACAAGATGATTAGAATGAAGATCGATTTCCTCACAAGCCTAGAATACCAATGGTGGATGTGGTAAAGGATGTTCCCACGTTAATGATAAGGGATAAAGTTTAAATTGTATTGCAATGATCGATGGGGATCAAAGTCAGTAAACTAAAGAATAAGACAAATATAAGATAAAGACAAAAGAGAATAAGACAAGGTGATAATCGGCAATCTCCTCCCAAACACCAATTAACTAATTCATAATGATCGACGCCCTTAACAAAGGTGATTAGGGAAAGGCTGTGAATCATTAGAGGTGACTCTTTATAAGGATTAATCCTTGGAGGGACATGACCTTTGATTTTATCTTCACCATATAAGATGTAGTTTATGAGGAAGGCAAGAGGCATCATTGAACAATCATCATTCAACACAACAAGCAATACAAATAGAGTTAGCATCCATACAATTACAACACAACAAGCAGTATCAACCAACAATTTCGGCCAACAAGGATAACATATATTGGATCAGCAACACGAAGTATAATCATAGATATATATCTTTGCCTCAAGTCTCAAGAGGAGATTGCTATCGTACATCATCCAAGGATCAACATCCAATAACAGTAGATCGACATTCCATAAGGTACTTCGTCATTATTGCAAAATAGTGAACATATCAACCAATACAAATAAAGAGTTGTGCATAGGCACATGGTAATAAACATTATATATATGAAGGGCATATAAGCCTTATACTCATCCATCTAAAAATGATAGTATCACAACTAGTTACCATAGAGGAACAATATCCATAAGAGAGAATTAGCTTTGTGATCCATAGACCACTAGATTGAGAGGACGGGATCCTTATTGGTATGAATTCTCTAACCTTGCTCATAATATAGTAGAGATAAGCAAGTCATGCCACGCCATTAATCTTATCTATTACCCCTAGGAGGATGGTTAAGTAAGAAAGTGCATATTATTATGATCAATCTTGCATAGGGTAGGTGACTCTCAAGTGGATGAAGTATTACCGGGTGTGTAATGAAGTCCCTTGAGCCAAGTAGTGAAGTATTATCGGGTGTGTAATGAAGCTCTTGGGCCTATACCTATGGAGATGATTTACACGGTAGGTGAATCTCAAGAGGATGAAGTATTGTCAGGTGTGCAATGAAGTCCCTTGAGCGAAGTAGTGAAGTATTGTCGAGTGTGCAATGAAGCTCTTGACCCAAGAGGTGAAGTATTGTCGGGTGTACAATGAAGCCCTTGGGTATTATTATCCCACACCTTAATAAACGTATACCTATCCTCCACTAGGGCTAGATTATACTAGTGACCAGGCACCATCATTCCCGAAGTATATCATGAGGCTCCATATGAATAAGTATGAGGAAATAAGTATGAATTATATAAGTGTTCATGTTATTACTAATCCAAATTATTGTTTTGATTTTATTATTAATTTACTAATTACTAATGTTCCTTTTAAGAGGTTATATTTGTGTGCAAGGTGAAAAAGAATACAAACTTCCCAAAGGGGACATTACACTACACCCAACTTAGTTGAAGCATAGAAGTAGGATTTTATGTCATCTTTATAATATAATAATGTTATTTGTGGTTTAAAAAATAATAATAAGTTGCTAGTTTTTTTGAGTGTATTCATGTGTTTGTTGTGAAAACCCCCTTTGGTGTTGTTTTTTTATGTATAATGATCATTTTGGAGTATGGGTTGTTCTGGGTGCAAATCTTCTCACTTGGGTTAAGACCCACCCATGTGTTGGGGTTGAAAGAGGTGTGAACCCTCTCTTGGAAAAAAATGTACGTTGTATGTGTTTCGCATGAGTGCCTATGTGGTTGGATTGTGGAGGATGGAGTACCTTTTTTATGAGATATTTGTGTTGTGGTGATTATGTATTTTAGGTGAAAAATATTGTGGTTGTATGGAGAGTTGTGGTTCTTGAATTGGTGGATATAAAAAATTTACTTTTATTCTTTCCCCAAATAAATAAAAGGATAGAAGATATTTAGATTTCAACAAATAAAACAAGAGTGAATGTTACGGAGATTTGAAGTGGGCAAATTTATTCCTTTTCTATCAAACCAGAATACAAGCCATTAGGACTGTTATCCTCCATAAATTTCATGATTGAACCACTATTTCATCTGAAGGTCTAGATCTAGATAAAACTAGACTCTTACTGTTATGGGAAATATGAACAACAATATTAAACAACTAAATATCCAATAACTCAATGGAATTGATGCAAATGCAAGCAAACAAAAGATAATACCTTCGTAGATAGATTCACCTCGTAGCTTCCATTGTTGCCTATCTCGTATTGATCTTGTGTATGATTTTAGCTCTCAGAAGTTGTACTTCCTTGTTGTTGAAGATGAAAATAAGAGAATGGTTGTGATTGAAATGTGCAATGAAGATTAAACTACAAATGTAATTCTAACAGAGATGGATGATTGATAATGGAGACATGGTTGTGATTATGATGATAATGAGGTTATGCAAATGCTACGAGGATACTTTGCCAAAGGCACGCTGGTAGGATTTCTGCAGAGTAAGATTGCTAAAGCTTGAGTGATCTAAAATGGGTGTGAGAACCTTGTTTATATAGGCTGAGGAGAGGCCAAATCCAAGTGTCAATAGATCCATGACTGGAGGAATTACCCGTGAGGTGTACGATTGAGAAAGCTTGAGAGAATGTGTGCGAATCAGAAGAGGACAAGTGTCCAAGCTCCTTTCATGAGTTATAGGAGTTAACAGAATAGATTGAAGAGTTAATTGAGATGATTGATCGGTTAAGTGGATTGATTGGAGAGTTGATTGAATTGATTGACCAGTGAACTCAATTGACTAATTAGTTAACTCATTTGATTGATGAGTTAACTCATTTGACTGGAGGATAAATAGGACATGTGGGTGAGGGGACATTAGCTAATTAAATATTAAAATATTTAATTATGTGTGCAACATGGTGAGGTGGAAGAATGATCTGGAAAGGTGATGTGGATTTATGAAATTAGGACTTTGGAATAGAGGAATTTGGGATTAATTAAATAATTTAGGATTATTTAATTATATGAGACTATAGAAGAATTAGGTAATTTAATTAAATAAATTGATTTTATTTAATTATTGGAGGGATGTGAATCATTTAAATAAATTAGGATATTTATTTAATTGATAGAGGAATGAGAATAAAATAAATATTAAAATATTTATTTAATTTGACTTAGCCATTTTTAGGTGTATACATTTTACCCCTCTTTGATGCAATGTGTTTTATCACGTTGTTTCAAAGAATATATTTTTTTTTTATGATTGATACATGCCCTAGTTTGCCCCTGGTACAGGTTTAATGACGATAGGATGCCCCCTCGGGAGATTGGTCGAGTTGGATGGGATGACAAACAATCTCACGATTAGGAAGAATGATAAAGGATGGCTAATAAAAATAGAGGATGTAAGATAAGGGATGGATGAAAGGGTCAAATGACACATTACACAAGATAAAATGATAACGCACACAAGCAAGCAAGCAAGTATGCACAAATGATACAAGAACAAACACAGTATCACCCTTGTTAAGCTGTAAACCAATGATTAATTGATAATGATTTATGATAGTGTTTTTCATTGCGGGGAATGATATATTCCTAGATCAACACAAAGATGCGGGAAAGATATATCCCACTGATGATGATGATTGATTGATTTGGTTCACAACAAGATTAGGATCAAGACCACTGATTGCAATTGGATAATTTGACAAGATTGATTTACTCGATTGGTATGGATTAAGGATGACTTGCATTTAGATCATTGCTTGGATTGATTGGATTGGTGATTGGTGATGCCCCAGTCACTCAAGAGTGAGGGTGATAAAGAAAGATAATAGTAAGTTAGCAAACAAGATGAATGATGATGATGATGCCCCTTCGGGAGGACAATTGGTATGCTCTCAAAATGAAAAGAGAGAAAAGGGTGAGTAGATAAAGAGATGTAGATAAAGAAAGGACTTAGATCTTAAGCCACTTGGAAAATGATATGTATGAAATGCTTATAAATGAAATGAAATGCAATTTGGTATGTATGATAGTGGACTTCGTCATCTTCTTGTACAAGTTTTTGAAGTACTTTGTTTCATCATTGAGCTTTTAAAATGTTGTAAGAAAATACAAGCATCTAGGTATAATTAAACCATGATGACCTGAGTATTACTTACATGGATTTTGATTTAGCAAGTTATTACAAGCATCTAAGTATAATTGAACCAAGATGACCTAAGTATTGCTTACGTATCAACAGACAAGGATTACACTTGTTTCATGTTTAGACCTCTGATGTCCTCGATGATCAATATGTTGATCATGTCTTTAGACGAGGCTTCACATTACTAAAGATAGACCCCCAAACAACAGACAAATAAAATAATCATGTTCCATCATAGCATCTCTAGTTTTTGACATCCTTGAGTAGCATAGGAGACATAATAACAAAAATCCTGACAATAAGATTTTAAACAACCATTAAAAACCTTCTTGCTATTGATATAGGTTTTCTTGCAATAACTTGATAGAGTCTCATTTGATGTTTTAGGCAGGTAGGGATTTGTCAGGTTTAGTTTGATGTCTCTTTGTCAAGATGATGTTTAAAGCTTGCTTGTTGTGTTGCTTGCCGTCTAGTGATAAAACCATGATCCTGTTTGCTATCCTCTAAGTTGTAGCATTTAAAATTCCAATTCACTAACTAGGTCGAGGATTTGCCCCCAGTCAAGTAAAGGATCAATTTGTCATGGACAAATGGACAATAGACATGAAGAAACGGGCCCTAAGGGACTGACCTAGTGCCTCAGAGGCTCATTGATAAATGGCCTTGCCTACGTGACAACGCAGAGGCAATGTAGTTCGAGGTGTGGACTATGTGAACCTAAGACCTAGATGGTGGGAATTAGCTAGAATTGGATGGAGAAAAGGATGGGTGATAAGGGATGGAATTAATGGGAAGCCTCGGGGGCTCATCAATGATGGCCTTGCCTAGGTGATAGCTTAGAGGTGACGTAGTTCGATAATGATACTAAGGATAGTGCCATAATAGATGACAAGAGGGATGAAGGACTGGATTGAAAGTCTGATGGGACAAGGCGATAAGGATGAGCGAACAACAAGCCATGATAGGTATCTTTATGTGATGTGTTGGATGCGGTTAGAAAGGATTGGATGAGGACTAAGATCCTAAAAGATGGAGGAAGAGGTTTAGCCTCAGACGTGTTTATGATTCCCTTGCATTGGGGTTGTTGAGATTGGACGAATGGATAAAAGGATAGGCGGTAAGAGATATAATGGATGCACGCGGAAGAAAACAAGGATGTGATCTCCAAGGACTATGTCGTATAGGAATAACTCAGGATTTGACACGACAACGCTTATGATGAAGGAGGATGATAGGAGTGGATTGTTTTGAAAATTATAAGGTGTATCAAGAGTTTTTCCAAAGCATGCTTTAACATTTTGTCCCCATATCTTTATCAATGTCAAAAGAGGAATGGATGATGAATGGACTCAATATGATAGGTATATGTAGGATAAGGATGATATGATGGTATGGTAAGATAGGATGGAAAATGATAGGGTCGATGAGACGATGTGCTCCCAAGGGAAAGTGACAAAGAAGATCAACCTAAACATGACGCTTGTTTGCCAGGTTTTCATCATGGTACTTATCCAAGGCGCCACCAAGGGTGGTTTTCACCGTTGGACGAAGGGATTTTTTGTTTTGAATATGATAGGTGGAATATGGACAAGAGGGACTCCAGTGTCTAGTTTCATGAAAGGTGGTAGTCCTAGTAGGGATGGATGTCATCACATGGACCATATCACTTCTCATTATGCTCATAGATGTTGGTATGGGATTGCATGAAAGGAAAAATGGATGAGGTAGATAGTGAATTGTGAAAGGAACGATAGTGGATTATGATGTGGATTATGTAGGGAACGAAAGTGGATTATGATGTGGATTATGTAGGACTTATGCAAGGAAGATGGATGAAATATTTATGCAAAAACATGGACCATAGGATGGTGATAGGGTAGATAAGTAGGATAATGGTTGAATGATGGGGTGATGGAGGTGTGAAAAGGAATCATGACCAACGGTTGCACACACCGTGACAAGCATGGAAGCTTGTGATTGGGAGGTGGTGTAGGAAGCAATGGTGATGTTTGCTTAGGAGATGGGTGAGTTAGGCATTTAGGAACCCACATGGACTTAGTATTTTTTATCATTTTTTCTTGACTTGTGGGTTGAAGGAATGTGAGATTTTGGATTGGAATGGATGAAAAAGGATGTTTGGGATTTGTGAGAGGTGGATGCCTCATTTGACTTGATTTTTTGCTTAGGGACCCATACCATCTTGCTTTTGGAGGTATGGGCTTGGATAGCATTTTAGATGGATTTTGCTTTGAATTTTTGGATTGATTTCCTAAGGTATTAGGACCCTTAGGATTTTTGACTTTATGAAAGGAGGCATCCCAATGTTAATTTTTGAATCCCATAGGTTTGGTGGAATGAGCGAAAGCTTCATGTTTAGACAATATGTGCATTTGTCGGTCATGATTCGAAATGTGAGAGAATCTGTGGATGGATGGATTTGGTGTTGGGAGAAGTGATGGTAAAATGAATGGAGAGATTTAGGAGTTGGAAGTAGCAGAGGTAGATTGGACGGTGGAAGGTGTATGGTCACATGCTTTTGGGATTTGTATGATAAGGGAGGTGGAATGGCGACATATGTTTTGGGGATATGATAGGATGTGCGATGGGAATGAGTGGATTTAGAAGGCATGGAGGAAGTACCAACATCATGAGATTGCTTTTCTTGGGGAGTATAACCAAGGACATAAGAGGGTGGAGGGACTTCGACATGGATAGGCTTCAAATACCTTGTTCATGAAGGCCTAAGCCTTTACCTTGATAGTTCATATTTTGGAGTATGCGGTGGACATTGGGATTATGGGTGATTTGGACACTAGATGTGATCTCAATATTTGATGGGGAAGGTAAAATGGTAGATATGGTTGTTGCTCTCCTAAGGAAGAACATTCATGGATGAAGGTAGTGAGACCAAGGGGATATGATAATGGATTTGCAACATGATCAATTTTGGAGGACAAAGTATCAATAGGATCAAAATCCTCATTATGCTCATTAAGATCCATGTTATTTGATTGATCGTCTATGGGTGCTTGGGAGGCAAGTGTCTCATTGAGGGAAGTGGAAGTTGTTGGATCATGGATAGGACTAGGTGGAGGATGGATAGGGGTAGTTTGGATATCTTGATCATGGATAGTTGTGGGATTATGGATAGGTGGAGTAATAAGCTCGTGACCATGGAATGCATAAAGTTGGCTAAGAGGATCATCATGGTTCACTTGATCATAGATAGGATCTTGATCATAGATGGGATCTTGATCATAGATAGGATTAAGTGTGATATGGATGGGATCAATTTGCTCATGCATAGGTTCTTCATCAAAGATAATATCTTGATCATAGAAAAGATATAAGTTATGGAGTGGTTGGATGGAGGTGCTTTGATCTTGATTTGGATAAAGGGTTGATGTTTCCATCTGCTCTATGTTATACTCTTGACATAGCTCTTGATTTTCTTCAATGGAAGTGGAAGTGGGAGATCCTTGGGTAGGCTTGATAGGCTCTTGATGGTCAATAAAATAAAATTTTAATGAATCTTGACTTGGATGCATGTTAGAAGACTCTTCAATAGGCTTGATGGGTTGTGGATTACATGATGGGGTTGAAGCAATGGATGTGTTTGAAGGCTCTTTGATAGGCTCTTGGGTAGGTGTTTTATGACATGGAGATGGTTGGTTCCTTGCTAATAGCCATTGGATCACATCCTTCATGAGTATATGGGTGGATGGGCAATATAACAGATGGAGAATAATGGTAGAAGGCGTAGGCTGATGATTAAGGTTAGGATTGTTTGTGCTGGATGGGGATGACATCGGATGAGTGGATTTTGATTTCTCCATAGATTTTCTTTTGGTATTATATTTTGGAAAAAAGTCTTTGGAGAAGATCATTCAAAGATTCTTTGGTTGATGGATCAGAGCTTGGGGAACTTGATGGCGGTGTTGGTGTAGGACTAGTATGCTTTGGGATATGCATTCTAGGAGACGGTGATGGAGGACTAGTAGATGGAATGGTATATGATTCCAAACGTAAGACGGTGGGATTTCCCTTGTCTAGAGTATCATTAAGATGACCTAAGGATTCTACAAAGTTTTCATCATTACTAGGATATACAAAGTTCTCATCATCATTATTGCCAAATTTTAGGCCACCTAGAAGTATGTATGGTTTTGGAGTTAGTCTAGATTTGTTGATGATCACAACCATTTTGATGAATGAAGATTGAACTAGGTTCAAGGATGGGAAAATGGGAAGACTGGATGCGCAGCTCTATTGATTGAATACGCAACTCTGAATGCGTATTTCTACTGTTTGAATGCGCAGTTTTATGCAGAAATTTTGCTTTTTGTCTCAGTTTGTTAGTTTTGGCTTGTTTGTGCAAGTTTTCCTAGGATGCTCTAAAGTTTGTGGTATTGTTTTTGACTCAAGTTATTGCCATAAAACACAGTAAACAAGAAGTTGTCATGATTTTTTTAATACAATTTTTGATAAATGTAAAAAAACAAACAAGTACAATCCTAAGGATGGCAAAGGCAATATTTGTCAAATTCCAACTTGGATTTTACTCCAACCACTTACATAAAGGTAGACAGTTAGTAACTTGGTAGCACCGACTCCCCTCCACGGCACTCACTTCTCACAAATACCAAGTTACAGTTCCTCCAAAGAGCTGAACATTCTGTCTCCACACTAGATGAGCGTATGACGTTGGACGGCTTTAGAGGACTTCCTCCCGCGTCAACAAATAGGGGTTTTTGGCTTTCTAAAATAGTTGGTTTTTAGTTTGGGCATCTGTTCAAGTGGTTACATGTGCGACAATTCGCTCCGATAAGGAGGCTTCCCAGCCCGCAGAGGTTACGCTCTATAGGGTTTGGGGGGGAACATTTGTTGGTGTAACACAACAGTACCCGTTGTTTGTAACTTTCGTCACAAACACAATTTATTTATAGCGACTTGGAAGTGGCTTGGCTTTAGCCTGTTATCACTCGAGGTCATCCCGCTTGGAAGGAAGGAATTCTAAGGGCAAGCATCTTCTAAAGGTTACACAAATAAAATGATGAGTTTGGCATTTTGGTCACTCAAGAAAGGGGAGAGCATAGTCCTATAATCATTTTCAAGCACAAAGTACACTGGTTCTTTATCATCCTAGTTAAAAATAAAAAAAAACTAAGTGTGTCTAATCTACCAAGCACAATCCACTTGACAAGATAGCAAAAAAATTGAAAAGATGGTTCATTTTTATCCCCCTAAACAAATCTATGTGAAGATTGTTGTTGAAGGATGAAAAAAATTACTTTCCTTTAATTTAAGCTAGATGAGTGATTTGTAATTGCAAGATTGACTTGAAAGATTTGTTTAGTTTTTATCCACCTAAGTCGGGACTATGTGCAAGTTGTATGCAACAATACAGTTTACTACTTCCTAATTAGATCTAGGTGAAAGTTTGCATGAAGATGTCAAATTTCTTTCTCCGAGTCAAGTCTAGATGAAGATATGATGCAACTAAATGACTAAACCAACTTTCTACACTTGCAAGATCATTCTGTCAAAAGCCTCCATTTGATGATCAAAATACCTGCAACAAAAGTTAGTACGAAAATTTTACAAATTCCATACAACTCCCTATCAGGAATCAGATGCGCTGAAATAGAGAATGGATGCACAGAAAGATAGAATACATGCGCAGGAATACAAATGCGCAGAAAGATCTAACAAATGCGCAGATAGAATGAATGCGTTGAAATAGTGATCAGATGTGTAGAAAGAATCTTTATATGTGCCGGACTGTCAACTTTGTCATGGATGCGCCGAACTGGAATGGTGAATGCACGGGAACGACCTATCATGACTACAACTTGACCAAAAACTCAAAATAGAGATTAAAAACAGGGCAAGGCCCCACAGTGGGTGCCAGAAATGTTATGGGAAATATGAACAACATTATTAAACAAGTAAATATCCAATAACTCAATGGAATTGATGCAAATGAGAGAAAATAAAAGATAATACCTTCGTAGACTGATTCACCTCGTAGCTTTCATTGTTGCCTATCTCGTATTGATCTTGTGTATGATTTTAGCTCTCAGAAGTTGTACTTCCTTGTTGTTGAAGATGACAATAGGAGAATGGCTGTGATTGAAATGTGCAATGAAGATTAAACTACAAATGCAATTCTAATGGAGATGGATGATTGATAATGGAGACATGGTTATGATTATGATGATAACGAGGTTATGCAAATGCTATGAGGATACTTTGTCAAAGGCATGCTGGTAGGATTTCTACAGAGTAAGATTGCCAAAGCTTGAGTGATCTAAAATAGGTGTGAGAACCTCGTTTATATAGGCTGAGGAGAGGCAAAATCCAAGTGTCAATAGATCCATGATTGGAGGAATTACCTATGAGGTGTACGGTTGAGAAAGCTTGAGAGAATGTGCACAAATCAGAAGATTTACAAAGGTATCTAAGGAAGAGATATGACAACAAGGATAAAGAAGAACAATTAGAGGTCACAGAGGTAGAGTCAGAAAAGAAGATGTTAGAATCAAAAACAAATGATGGGGAAGCTAACTTTCCAAAGGCAATTGTAGAGGAAAAGTACTTGAGTTTACCTAAAGAAGTCAAAGAAGAATTGGAAGCTGAGAGAATGGACCTTGCAAGTCCTAAATTTGATGAGGAATTTAATGAGTATAAAGATGCCATGTTGCTAGAAATAGAAGTGAGAATGACTGATAGGATTCTATAAGATAATTTATCAGGTGAGCCTGGATTTATTGTAGAAAAATGTCTTGTTGAAGAAGATGAAGAGTTTGAAGTTGCTAAAACTTTGGGGACAACACTTACTAAGGAGCAACTTTACCATTCTATAAATGATAATTCAAGAAAGCAGTTTGACTTCTCAAAGAGTTCATTTGATCAAAGTGACTATGAAGAGGAGATAGAGTTCGAGGAACTTATTACTCCTAGAGAAGAGGAAATTTCAGAATCTTTGCTAAGTGGAGAATTGAGACACTTGAGTGAGCAAAAGGAAAGTAATGACTCTCACATTTTTGGTATCCCTCTCTTTGAGACGGATGATGAAACATCTCCTCCATGTAGCAACACAGTTAGTGACAACATCAAGATATGGGATATGGGAGAAGTTGAAAAACATGAGTTGGAGTGTGGTTTTCAGCTAGTTGAAGATTTGCAAACATATCTTGACGCTGTGCCAAGCCTTGTGGTTGGCAATCCTTCAGGAAGACCACCAGATGAAGAAGGTGTAAGCAAAACTAAAGATGAAGTTACTACATGGGACATGTTGAATCATAAAAACTTCTACATTTCAGACTTTGAAAAGTTTCCTAAACATGGTTTTGAGCTTGCTGGAATGTTCAGAACAATAGCAAAAAGTGGGAGTTTCAAGCTTGTTTCTCATGGTGTTTGGAAACACAGAAGGATCTAAACATATTTTCCACTTAATGGTTAACCCACTTTATGGATTGGGTGCAATTTTGATTGCTCCTAGGCTCTTTGATGTTGGCGCTATCATGGATGAGTTTCAAGGAAATGACAAAAAGGTTACAAACCACCATGAAGTGCATGAAGATGATTTCAAAATGAACATGATATTCTTGTTTGATCCTAGCACTTTGGAGAAACCGCTTGAGGATGACACTTGGACTTGTTCCTTGAGTGGCATTCTTTTGGGGAGAGATGGCTATGGGTACTTTAGAAGGTCTTTTGATGAGGCACGTATGAGGAGCAGAGTTGCACAACACAAGCATGGTGGAGCTGCTCCAGTACTTCAAATTTAGCATTGAGGTCACCAACTATGCATGTTGGAAAGATTTGGTGACCAAAGAGAGGTTCCTTGGCTTGGAATTGATCAGGTTATCAGCTATAACCCTGTTGTTTGGTTACAGATCAGCCATCTCAGTTGTTGGGTTACTCACATTCATGAGAGATGGCAGGACATTAGTGTCAAGGAAAGTGATTATTTGCAATTGGAGGTTGCTTGGAAGTTTTCTCCAACCTTTTCTGAGGTGATTCTGAACAATACAATGCTCATTCTTCATGAACATTCTTGGAATTTCATTTGGTGTAGTTGTTGTTCCTTGTGCAGGTTGTTAAAAATAGATTGTTCATTGCTGATTTTAGTCATGAACAACAACAAGTTGGTGTTTTTTCAGACCTTCCTAACCTTGAGAATTTATCTTACTAAGGTTTGTCATGTGAACTATGATAGTTTACTCTCGATGTTCATTCAAGACAGTGAACTTCCACATGCTTTGGTTGATCATTCAAAGACTCTTGAAGTAAGAACAATGAGATTTTTTACGAGTCTACACAATTATATGAGTATGGTTCAGTGGAGGCATGTTAAATCCAAGGGGTGTTATGATGAAGAGTTCATTGATTTGTTGCGAAGGATTATTTTCCTTTTTACAAGAGGTGTGGAGAAGGTTACAATTGTTGTGACACAACAGGGCACATGGTATTTGGGAGTTCACAAATCTCCTAGATTAATTTGGGATCCTGGAGTGACATTATTCAGGATGGCTCTATTGGTTATGGATTGCCCGTTGCTTGAGGGCAAGCAACTTTAGGGAGGGAGGATTGTAATGTCCCCTTTTCCTCAGTGAATGGACAAATTGAAATTGTGTTGGCTTTTTTGTTATTTTTTGAAGGCTAACTTTGTGATAACGGAAATGGGACTTTTAAAAGATTAATAGTAATGGGAATGCATCAATTTGCTAAGAATGTTTATTATAAAACTATATTCTTTTAAAAGTCTATTATTTGCCTCCTTTAGTGGGTGCTGGGTTGGTGGGCCCCTTTTTTCTATTGTTGCCTATTTTAGGCAATATTCTCTGTGGAGTGGGGGCACATGTTGGCAGGATATTAATATTTCTTTCCATACTTGAGCGTGGGAGTTAATGGGAAGTAATATATTGATAGAATCACTCATTTTGGAATTCATTCATGCATTTGTGATTATCTTTTTTCATCTAAGAGCTCTTTCTGATTAGCAAAGGTCTTTGAGAGGTTGCTTAACCTCATAACATCTCCAGTTTTGATTGTGCAACATCAATCCTAGCTAGGTAATAGAATATTTCACCCAGAAATTGTATTGAGCATTAATGGAGTTGTTGTTTGTTGATGAGTTTGGGTTTGAAGGTGCATTATTTCCTTGTGTTAGTGTTTGGAGGTAGATTGTGGAGTGCTCTTGGAGTTTGGTGTGATGTCCTTTGATATTCCCAAGATTGGTCGTACATGCCCAACCGTACAGTAGCTTGAGGTTATGGAGTTGCAAGTATGTGAAGTGGTTAATTATGCCTTGTTTGAAGACTTGGTATTCTTTGCATAGGGTGGACGCCTAAATCTAAGCTGATTACATTGATTTTATCAGCTGTTCTAGTTGCTTATTCCTAGTTGTACCTCACACTCAAGCCGTACATCTATTGTACCAAGGCGTGAGATTCCTATAACTAGCGCTTGAGACTTGGAAGGAATTTATCTTGCTGGAAGGTCCCCAAGGGTAGACAAACTGTTTGAGATGACTTTGAAGATATTTTATTGAGGAATCTGCCCAATATCTGATATCAGCCCTATCTTAGACCATCTGTATAGTAGTGTAAGAAGAGTATTTTTCGCAGCAGTCATTGGACAACAACAAGGGTTTCACATTACAGTTTTAAGGTGATATTCATTCGTGTTATTTGATGTTCTTTCATGGCTATTAGAAATTAGTGATATGACATTTTCAATAGTGATGTATGGGATTGATGAGCTAACATGGAAATGATACAACAATGATATTTTGTAAAAATCAAACTTTGTTAAGTTTTTGCAGCAGTCTTATTGATTTTCATTAAGTTATTGGGTTATAAGACTAGCGTAGACATTACACCTACTCCTACCAATGATACTTTTATTTTTTATGATCCTTCTATGCCTCTTTCTACTTCTATTATTGTACTTTACAAGGATTAGCTTGCTCATGAATTCCCCCTATTCCTCCCTCTCAACTCGTACATCTAATCTTGTTTCACCTCTTGGGGATGAATATTCCACCCTTATCTTCCAACTTTATTTCTAGCATCGTTCATCCATCTAAGCCTCTTATCTTAGTGGCCAATTCCTATTTGGCTCCTTTAGTTGGGTACTTAGCTAAAGATTTTGAGGGTGATGACACACTCGATGATTATTATATAGATATATCATTGCTTGAATACCCTTGTAACACACTTTCTCTCTTTTCCAGTTATTTGTTTTTTTATAGTTTTTGCATGTATGTCTTGTGCTTCTTGTTTCCCATTATTCATGGATTATGTATGCTACCATTTGATGCATGTTAACACATGATAGGGGATTATGTTTGATGTTGAAATGTTGAACATCTTTCCTCTATTTTCTCTAGACCTTTCCTCCTTATGTATATATACTTTCCCTTCCTATGTATCCAAGGATAATCAAAAGAATCAAGATATTCACATCCTTTTCACACTAACTAAAATATTTAGGCCTATTTTATGTTTTGTTTCAATTATATGTCATTTTATTTCTTATGTATCCTTTTGTTTGTTGTTTACTCTCTTCGTGTCCTTCATATTCATGTATTTGGATATAACAAAGAGCATTAGGTCATTATACCCTTTTCTCGTTGACCAAAAAATGATGTACTTTACACTAATATTTTTATATCTTGCTTCTCACTTTCTATTTCTTCCTACATGTATGTGATGTTCTATGAGAATGGAGGATGTTGATACAAAATCAAAGAGAACATAGTATTATCATCTTATTAGTATTGAGTCCACTCTCATAGATCCCTTCATACTCCCTTGTGTGTGTGCTTTATGATTTAATGTGCATGTATTCCATGTTACCTATTACGAATTCCTTTATAATCATACTTTATGTCTCTTGTTTTCAAAAATTATAACTCTACTATTTCTCCCATTATGTTTTTTCCACATTACCATGCACCCTTATTCTTTTTGCACATGCTCGATGGTTATTAATTATATATGCTCTATCTTTTTCCATTTTGCTTATATGCATGATTCTCCTATCTCTCTACTTTACTACATGTTATCACCCTTTATACTCGCATACATATCTTATTGTGGCTCATAGCATTTTCTTTCTCCTCATCTTAATTACTTCTCCCTTGGGGGCATATCTCTTTACTCATATTAGAAGGGGCATCACTTCAACTTATGTACCTTCCCCTCTTATGATCACTTTGAATTTTCTTATTTATTATTAATATCTTATTGCTCTTATCTAATACTTGATGATTATCTTGAGCATTGTTGGGGCAACTTCTTTCAAATCCACTTATTCTATCTGTCTTCCTATCTCATACCTTTACACATTTATTTTCTCCATTTATCATATTGTCCTTAAATTAATTGACTCTTCTCCTTTTGCCAATCAATTTAAGGGAGGCATGTTCTATGTTATTTTATATGATCATTCTAGCACTTTATTTTGCCTTGCCTTACCTTTTTGTAGTTTTGTGTGGCAACCACATCATCATTTTTTTGGATTTGTCCTAACTCCCTTTGCCTAGGTGGCAATCAAATTATCATTTTTTTTAAATCGTCATGCTTGGCCCCAATATTTAGTGGCAATGATGTGTCAAATACAAGACATATAGTGCAATAAAAATATTAACAATATAGAGTTTAAATCCGATTAAGAAACATGCAATAAACATTAAATTGAAATGTAACATGAAGAATCATATAAAATACACATATGAACATTAGATATACATGGAGAAGCCCTTTCGGGAAAAACTCCATTATCAATGAGATGTTGAGCTTGTATTAATATCAAAAAATGAGTGCATTAATATAATCCACTTTATCTCTCTAGCTTAACCATATTTTGACAAAGTAACAATACAACAAATCAACCTATGAAACCTCTATCCCCTGCCACCAATATATAGAGCAACCAAAATCAAGAAACCATTTTGGTTTACAAAACAATAGGTCAAAAACCATGAGCCCTAACTACACACCCAAATCCCAAAGCAAAAATCCAATGCCCAAAATAGAATGGTCAAACATTAGGAATAAATTTATAACTCCTCTTACACTCTTATGTGTCATAAAATATGCCATACACATCATAAAACCCACTTTCCCAAACCTAGGCGCTCCATGAGGGCAACAATCACCTATCTTAGGAAGATCCTCTATAATTACCAATTTTGACATTTTCCAAGTAACCTCCTCATTCGATGCCTTCTTGCAACAATATCCCAAGAATCTAGAGAATCATAAATAGTAAAATTTTGTCTTATCTCTCGTGTGGGCATCCACTTTTACCGACTCCATGAACCTTGAAGAAGACACATTATTAATCTGATTATTGGCATAATTAAATACAATAGTCTTGAGGACTTGCAAGGTGAATATCACACTTAATCCGAACATTATCCCACTTGATATTTACATGGAAACATAGAACTAGTATAAATATCTTAAATACACCTATCTTGAGTTATTTTATTTACTTAAGAGTTATTTTATTTTACTTTACAACTATTTTTAGAATTATTTTATTTTATTTACATTATTTACTAAAGAGATATTTTATTTACTTAATAGTTATTTTATTTACTTAAGAAATATTTTAGTTTAGTTTAGAGCTATTTGAAAATTATTTCATTTTATTTACATTGTTTACTTTATTTTATCTAAAGAACTATTTTTATTTACTTAAGAGTTATTTTATTTTACTTTAGAACTATTTAAGAATTATTTTATTTTTATTTACTTAAGAGATTTTATTTAATTTTATTAAAAGTTATTAAATAGTTTTAGTTTTTTTAAATATATGTCAATTGTGTTTTACTTCTTAACATGATCATGATATGACACTCCATTGATGCCACTATAAAACACCTCTCGACTTAATGAATTATGCAAGAAGAGGCAAGACCCATAGCCTCCCTATACCAACAAAAGTTATATTTGCTCACTAGTTTTGTAAGAGAATCTGAAACATTATCTAAAGTGTCCACCTTTAGTGATTTGTACATATATATTCTTAGTATGAGCATGGTACATCAAATTCTTTTCCAAATAGATAACACTCTAACTATCACATCTAATCCCAACTTTCCTACAATCAAAGCCAATCCTTGAACACAACCTCTATAACCATACTTCCTCCTTACATGCATGCGTAGTAACTATGTACTATATTTTCTGAAGTGGAAAACACAACCACGGGTTGCCTATTACTCATCCAACTAACTACACCTTTAAATAGAGTGAACACGTAGCTACTCCTGGACCTCTTACTATCCAAATCACTAGCCCAATCTAAATCAACAAAAAACATGTATATTGTTAGCATTTTAATTTGCACTGTTTAGTGCAGCATAAAATGAAACATGTATAGTAAAATTATTCTTCAAATTAGGAGGGGAATCTCCCTCTTACAGATCTTAGAGAAAAAACCAACTAAAATAAATTCTATCTTTTTGTTTTCTTAGCTAGGAGCACAAGGCATTTTCAACACTTCTATGATAGAAGAGAAGTTTAAAAATTATGAACTCTACCTATTGCAGAAAGATAAATGACTATAACTATGACATTTATATCCTCTGATTAAATCTAGAAATTGTAAGATATAAATTAATAAAAGTGTTAATTGAATGAGCATAAACAAAGATTCAGAAACACCACAAACGAATTAGATGTGAACAATTGTGCACAAAGTCACAATTATCCTTCTTACAATGTTAACAACGCAAGGTTTGTTAAGATTTTATGATAATATCTAATCCTTAATGAATAATCAATTGCAAAATAAATGTGTATGAGGAAAAATTGATTTAATCTAAACTAATAAAACTAAAAACCAATCACATAAAGCGAACCAATCTAAATAAAAGCCATTATCATAAAATCAAAAGACAAATGAAAGCTCTTACCAAAATCTGTATTGTTCCCTTTTAAAGATGTGTGGATTGCTCAATCAAGTTGCAAAAACCATAGTTGCAATAAGCAAGTAGTGTGCTCAATGTGCTCAAAGATCAATGTTAAGAGATCGTAAGGTTGCTCAATCAACGCGTTTTGTATGCTCAAAGCTCTGTTAAGTATGCCTGAGAATACGATCGAAGAGAGGGGTAATGAAGGAGATGAGGGGGGTTTATATAGGTTTCAATGAAGATCGATCAACGGTCCAGATAATTCAGAAGAATCAACAAAGGAGATAAGTTGAGGAACATGCAACAAATAAGAAGAAGCCAAGTGTCTTGCTTTCTTTTGCATGAGAGGACTTATCAAGAATAGAAGAATGAGTTAACTGAAGAGATAAATCAATTAAAAGAATAAAACAATAAGTTAAGTGATTTAAAACAAGAAGAAGAGATTTGCATGAGAAAAGACGATATTTTGCTTTATTAAATATAGAAAGCTTGAGTTATATTAGAAATAACTCAATTTAGAAGAAAAAAAGCAATTTAAATAAATATTTGATTTATTTAAATTTAGAGAAGATATTATTGGAAGAAATAATTAAATAATTAGAATTATTTAATTTAGAAGATTTGAAAGCAAATTAAATAAATAAATTTATTTAATTGTTTGTGCATGATTTTGAAAGAACAGTTTTGATTTAATTAAATAATTTAAGAATTACTTAATTGTAGATAAGAGGGAATTTGTTGAATTAATTAAATAATTGGATTTATTTAATTAATGTGGATGTGAAATTTGGAAAGAGGATAATGATTAAATAATTAAAATTATTTAATTGTGGAAGAATAATAGAGGAATTTAATTTAATTAATTAAATAAAGAGAATTTATTTAATTAACGTTGCAAGTATGTGATTTAGAAGAATTTGGTGAAATTAATTAAATAATTAGATTATTTAATTAATATGTGAAATGCAGGTGATTTGACAGATTACGAAATGCGAGTAGTGCGACGACTTGGTCATTTTAGGGTGTCTACATGAACAACAATAGGAAGCACAAATAAGCTTGATAATTACCACTGAGAAATTAAGTGCATAGAAAGCACTTATTTATACTACCCACAAAGAATTGTATGAAAATAAAAGGAGTTTAACTGCTACTCCTTATCTAAGACTAGACTCACATGCATGCAATTTTTATTCTCAAACTAATCCTATCCTTGAAAAATGAATCAAAACATGCAACTATTAGCTAAACTGATAGTTACATTTATTACAACAATAAATAACCAGAGTTCTCAATTTGCATGACAAGAGGGATCCAAAAATAGATTTTCCCTTAGTAAACTATATTTCTCAAAATAGATCCTCTAAAATATCCAAAATAGCTAAAAATAACTACTCTATGCTTATACTGAATTCAACTAACTCTAGAATTTGTAAGCTTCTCCTGGTACTGTTATTGAATCTAAGTATGTGATATGTCGTTGAAGAACTATTTCAACCTTTGCAACCATTTTGTCGATATATTTAGAATATTTCTCCGCCTTTTCAAATTTCACTATGATCACTACTAGGAGATACATTTTATCAACATGTGGGTCGCTACAAAATCTCTCCCTCACTAACTATTGAAATTCACCTTGCACTTTGTCCAAGTCACAAACTAGACCTTCTTCGTGAAAGTACTTGCACATAATTTATTGTATAAATTTGTAAACAAATTTGTCAACTTGAAACAAATTCTCCTTCCATTCGATAAAAATAGAGGCAACTTTGTTTAGGATCTTCATCAAGAAGGTGTATTGTTTCCTCCATGTGAACACTTTATCCTTTTGTTCCTTGGTCAAATTTTGTGATCCTATTCTTTTCAAGTTTTCAACAATTTTCTCATAAGAAGGTAGCATCTCCATCATATATTTTTCAATATTTTATATGCCTTGGATGACCTTATTTAAAATCTACCACGGTCAACTGGAATAATTTTGAAATTATTTTTGTACCCCTATCAAAGAAGTCTTCAATCCAGTCTCTTAAGTGTTTACCATACACAACTAGCTTATTTAATTATTTTTGGTCATATGGAGAGTCTAAAACTTGTGACAAGAATAGTGTCAATTATGAAGTAGATGTACGAGATGGAAAAAGTATTCCCTTAGCTATTTTACCCTGACCTTCAAGGTTGCCCTATCTTCCTTGTCTTGATGACTCTTTCCTTAATATTTCCTATGATGACTTCTAGCATATTGACATCTATGTGTCAAGTACTTCAGCCCAAATTAGCCCTAGTTATTTGTAAATTAGCAGGATCTATATCAAGAACATTCTTATCCTCAAGAGCAATAGTTGTCTCTATGACCAAATCCCCTTTGGCTATCTTTGACACTCTCATATGGCGCTTAGGATTTTTGGCAACAAGTTCCTTGAATACTTTATCAAGCATACCAAATTTAATTTGATATGAAGGTTTCTTCCTCTTGTTCCCAATTGCTTCTTGTAGCCAAGTAGGAACCCCCCCATGTGCCTCTATCTCTTCAACCTGATGAGACCATAAAATGTCTCATCTTTAGTCAAATAAAAGCATATATTTTCTCTTCATTAAATCAGTTTTTGAAGTGCACTTGAGTATGGGTTTGAAGATTTGTAGCTAAATATCAAATAAACTTGTCTAAATGCAACGATCAATGCCATGCATGAGTTTATCTTGATATTACATGTTCACTTTGAGATCAGCATTTATTTTATCAATAAAGTGAAGAGAAAGTCTATTTTATGTTAAGTTGCAGAGTTTCAGAATTACAGAGCTCCGGAGATGGACAGAGTTCTGAAGATGCATAGAGTGCCGGAGATGGACAGAGCGCCGGAGATGGATCGAGCACCGGAGATGCACAGAGCGTCGGAGATGCACAGAGCGTCGGAGATGCACAGAGCTCACGAGATGCACAGAGCGCCGGAGATGGACAGAGCTCCGGAGATGTATAGAGCGCCAGAGATGCACAAAGTGTCAAAGATGGACATAGCTCTGAAGATGCATAGAGCACCAAAGATGGACAGAGTGCTAGAGATGGACAGAGCTTCAGAGATGTACAGAGCACCGGAGATGCACAGAGTGCCGGAGATGTAGAAGTTAAAAATGCAGTTTCAGTAAAACTGCAATATCTCACTCATTTCTTAACGAAAATTAGAATTTCAAAATGATCTAGAAAGCTTAAAGAGAGAGAAACAAATCTATGAAGGCATTTTGAAGAGATTCATTAAAATGAATAAATGGTTAATGATATAAGCTGACTGTTACAGAACGTGAAGACGCAAAATAGAAAAGTCAAGAAAACTAGTTTCAGTAAAACTACGATATCTCTCTCGTTTCTAAACAAAATTTAGAAATTCAAAATGATATAGAAATCTAAAAGTTAGGGGAACAAAACCCAGAAATCATTTGAGGAGATCTTGTAAATTAAATGAGCCGTTTATGACAAAAGTTGACTATTCCACAAGCTCCGAAGATGTTCCAGAAATACTTTATGAAGTTGTTGCAAATTCTTCCAATCTACCAACACACACTCCGAGATTTTCTGAAGGATTGATTGACTATAATTACTCCTAAATTAATGAATTTAATTACGAGTAATTATTCCATGCAAAGAATATACACTTAGTGTCATTGCATGTCTTTCTAAAAGACTGCATGTTTTGTCTTGTAATCAGTAATTGTATAATCAGTTAACTAAATGAATAAGTTTAGTTAACTAGATAAATAAGTTTAGTTAGCTGCATGAATAAGTTCTCTACTCTAGAGAGACTCAATTAGAATTTAATAACCATAGTTATATATAAAGAACTATGGTGTAGAATAGAAAAAAGAAAGGAAGTTGTAAAAGAATAGAATTGAAGGAAAGAAGAACTCTGTTATTTTACAGCAGCATGTAATTTGGATCTTGAAGTTTTTGAATAAAGAAAGTTGTTCTACAAATTTGTTGATTATTGGAATTGATTAGTCTCTCCGGAGGAAGGAGCAAGGGCCCACTCCAACCAAAGGGCAGAGACTACATTTCTTAGATTGTTTAGTTGCTTTGCTGTTATGCAATTTGTTTATTCAGAATTCCTTTAGCTGTTCCTTTATTCCAGAATTAGATCAGCTATTCAAGTTATTGCTTTCCTTAAATTAGGTTGTCTTTTTCAACAGATATTAAACCTAGTTTGTTTCATGCAATTGTTGTCAAATCCCTTCTGTAGAAAAGACTGCCATGCAAGTTATTCCTTCTCTCTTTTGCATACAGCCATGGACACTGCCTTGGATTGATATTTATTAAAATTAAATGATGAGGACTGCAACGACCCTCGTCATTTTTGGCGCCGTTGCCGGGGATAGGTGTCATTAGGGAGTTGCTGTTGATCTAGTGACAGCAGGTCAAAAAGAGGGGAAAATTGGTTTGGTAGTCTTTTTAGATTTATTGCTTTGAAGTCTAGGTAGATAAAAGAAGTTCCTCAAGAGAGATCTATATGCCAAAAACCCCCCAAATAGCAGATCCAAATAGTAAGGTTCTTGCATGCAAAGAAAGTGAAAAATCTTGTTGTTCTGTAATTTCAACTCTTGTGCAGCCTCTTCAACTGGATGACCATGACTCCAATGTCCAGCAAGGAAAAATGCATTTTAGAAGGAGACATTGATGCCCTATTGCTTGCAATAGGTAACGAGTATAATGAAGAAATCTTGTCTCCACTAGAGGAGCTTGTATGGCAGAGTATTATTTGGATGCCTTCAAAGTCCAAGGAGGGCTGCCCGATCAAATATTTGAAGAACAGCAAGGAGTTGCCTCTAATCATGCATGTACCAGAATATGAGGAAGGGTTTCAAGATCTCTCCAATCAGCCCATGAACAGCAAGGAGCTGTCTCTAATCATGCATGCATCAGAATGTAAGGAAGGGTTGCAGGATCTCTCTAATCAGCCCATGCATGTACTAGAGTCAGAAATTATGGAGGAAGCTATTATTTCAGAGGAAGGTGAAGCATCAAAGTTCAAATTTTCAGTCATCTTCTTCTCATGGTTTTCCTTTTCTTTTAGAAAGTTAAAAGCATGGATCCATAATTTGAGAAAAGGAAGTTATTTTCCCCAACCAATTAATGGTTTTATGTAACCTATCTCTACATCACTAAGTAGAGTAGGTTAGGGTAGGTTTCTTTTCTGCAAATAAGTGCTTTGCACATGCTTTTTCTATACAATTCGCTGGTTCCAAGAACTCTTGCAGATATTTTGGCATTTGAAGGAGTTGAAGACCTCTTTACATGCATCATGCAAAACATGGGCTAAAAGATGGAGAACCAATTAGTGCATGATGGTCACATGGAAGACTAAGATGGATAGCAAGGTATTAGCTCTAGATATCAATAGAACAATAGCTCTAGAGATCAACGGAGTATTAGCTTCGGAGATTAATAGAACAGTGGCTTCCGGAGATGGACAACATGGTATCAGCTCCAAAGATCATCAGAATGGCAACTCCAAAGATTATTAGAACAAATGCTCTAGAGAACAAAAGATCAGCAACTATAAAGCATCTCCAGAACAATTGAAATAAAAGCAAAGAGGTTACCTCAAAAAGATGATTATGAAGTGCAGGAGGACCTGCAACCTCTTAAGTGTGGGGGAGATGATGAGACCATAAAGTGTCTCATCTTTAGTCAAATAAAAGCATATATTTTCTCTTCATTAAATCAGTTTTTGAAGTGCACTTGAGTATGGGTTTGAAGATTTGTAGCTAAATATCAAATAAACTTGACTAAATGCAACGATCAATGCCATGCATGAGTTTATCTTGATATTACATGTTCACTTTGAGATCAACATTTATTTTATCAATAAAGTGAAGAGAAAGTCTATTTTATGTTAAGTTGCATAGTTTCAGAATTATAGATCTCCAGAGATGGACAGAGCTCCGAAGATGCATAGAGCGCCAGAGATGGACAAAGCGCCGGAGATGGATCAAGCACCGGAGATGCACAGAGCGCCGGAGATGGATAGAGCTCCAGAGATGCACAAAGCTCTAGAGATGGATAGAGCTCCAGAGATGCATAGAGCGCCGGAGATGCACAAAGCACCAGAGATGGACATAGCTCTGAAGATGCATAGAGCGCCAGAGATGGACAGAGCACCAGAGATGGACAGAGCTCCAGAGATGTACAGAGCGCCGGAGATGCACAGAGCGCTGGAGATGCAGAAGTTAAAAATGCAGTTTCAGTAAAACTGCAATATCTCACTCATTTCTTAACGAAAATCAGAATTTCAAAATGATCTGGAAAGCTTAAAGAGAGAGTAACAAATATATGAAGGTATTTTGAAGAGATTAATTAAAATTAATAAATGGTTAATTATATAAGTTGACTATTACAGAACGCGAAGACGCAGAATAGAAAAGTCAAGAAAACTAGTTTCAGTAAAACTATGATATCTCTCTCGTTTCTTAACAAAATTTAGAAATTCAAAATGATCTAGAAAGATGAAAGTTAGGGGAATAAAACCCATAAATCATTTGAGGAGATCTCATAAATTAAATGAGTAGTTTATGACAAAAGTTGACTATTCCACAAGCTCCGAAGATGTTCCAGAAATACTTTATGAAGTTGTTGCAAATTCTTCCAATCTACCAACACACACTCTGAGATTTTCTGAAGGATTGATTGACTATAATTACTCCTAAATTAATGGATTTAATTATGAGTAATTATTCCATGCAAATAATACACACTTAGTGTCATTGCATGTCTTTCTAAAAGACTGCATGTTTTGCCTTGTAATCAGCAATTGTATAATCAGTTAACTAAATGAATAAGTTTAGTTAACTAGATAAATAAGTTTAGTTAGCTGCATAAATAAGTTCTCTACTCTAGAGAGACTCTCAATTAGAATTTAATAACCATAGTTATATATAAAGAACTATGGTGTAGAATAGAAAAAAGAAAGGAAGTTGTAAAAGAATAGAATTGAAGAAAAGAACTCTGTTATTTTACAGCAGCATGTAATTTGGATCTTGAAGTTTTTGAATAAAGAAAGTTGTTCTACAAATTTGTTGATTACTGGAATTGATTAGTCTTTCCAGAGGAAGGAGCAAGGGCCCACTCCAACCAAAGGGCAGAGACTACATTTCTTAGTTTGTTTAGTTGCTTTGTTGTTATGCAATTTGTTTATTCAGAATTCCTTTAGCTGTTCCTTTATTCCAAAATTAGATCAGCTGTTCAAGTTATTGCTTTCCTTAAATTAGGTTGTCTTTTTCAGCAGATTTTAAACCTAGTTTGTTTCATGCAATTGTTGTCAATCCCTTCTGTAGAAAAGACTGCCATGCAAGTTATTCCTTCTCCCTTTTGCATACAGCCATGGATACTGCCTTGGATTGATATTTATTAAAATTAAATGATGAGGACTGCAATAACCCTCGTCACAACCCCTAACAAATCAAATGGAATGGAAACATTTTGTGTAGGAAATGAGCACTCATGCTCTAATTGTCTTGAAGTAGGCATAGTTACCTTTGGAGAAGACTCTATCACAAGTGACGAAGGGGTCAATAAGGGATTCTCATAATGAATTGGCAAAGCAATGCCGACCCTTTGTTTCTAAATCCTTCTCAAAATACCTACTTTAGGAAGATCATTATCATTTTTCCCTTCATCAACCTTTTCCTTTAGCTTGGTTACTAGCCTAGGAGGAGGAGGAGCCAACACTTCTTGTGATGGTGGCTCTAAAGTTGGGGTCTTCTCCTTTGGTACTTTTATTCCTCATCATCTTCAAATTTAGGAAGAGTTTGTTACAGTTTAGGATGCATCAGCTCTTTCCTAATTGGAAGTTATCTCCTTCAAATACCAATTTACCTATGGCAATAGTTGTTGCTCCACTTTGTATCTCACAAACTAAGGTGATAAGACATTTCCTTTGTCATCCAAGAGACCTTTAATATTTTTGACAACTAATTAGCTATCTAGAGTACTGTGATCCTATTGAAATCTATTTGGCATACTTTAAATTTGTCCACACAGTTGGCCTAGTAATCTCTGGTCCTTGGAATGTTTACAAATTTGCTACCAAGCCCTGACTGCATTATTTCTTTAGGATCGTATGTTTGTTTTTTATTAGATTAGCTAGAGAAGAGGGTCTAGAACCCTTTACAAAATAGCCCCCTGGGTTACAGACTATTAACAAACCAGAAATGACACATTAACATTGCATTAACAGCAGATAAAAAACACCTAATAAAAAACAACAGAAACAGCAAAAGCAACCAGAAACTAGGGACTACCATTCGTCCTGAACTTGGCTAGGAAATCCACCATGTCTTTGTAGTCTCCAAGGCTATCGAGCCCCACTTGCTTGACCTTGTCATCCATTTCCTTGATAGCCTCAAAGATCAATGTGGAACGATGTAGGGCCTTAGCAGCAAATTCGGCCATAATCTTCCACTTCTTCTGCATTCCTTGCATCTTCCTCTGGAGGTGCCTCAGATCCTCAACAGTCTTAACACATAGGGAGCAATTCCCCTTACTGTCGTGTCCCTCAAAAACCCTAACAGCTTCACCCAAGTCCTCAGAACTGGACTTGTTCATGGAGGTGAAATGACTCACTCCTTCAACTTTGTGCACAGACTCAGTGGGGGTTTCCTTTCCTCCTTCCTCCATAGTTTCCTCAACAAACTCTAATTCATCAGAGCTCTCCACCCCTTGGGGATTTGCAGAAGGTTTTCCAACAATGCGAGTAGACCAACGAACCCTCGGGTTAATGTCCTCAACACCTTCCCCACTACCAACAAGTTTATGCCCAGTGTCTAGCTCCACAATTTTCACAGGCTCAACTGTAGTCATAGCCTCCTTACCCTTTTTAGATTTTTTCTTAGTAGCAGCTCCTTTGTCCTCTAACTCCATTCTATCTCTTTTGGTCGCCTTTTTCCCTAGCCCCGAGGTGGCAGGTTTCTTCTTAGAGGTAGTAGGGGTTCCGAAAGGGATATAATCCACGGAGCGAGAAGTACCTTTAGGGGTTTTGATGGAAAACTCAGGGGTCCCTACACAGGTCTTCACCTTGCCTTTAGAACCAAGAGACACGCTCAGCTGGGGGTCCACAAGCAGCTTAACCTTGATTTATTTCGGGGGGCACAGGGCAAGGTGGAATTGGTAAAGTCTTAGAATGAGGCCCTGATGAATGGAAATTAGTGGGTGGCCAGCATTTTTAGCCCTAAGCTCTCTAATTGACTTGATAGAGTTATCTAGAGAAGAAAGCAGAAAAAAGGAAAACTAATTTCCATTTTATTTCTAAAATGGTTAAGGAGAGCAAAGTGGTAGCGGTAAAAAACCTTGAATCTCCCTTCCAGTGTGAAAAACTTCATAATCATTATGTAGATATGGCCCCATGGATCTGACAACTTATCTCTCTCGAACCCACCATGCAACCTCACGGCCGCTTCCCCCTTTTTAAAGAAGAGAGCCATATGTTCAGGGTCAAGCACCTTGTTGCGTCTCGAATGCTTCTTCCCTTTGATAGGAAGCCCTGTAGCCTACTCGATCACTTCCTCTAACACCTGGAACCCAATGCCACCAATCTTGACTTCTCTGGTTTCTTTGTCCCAATTCTCTGCGAACCAGCATGAAAGGTTCTCATCGTGGCCAACCATCCCTTCTAGAAAAGAAACCACCTCCCGTTCTTGAACGATATGCCACACTATAGGATCTTGTTTGAATTCCTCCACTGAATTGGGTTCAATCTTGATAATCTCTCTACCCATCGTGACAATTTGAAGCTTGCAGAGGCAACTGGGTTGAGAATTGTTAAGGCAACTAAAAATGAAATAGGTGGTATTGAAAATAGCAAGCAGCCCATTAAAATGGAAAGGCCAAGGTAAGGAAATAATAATAGCAGCATAATTAATGAGGTGATACGCCACATCCTTGCCACTCCAAAACATCTTCTTGGAGAGAGAACTCGATCACCACCTCGTGTGATAGTAGATGTCACCAGCCGTGGCCATTAACCAAATATAATTACCCATTTGCAAAACCATCTAATCCGTCCTCCGTAAACCTGCCATTAGATTATGCGGTGTCCTTTTTATCGAGTTGTGCGTAACTGCCAGATAACCCCTAGTCCCAATGTCTGTATAGTTAATGATTTGCCACCCTGTCCTCTCGGCCATCCACTTATCGACAAGAGGGGAGGTGGCACTCGGACATTCTACGTAAGCCTCAACCCCAAAGCACTTAGGAAATCTAGTCTGCTGACTGGACCACGGTCCTTCCAAAGCACTTCTATTCCCGCCTCTACCATTTTGGATAGTCAAATTCCCGCTCACATAATTTTGAAAATTCAAAAGGTTGGACCCGTCATTTCTGTGACCCAGACCACAACCCTCCCTTGACTGGCCGCCAACAAAAACACCATTCCTGCCATCCTCTAGCCAGCACCAGAGAATGACAACAACCCTGAGCCACCTAAACCTTGTAGCTATCACCATCCTTCTGAATTAGAGTATGAATCTCTTTAGGCAGGCTGGACATACTCTTCTAGCAATGCCATCCTTCTCTGCCACTGTCCGCATTGGCCAAGGCATCAGCAACAACATTCCCTTCTCTGTATATATACGAAATTTTGAAATCCTCCATTCCATTGAGTAGTAGTTTGATATCTCCCATGATGTCTGCTAAGTTCCACCCAATCTGGGTCGAACCTAAGGCGACATTAACCACAAGTCAAGAATCTCCTTCCACATGAAGAAACTTGATATTCAGGGAAATGGCCAACTTGATCCCCCATAGCATAGCAAACTCTTTCGCCTCATTGTTGCTCTTTATACCAATGCCACCTGAAAAGGCAGCCACAAAAGGTTCCCGTGTCATTTCTAATAAATCCTCCTCCGCTGGCAACCCTCAGGTTCCCCTTAGTAGCTCCATCAACATTGAGTTTGAACCACCCTTGCTGAGGTAAAGCCCATTTGGTCTTAGCCCTAACAATCCTTTTAGAATTGTCAACCTGACAGGAGTCCGAGTTGATGTTCCATTATTTTAAGAACCTCTGTTCTTCTCCCCCTGGAGAGCAATCTGCAACTTTAAACTTGCAAGAGTTGATGTTCTCCGTAATCAGTTTGGAAAAGCATAGGAAAACTTCATTAGGAGTTCTGCACTTCTCCTTGAAAATTATATTGTTGCATTCTTTCCATATGCTCTAGGCTAAATGGGGAGGGATTTGGGACCGAAACTCCTTTGAAGCCGGGAGAATGAGTTTGAAGGGGGGCCTCCAGTCCTAGACCAAAGCTTCTAAATTGTTGTTCAAGGACTAGTACATATTAAGTTTTTCAAAGATTAAACCCCACACCTCCCAGACAAAGCTATAGTGAAGAAAGAGATGGTGAGTCATCTCTTCCTTAGAGCCACAAAGAATGCATCTACTCGGCATTTGGAACCCTCTCTTTCTTGGATTGTCAATAGTCAGAATTCTATTGTGCATCAAGATCCACAGAAGAAATTGACTTTTGGTAGAAGTTTGGGCATCCAAACTTTCCCCCATAACTAGTTCACATTTGGGTCTAACAACAAACCTCTAGACCACCAACAGACACGATCATCTAGCTCCTGAGACCCCCATTAGTTCTTATGTAATTGACCACCTTAGCGCCAAAGACCCTACAGGCCCTATCCGCAATTTTGCCATACTCTAACTGAATCAGGGGTTTGTCCTTCAGCCATCTATCCTTCCAGAAGTGAACCTCCCTGCCATCTCCTATTTTCCACTTGATGCCTTGTCGAAGAAGGCTGCGGGTCTTAAGGATCCCATTCCAAATGACCGAGCCTTTGGGAAGACCAGCCTCTGAGAGTAATCTCCTGCCCTTATCCCCATTAAGATACTTGGCCACCATGATGTCCCCCCAGTTAGTATAACCTTTAATAAGGTTCCACCCCACCTTAGACAAGAGGGCACGATTCATAAGATGTGTTCTTCTTAGCCCAAGACATGCTTAATATCTGGGGGTTCAAACCTTTTCCCATCCAACTAGAGCAATTCTCTGTTTCTCTTCCACACCAGCCTAGAGGAACTTCTTCTATATTTGTTCCATCTTCTCTGCCACTAACTTAGGAATCTTGAAGAGACTTAGAGAGTAATTAAGTATCCCTGGAGGGAGGCTTTGAGGAGTTGGAACTTCCCCGCTTGGCTCAGAAGAGCCCCTTTCCATCTAGCCAGTTTCCTTTGCATTCTCTCTAACAACCCTTTCCAGAATTCAGCAGAGACTTTAGTAGTGGTGAGGGGGAGGCCCAAGTAGGTGGCTGGGAATCTATCGATCGAGCAACGTAGGACTCCAGTGATCTTTTGCTGCAAATCCTTTGGGGTATTCAAAAAATAAATATGACCTTTCTCAAAGTTGATACTCTGTCTCGAGACCCACTCATAGGTTTTGAGGAGGTCCTTCCATCTTCTAGCTTCCACAACAGAGGCTTTCCCAAATAGAATAGTGTCATCCACGAACTGCTATATGACCGCAGTTTGACCGGTAGAGGCAGGTTTGATACCCGGAGAGTCCCCTGCATCAACAAATTACAAGCATTCCTTCCTAGCACTTATGCAAGCAATATAAACAAATAAGGCGAAAGAGGGTCACCTTGCCTAAGGCCTCTCCCATAGGGAAAGAATCCTTTGGGAGAACCATTAGCAAGCATCGAGAAGCGCACCGTGAAAATACATTCTTTAATAATATTAACAACCTTCTCATTGAAGCCAAATTTCCTGAGGACTTTAAACAAAAAGTCCCAGTTCACCCTATCATAAGCTTTGGAGATATCCAACTTGAAGATCATACTTGAGTTGTTGCTCTTGTGGATAGAATGGATAATTTCATGAGTGGTGATAGCCGCATCCAGAATCTGTCTCCCTGGTACAAAGCCCTTTTGGTTTGGAGCAATGAGTTTGTCCAAGAGGGGTTGCAGCCTGAAGACCAAGATTTTGGTGAAGATTTTGTACACGGTATTACAGAGACTAATAGGCCTAAAGTTCATCATGAGCTTAGCATCGATCTTCTTTGAAATTAAGGCAATAAAGGTGTTGTTCAACTACCGCAAGAGTCTACCCATCCTAAAGAAGTTCTTGGTAGCATTGAAGACATCATTCCCAACTATCTCCTAGAAGGTTTGGAAGAAAGTTGGGCAGAACCCATCCAAGCCCGAGGCTTTGAAGGCACCTATTGAGAAAACATCATTTTTAACCTCCTCCACTAAGATGGATTTAGTCAAGGAGTAGTTATCATCCTCTGAAAGTATGGGAGGAATGACCCTTAATAGGGAATCAATGTCCTCAGCTAAGGCACTGGTATGCGGGTTAGCTAACAGAGATTCAAAGTGATTAGAAGCTAAACCCCCAATCTCCCCATCATCTTCAAGCTCCCTCCCCTGCTCATCTCTAAGCATCCTGATTGTGTTTCTCTTCCTATGTCTTAGGGTGGACTGATAGAAGAAAGAAGTGTTCCTATCCCCTTCCCTCAGCCATTGGACCCTGGACTTTTGCTTCCAATAGATCTCTTCTTGTTTGAGTGTCTGTTCCCATTCCTTAGATAAATTATTCTCAAGGGGCTGTAAATCCTCTGACCTGTCCCCCTGTTCCATTCTACTTTGCACCTCCTTAAGTTGCTCCATAATACTTTTCTTCTTGGTTAAGACATTACCAAAAGTATACTTGTTCCATCCTTTCACCTTGTTCCTTATGTTGGCCAGTTTCTAAGCCAACCTAAACATCACCGGTCCTTGGATAGGAATATTCCACCATCTTGAGAGGCAGTCCCTAAAATTAGGGTGAAGGGCCCACATCATTCCTGCTGATATGTTTATTTGTCATGAAGAGTTTTGAAATTAAACTTAGCCATCTCCTCATCGATGCACTTAGAATCCATAGTAGACTTATACTGAATTTGGCTAACTCTAGAATTTGTAAGCTTCTCCTGGTACTATTATTGAATCCAAATATACGATCTATTGTTGAAGAACTATTTCACCCTTTGCAACCATTTTGTCGATGTCTTTAGAATATTTCTCTGCCTTTTCAAATTTCGTTGTGATCACTGCTAGGAGATACATTTTATCAACATGTGGGTCGCTATAAAATCTCTCCCTCACTAACCACTAAAATTCACCTTGCACTTTGTCCAAGTCAAAAACTAGACCATCTTTGTGGAAATACTTGCATGGAATTTATTGTACAAATTTGTAAATGATTTAAATCCAGCAAGAACGCACTGGAATTACAGGATATGTTTTTGAAAGAACTATCTCCTCTAAACTAGAATGTTGTAAACACTAACTAAATTGTTGAAAACTTGAAAAAAATGAAGTATGGATCGATAGCCCAATTCTTCAACTCGCGGACCCTTTTCACAAATAGGTCCTTCAAATATATAGGCACTCACTAAAAAACAAACTTCTTTTAAAACAAAAGAAAAGTTGCTTTAAAATACATGCATCACCTTGTCCTTGTTTTCATCTTTAGAAAAACATGCAATAAAGAAAGCAACAATAGTTAAAGTATTGCATATTTGCATGCATGTCCATTTTGATTTTTCAACCCCTAAGACCATGCACAAATCCTAGCGCCCTAGAAAAGAGGAACTTTGAATGTTCGGTAGGGTCAACTTTATAAGAACCTTGTTTACAAAGAATTTGAATAAAGAATCTTTACAAAGAATATTCCTCGTAATCAAAATTAAGACTAACTAGATCTGGACGCCCTCCCAAAAGATTGGCCACACTTGTACTCTGCAAAATTTGATAAAAGCAACTCAAGTCACTCCTCATCTGGCCCATCCAACCACTCCATTTTGAACTTGAACACAACAAATTTGTTGGAGACATGTTGACATTTACTCTCTAACTTTTCAAGGTCTACCATTGCAAGTTTAAAATGTGCCTTTGTATTTACAAACTAATCCAAAATGTCTTCATTTAACCCTGAAGAGGTGGCCAACAAGTTTTGCATTTTAATCATGAATGCTTCCTTTACCTTTTCCTTTGTCTCAATTATATATTCACCAGGCAAGAACACATCCGGGCCAGCTATTGCATTAATGAAAACTTCAAAAATGGCCATGAACTCAAAATTTTCTCTTTGTAGAGCTAGTAAACCAAGAGCATACTCAATAAGTTGATCAATTTTATATTGGGAGATTCTTATGCAATGCTCCAGAAAATCTGGATCCTCATCCTACAAAATATTGGAATTTAACAAGTCTTCCCTATTCATCCTCCTTATTTCGTTTACCAACTTTATATTTTTCTCCAGTGTTTCCTTTTCCTCATTGGCCTCCGTCATAAAAGATCTTAAATCACCTTCTATCTCACATGCTCTCCTATAGAAAGAATAATGCTCATTGAGAATATCAAGAGCTTCCTTAAAAAATTTGGCCACCCACTAGTCTACTATAGTAGATTTATGTTTCATGGCCTGTAGGGCATCCACTTCTTGCTTAGACATCAAAACTGGTATATCCATAGTTGTCTGTTGCTGCGCAACCAGGGTGAGCAAGTCTTTCACAATGTCTTCATTTGGTTTTGTTGCATTTTTAGCTCATCCTTGGCCTACTTGTCCTTTTGCATTCTTACCTTGACAACATCAACTGCTGAATATAAAGAATTTATTTGCTCATCTTGGGTTTGTTTACCTAGATTCACCCTTGTAATCTGATAGTCTTCAGCCAAGAGTTCCCTATCATCCTTGTTTGGCACAAGATTTGCAATTTCTGCAATCTTTTCTCCATGCTCATTAAATTTAACAGAGGATAAAGTCCTTGGCTTCTTTTTGGATTTCTTTTTGTCTACCTCCACCATCATAGCCTGCATACTTAATGGTTTAACAACTATTTGCTGCCTCTTTTACAGATTCAGATTTAGCCATGAGACAATTATGGGAGATGGAGGTTGATTTTGCAGCGTTTGTCCATCTCGTGGCTACTCTTCGTCATTGCCTTTCTCTTCTTCTATCTTTTCTTCTTCTTCAATCCTCTCTTCCTCATTAGGCTTCTCTTCTTTTTGTTGAGATTTTTCTTCTTCTTTTGTAGGCTTTATAATTTCAACATGTTTCTCTCGTTGTTCAATAGTTCTTATGAATTTCTATTGCTCTTCAACAATCGAGACATGCTCTTCCATTTGTTGTTGTTCCTTATCTACATCATCAAAAGAAATAAGAACCGAGGTTTCTTTGAGGTGATCATTTCCTTTTAATATTTCATCAGTTGGCTCAAGGATAGCCTTTTCCTAATTTATATGAATATCCACCTGATCACTCTGTGTGGCCTCCTGTTGCTCTTGATATTCTGTCTGTTCTTCATTTGCAGCAGTTGCCTCTTCTTAGGGCTCTACTTCTTCTTGTTGAGCATCATCTTGTCCTTCACCTTCATATATATCAATTGGAACATTTTTTGGTAAGAGGCTCATATGTTTGTACCTCTACTTCTTTCATAGGGGAGCTTGCTTCTAATTGACCTTGTTCATTTGTGGCTTCAGTTCCCTCTCCTGAAGTTTGCCCCAGCATTGGCCTTGGTGGAAGAACTTGTGCTTGTGGAACAACACCTAGGCCAACAACAACTCCAGCAACTGTAACTTTCTTAATAATAGTATATTGTCTAAAAGCTACCCCAAGCTGAGATGCTAACTGCTCAATGGAGTCTGTTTCAATAGACCCTCTCATCTTCTTTGGTGTATATTTTGGGCTCTTATGATATGTCTTAGGCTTAGAAGTTGAGGGTGACCTTGGGTTTGAAGTCTTTTGCCTCTTATAAGTTTTTGGTTTGGATGTAGAGGTCTCCTTCTTTCTTTTTCCTTTTTCCCTTTGTCGGAGGTGGCCTAAAATTATGTAGTCTGATATTTAGCCATTGATTAATGCGTTGCAACACTTTTGCATTGAGCTCCCTTAAGGAGAGTTCTTCCTTTTGAGACCAATCAATTGGGTCCAAGCTCTTGGTGTCCACGATGTCCAAGTGATAGATTGAATCCAAAATAAGTCCATCATCTAAAAATTATTCAAGTATGTCATTCCTTAGCACAAATTCACTTATTTGAAAGGCACTGAACCTTGTATATTTCCTCTTTCTTACCTCAAAATCATCCTTGCAGATGGCCTAGAAGTCCTCAAGAGAATGCTTGTGTTTGAACCCCATGGTAGGAAATAAATTCTCGAGTCGGTCTACAAGGTCAAAATTCTCCCTTGCTTCATATAGTTTCAAATTTAAGGCATCAAGCTCCTCTGTCACTATTTACGCAACTTGTATAGATGGGCACTCATAAAATCCCAAGTCTAATGGGTACTTGACCCCAGCTTTATGTTTCCCCGACATTTTTAGGTGCACTTCACTTACTCGTCAAGAAAATTCAATGAAAATAAGCCTATCACTACAATGCCTAGGTAACAAGAAGGATGCTCTTATGAATCTTGCAACCCTGATGTATGTGGATTTGGGAACTGAATAAACCATTCTCTCCATCCCCTTATCAGCTCCATAGCTTTATCTGACATTCTCCATCGTATATCTCCTATTAATTGAAGGATTATAGCATATAAGAATGGATCATTTACTCTTCTAAAGTGTTTTTCAACTTCTTTTATTTCTAGCTGGGGGAAGAAGTCCCAAACCTTATTTTATCCTGATCCCTCTCCTCTGACACCTGCCATGGTTAACCCAGGAAAATTACCAACTCTGGTAGTTAGGTACACAATGTAAGATGTCAAGTAAAATTTCTTTATTTTGGTGACTAACATCATTTGTTCATGAATGCAATCTAAAACCATTACCCTCCAATCTAGGTGTATTTCTCCTTTAATAATAATGTAAATGAAGTGGAACATCCAAGTCTCATAGTTCCTAGATTCTTCTTGACCAAACGCCTTACTAGGGAGGGTTATCAAATCACCAACCTCTCCTTTAAAATCTGCCCTAGTAAGCTTCCTTGGGATTTTAGTTATGGACTTCTTCTCAATGGCCAATCAATGCTTATTCAGATGTTTTTTGTTTCCATTTACATATGTCATATTATTTTGTAGAATCTACAATGGTTAGAGGGATAACCTGATCATACAAAGGAATATCAAAAGCTTCTCTAATCATGGGAGGTGAAATATCCAACACCAGGTTCCCATTTGCATCTACACACCTCTTAGTGCCGGATCATAGTGATGAGCCAATGTAAGAATTAGCTCTAGACATTGGACTGCTTGAGGGAATCCCGCTACATGGGCTATGCCAGATGCAGCTATTCTTTTTGAACGAGGTGTGGCTTTTGGTGAGAAGGTATCTAAATTAAACATCACCAAGTCAATGTGTCCTAACTTTGTGTCAGTGGTGTTTGCTAACGCGTTCTTGAATTTAGACACCTTGGGGACACCTTGGAATTTTTATTTCATTGTGATTGGTGGTTATTTCTTGGTCTTCTACTTATTCCTCCCTGCTTCTGCAGTTCCAACAAAAACAACTTCTTGGGTAATGTCCTTGATAGACCTATCAGAGTCTGAAAGGGTTTCCTCACTTGTTTGGGTTGCTACTTCAAGTTCTGACATTCATCTGTACCTAAAAGAGGCATAGGAAGGAGTAAAAACCAAAAAAAATCCATACTGCAATAAATTCTAATCATTTTAAGTGTTTTGACTAGTTTTGGGTTTTCGGGCCCATTTTGGATTTTTGGACCATGTCCAAATATACTTTCGGGACCCAAGGTCTCGCTAGGACCCTATCATTTCCTTATCGGGCCCAAGTCCGTGGGAGAATATCATTTTTAGTCTTCTTAAACCTTTTGGATTTTGGATCCAAAAGTCCTTTTGGGACCTGAAGTCCTGATTGAACTCTCTACAGAGGATTGTAAACTTTTAAGCGGGGCGCGGAACTCTTTTGCGCTTTGGAACATTTCTGAGTTTGGTCCAAAAGTCCCTTTGGGACCCAAGGTCCTGAAGGAACATCCTCTTGGAGAGTGGAGTTCGTACGAGACGCGGAGCTCTGGATGGATTTTGGACTTTTTCCTTTAGGACCAAAAGCGCCATCGGGACCCGAAGTCCTGGATGAACTTTCGTTTGCTCAAGTTGAGATCTTCTGTGGGACATGGGAATTCGAGAGAACAAAGGTTCCTGGGTTTCATAAGTTTAGGACCAAAAATCCTTCTGAGACTTGAAGTCCTGATCGGTCATCTGCTTAGGGAAAAAAATTCAAAGTCTTTTTAAGGCAGTCGAGAGAAGCGAGACTATGGGAAAATCTAAGCTTTTTGGTTCAAAACTTACGGGACCTAAAGTCTTTTCTGGGAACGAGGTTCTAAAAGGGGATTTTGCTCTGATAACCTATTTCTAAGTTTTGTTGAAAACCTGACTTGTTGTTGGGGGAGACTGTTGGAAGCTTGTTTGTCATTGAGAAGATTGTTGGTTGGCAACCTGAGCATGATGATGTGAAGAGATTGTGAGTGGGGAGATTGATGAGGATTGATAAATATGACAATATATGGTATCGTCATTGATGGCAACCCATTATTGATGGCAATCCATAGAAAAGATGCAGAAGTGTTGGTCCAGAGAAGACCAGATGGTTTGGATAATTACCTAAATCCTGGAGTGCAGTTTTAGTGTACAGTGAACCAGTTTTTGGGTCCACATTGCTCTGCTACGAGGAATTTGGTTATGTGGTTTTGAGGTAACATTAGTACGTGCTAGAAGACTTTAAATCCAAAGTTTCATGACTTGATGTCTTCCGCAGTAGAAGATAATATTGACAGAGTATCAGACTCTGTAATGGCAATGTTAGTGGTATAGAGTGTATGTTAGAATGCTCTGCATTCCATTGCAGATGAACATTTTGTTATGTAGATTTGTGGAAGTGTTTATAGGTGTCAGAGGTGTGTACATTCCTAGTGGCGAGTGTTTTGGTGATCCGCGTGTCAAGGTGTGGATGAACAGTTGGCTTATTTTGTTATTACCTCACCAATGGTGCCGACCTAAGCATTTTAAGATTGTGTGGAGTTGAGTTATGTATGGAGCAGAATCATGGGAATATTATAGGTCATGTCGACCTATCTTAATGTGTTATACACTTTAGTTTTTTTCTGCAAGGTGTATATGTTAGTGTTTTGAGCCGACAAGTTTTGAGGATGCACGGTACATCTAATTAGGCCAACCTAATTGATGTTCTGGATTGTTGTGGTATATATACAAGGTTAATTCCTTGTGTGGAGGAAATAATGAGGTGTAGAGATGCAAATGCGATGCGAATAAGTAGATGTAAGTGCGAATAGGAGAGAGCAGAGTGCAAGGTATGAAGTGTACATAATCAATTTGAAGGCATGTTTTGAGCAAAAAAAGAAGACTGCATTATCAACATAAATCAGATGTTTACTTTACAACAATCCATATATTTATCCTTGTAAATCCTAAATGTAGTGAGCAGAATATTCAGGGAGTAGTCGCTTCCTTGGGTTTTTACCCTAAATCAAAGTTGTAATTGCAGTAAGCACAAAAAATAGGGAGTAGTAGCTTCCTTGGGTTGCAACCCAAAAACAAAGTTGTAATACTTTTACAATGAGCATAATATATTGTGAGCTAACACTCACCGTGGTTTTTCCTTGTTTTAGGGTTTTCCACGTAAAAATCCTGGTGTTCTTGTGTTGATTCTTGTGTTGCATGATTTCCTTTCTACTCTCTAAGTTATTCAATTTTATGTGCAAATATCTATTTAAGTTTTAGTGTGTGTTGATTCACCACCCCTCTCAACACCTCATTATGTTCAACAATTTTTTCTTTTAAGTGACATGGGGAGAGGAGCTCCAGGGGAACTCAGGTCTCTTGCTTCTTGAAGTTCATGGACAAAAATACCTTCGGGACCCGAAGTCTTGAAAGAACATTCCCCTACTTTATGATTTTCAAAGGGTTAGCGAGAGTGGTATTCAAAACAATTTTTTGGCCTCTTATGCAAAGTTTGAATATCCTTCTGGGACTCGAGGTCCTAAAAGGATCTATTTTGAAGGATTTCTAAGGTACGACTTGATGTTCATGCTTGAAAGTTTTGAAAATTTGAATTTCAAAGCTAAATTAATCCTAAGGGGGGTCCATTTATTCAAACCTATTGCAAAAATCAAATCTAACTACTAAAAATAAAACCAAAACCCTGAACTAAACCCTACAAAAAAATGAAACGACAGAACCTAAACTAAAACCAAATTAAAATCTAATCCAAACAAACAATAAAAAAACAAACCAGACAAAACAAAGACAACAAAGGGGAAACTAAAAAATGGAAATGAAAATGAACAAGAAAGGAGAAATGGAAACCCTACTGAGAGGAAAGAAGGCTGGAGGACGAAGAACATCGAGCAACCTGATCACAACGACCTCAAATCTGTTCTACACCCACTCAATTGGTCAATTTCTCCTTGAATTTGTAATTTGTGGATGCAATGCAAGTTTTCTGGAGCTTAAGGGTTAAAAATCATTGTGAATCAAGTGAAGAATGATGAGAAAAACACTAAACGCAGGATTAAATACCTATGCATTTAATTATGCATACCACACTAAATGCGGTCGGTCAGGGGGCAAAAAAGTGGGGGAAACACGAATTTTTGGACCAAATTTTAAAAGTCCATTAAGCCGATCGAGGCTCGAGGTCCCGATCAGACATTCCCAGAAAAGACCAATAACCAGGAATGGGCATGAGGCCTGGGATCCCCGGAGTTGGGAACTCCCGTGACATTCCCAAAAACACTCAAAACACTTGTTTTGAGAACAACAAAAAATGCGTAAGTGAAAACTTAGGACTTAGAAAGGGGAAAAAAGAGGCAAAAGCAAACATAGGAAGAGGAAAGAACAAAAAGGGGGTCCCTAACTGATAAAAAAGGTGGGGCGTGTATGCAGGGCATAACACTACTGTGGCTGGGTAGCATATAAACTATGAAAAGAGTGTTTCTTTCTTCAACACTACTGAAGATCTTCAAAACAAGATAAGCAGGATCATGGGGTGTAATAAGGTTAGTCTTCCAGTGACTTACCTTGGTCTCCCTCTTACCACGAGGAAGATTGCTAATAATTTATGGTTTAGTATCATAGAGAGAATCTAGAAAAAATTGGCAAGTTAGAAGGGGAAGCTTCTTAGTCAAGCAGGTAAGTACCAACTTCTAAAAGCTTCGCTGCAAAATATTCATGTGTATTATTTGTCACTTTTCAAAATGGCTAGAAATATAGTTGATAAAATTGAGCAGATTTAGAAGTTCCCTTGGATGGACACGAAGGAAAAGAAAAAATAGCCTTAGTCAAATGGGAAACTATCTGTAAGAGTAAGAGAAATGGGGGTTTAGGCATCAGAGGTGTTCAATATTTCAACAAATCCTTGCTAGTCAAAATTGTGTGGACCTTCATAACTAATGAAAAAGATTGGGATACTATGATCAAGGTGAAATGCCTTCAAAATAGGGAACAAATATAGTTCCTTGAGGACTCCCAACTACCCAAAGGCTAGGTCATCTAGAATGGGATGCAAAAAACTAGAAATAACTTAAAGAAAGGCATCAGCCAGAAAGTGGGAAATGGTAGAAGAATAGACTTAGATTGGAGGACTCTTGGTGGGATGTCCCTCCTCTTTCTTTGCACCTTCAATTTAGTAAACTCATACATACTTGCATCAGATTGTTTGGGTCAGCTCTCTATGACTATTTGGACTATATAGACAATACTTTGACTTAGAAGTCTTTTCAAAAACTAAGGGAACACTTTAGTAGTATGGAAGGGTTGATTGATGAATTTCATAATTTTCTTGAAGGGTTCCAATTTTTCAAATCTAACAAAGAGGATGAAATTTATTGGTATCCTCATTCCTCAGGAAACTATACTATGGCTTCTACTTGTGTCATCATATCTGAGTCTCCAACTGCTCTTTTCGATTGGAATCTAGTGTGGAATCATAGAATAGTCCCCACGGTTAATATGTACTAGTGGATTGCTAACCATAATAAAATCCTCACGTAGGATAACTTGCTCAAAAGGGGGGTTTCGCTACCCTAATAGATGTCCATTGTGCTGTTGCAAAGAAGAATCCATTAATCATCTAACATTTCATTGCAACTTTGTCAGAGAAATTTGGGGAATGGTTCTCCCCAAGATTGAAGTGTAGCGGGTTATGTCAGAGGATATTTCAAATTTTGTTAAAGAATGGATGAGAAACTCTCATTTTCATCATTCAGTTACCAAGGAGGTGTGGAGTCAAATCCATATACATTTAGCTTGGGGGATTTGGAAGGCGAGAAATGATAGGATTTTCAGGGAAACTATTCAAGAAGCTAGTAAGGTGTTTCAGAAAATTATACATGCTATTCAGGAAAATGATGTTGCTAATTTGGATAAACCCAAAAACATGCCTTCTACCTTAGAGATCAGAGTGTGTAAGAACTGGGGAATCACAAAAAATATAGCTAATGTTGATATTTAGAAAGCTTTTGTAAGGAAATATACCTAATGGAAAAGACCACAACAGGGATGGTAAAACTTAATGTGGATGGATGCGTAATCCTAGAGAAGTAGCATCAAGGGAATTATCCAGAATGATCAAGGTAAGGTTATAGAAGGTTTCACTAAGAATATTGGTTGTAAGACCAACAATGAGGCGACGATCATTGCAATGTGGTGGGCTATCAGGAGGATATCTAGCAATACAAGTTTAAAAACATTGAGATAGAAGGTGACTCTAAAATGATAATAGACCTAATTCAGAATGACAAGGACCCCCCTTGGAAGGTGAAAGACTGTATAAGGGAAATTAGGAATTTGTTGAAAATCTTCAAACATGTCAAAATCCAACATGTGTATAGGGAGGGAAATAAACTTGTCGATGGCATGGCTAATGAAGGCCTTAGGTTCAAAAGATGAAAGTATTGGACCCATTATAATGATTTTCCCATGAAAATTCAAAATATCATAGATGAAGACATTAGAAATCAAGGCCTTCGCATTACATTATTTTTGCACCTATTTAATTAAGGAGTGTAGAAGTATGATGAACCTCAACTATGATACAAATCATGGTAGAATGAGATGCCAAAGTTGTAATTGCAAAGACTACGATCAGTTAATGAGTCACATGGAGGCAGAGTATCCTTACAACATATTTGAGATGAGAGATGGATTGGCTTGTATCACCAAGTTGGATTATTACAGAAACACCAAAGATTATTATTATAGGGATAGAAGGAAGTACGAGATGATCATTAGTAGCTGGGATTGTATTTTATGTAGTAAAAGATTGCATATTTATCACCGTTTCACTGAAATTAGAAAGAATCTGAAAAACTATGCTAGGTAGTGCAAAATTAGCATAGAGAATAGTAAAATGGGGGTAAAATGTTGAGAGATGGGCCCAATTCCTGCTATAGCCTCAGAAAGAATGAGGAGCTTTGGGATATCTTTGAGAAGGCAGTATTTCATCTTATTTTTGTAGCTAGGTAGGGGTTTAATAGAAATATTTCAAACCAAATTGTCAATTCATGGCGTAACAGGGAGGTTGCCATAGGTGGGGTTAGATTTATTGTGACAAAAGAGATGATCGACAAAGATATGGGTCTTAGTGTTGATGTGTTGAAGGTGCCTAGACACAACAACAACCAGGAAAATGAGTTCATGGAATCATTTTTTGAACATGGGGAAGCGCTCGTCCAACATCAAAATGGGTATGACAGGTTAGCTCTTCCCCCCATGGGCTCTGGTTAGTTTCTACATAATGAAATATTTTACTCTTGAGAGGCGCTATACCATTGTGCATGGGTATCATTTCCCGTTGTTAGACCATTTAAGGCATGTGAATCACATAAGTTTTCCATTTTTTCTATTATCTTTGATGGAAAAGAACATTCAAGATGGTGCTTCCCCGCAGCTGCATTGCGGGTTGATGTATACGTTGTATAAGTTTAATCTGGTGTGTACCCTTTCCATTATTGTTGACCCCCGCTCTCTAGAAGCTAGAACCCATAAAAATAAACAAACCCCTATGTCCATTGGTAAAGGCAATAAGGGTAGGGTCCAAATGGTGTTAGATGAGACCCCTGTTGAGAAGTTAAAGTCCATTGGTAAACCACATCTTATCCCCCATTCCCCCAATGTCAAGGGGAAGAAGTGCAAATTTGTTGTTTTTAAGGAGTCCAGCCCTAATTATCAAGTTGAGATAGAAGAGATTGATAAGTGTTAAGAAAATAATGAGAATAGTAGGAAGTCTAATACCCCCACCTAGAAAGTTGTGTCCCTTGCTACCCCGGTTAGGTCTATCAATGCTAAAGGTAAAAATAAGAAAAGTCCAAACATGGAGGAGGATAAAATTGTCACCCCAACCAAGAAGAGTAAAAATAAATAGGGAAAAGATAAAGAGAAAGTTGATGTTGGGAGTGCTGGCATTATTGCACCTAATTGGGCTGAGAAAGAAAAATAGAGTAACCCTTTAGCCTCGGAACATATTTTAATGTCCATTAAGAACCACAAGGACAAGGAGGGAACCTCTAGCAAAACGCTTAAGAAAAGAGTTAACATAAAATTTGTTGTTGCTAATCTTTTTATTGACAAGAATTATGTGCCTGATGAAAATGAAGAACATGTCACTATGGAGAATGTGTATGCCCATATAGCTAGAGGGAATAGGAGGTCGGCTTAGTTGGCTAACATGATTGGGGAAGAGGAGAGAAGGGTAAGGAAGTTGTTGTTCAGGAAATTGAGTCTAGCGATGAGGAGGAGATGAGAGATGAGAATACACTAAAATTTTTGGAGGATGTGTTTGCTCCTGAATGTAATGAAGAAAGAGATGGTGTTAATCTGGAGTCTGGTTTTGAGATTTTTGATGAAGATGAAGCCGAAGGTGATTGTGAGGATGATGCTAATCATGTTTATAATAATGAGATTCATTACATTATTGAAGAACTTATTGATAGAGTCAATCACCTGAAGGAATTGCGTGGGAGAGATAAAATGTTTGGCAACTGCAATAATAGATGGAATAGCATATATGACGCCCTTAAGCTGTATAAAAATAGAATCATTAAGGTGGAGAAGGCTATGAACAATTTGGTCAGTGTAATCGATGATATGATAAGGAGGACTGTGTCAAGCATCTCTTCTGTGCAGAATGAGATCATGAAATGTAGACACCAGATGGAAAAGGAAGCTGAAACCCCCGAGAAGAAGCTGAAGCATAAAGAGGATATGATGGATCTGACTATTGTAACATGGGAGAAAAAGCTCGAAAGTTTGACCAAGTACTAGAATTCCTTGGCTAATAACTTGAATTACTAAACTTTTTGGTGCTATTTTTCTGCTTCTATTTTGTTGTTTCTAATCGATCTGGTTACCTGGCTTGGTTTTGTTTATGCCAGCTATGGTCTACAGTATCTTATGTGTTATGTCTTGTTATTATTGATATGAACTCTTTTATGTAATGGGATTGGGCCCTTCCCCAGATTATCTAATAAAAAACAAATTAGTACAATTTATCCTCTTCATTTATAACACTCTATGGATTGTGAACATTATTTTGTTAAACAATAATAAACAAAGAAAACTAAAATAATCCTAAAGTGGTTGTAGTGAGGAGTTCATTTGACTAATACCTCTTAGTTGAATGGTAACTTTTCCTCCTTGATAGATTTTATGACAAAGTGGGAGTTATTTTTGTGGGAGGATTATTTTATGACAAGACAATTAGTGAGGAGTTATAAATTTTCTTATTTGAGAAGCATCTTCATAATTATTCATGACAATTGTGAGTGGGTGTAAGGAGAACATCTTTGACTAGCTAAATATAGCCAAGTGTAAGAGGAGGTTATGACAACTCTTTATGGGGACTATTTTGAGAGGGAATATTTAAAAACAATTTTAATTAATATTTATTTGGTCTAGTGAGATGTTGGGATGTGTGCCCCAACTTCTATATAAGCTAGGTTGCTTCTCCAATTTTTATCTTTTGCAAATTAATCAATTTTCTTCACCGCTTGAACACTTGTGTTCAATTAAAGGATTTGAGGACAAAACCCCTTGGATTCTTGAAGATCAAAGGATGAAAAGCTTTTGGTTTCTTGAGGGAAAACTCACTTCGAGGTTGTATTTTCACTTCAAATCTTTGTTTGGATTTTCAACATATATTTTTAATAGTTTGTATTTGTAGGATTGCATAGAAGGGAGTTGCAACATACAAAAGATTGTTTCAAATTTATCCATCATTTGTATTGCTGTAATATCTAGTATATTTCAGAATTTTACTTCACATTTGATTAATAAGAATCAACTCCAGCATATTGTGAAGTTTTCATTTATGCGTGCAAAGATTGTCTATATTTCTAGCATAGTTTTGTGAGCAAATCTACATTGTTTATTCAATTTTATCACTGTATGCTCTCACCTCACCTTCATGGGATATTGATGATTAGAAAGTGATTAAAATATTTTGTAGATTATTTGTTGTTGGTTTCATAAGGGTTTCAAGTCAAATTTTAGAAGAATCAGTTTGTTGAGTCATGACAGTGCATGTCTAATTTTCAGTTGGATTTGAGTGCAGATCTCTTTTTAATTGTTGTGGGTATTTGAGATATCAACATATTTTATATTTGTCTGTTCAAAATCATTTGATTATTTTGTATTTGAGCATTTTTACATAAAATTTATGTTTGGGACATTACACTTTAGCATTATGGTTTTGCACTATAAATACCCTCGTGACCATAAACAAATGGTCTGACAAATAAAACATTATTAACTTTTGGAGGTGGGATGTCACAAATGACTTTATCCTACATAGGTTTAACAACATAATTAATCGGGCATTGGTGACTTTATTATATTTTTTTGTCATGTTATATCCATCCTAAAGAGTAGGGAGTTAGATGAGCACTGATATTGAGCCTAAGGTATTGCACCACATTTTGTGTGATAATGTTCCTTTAGTTGTTGTTTTCAATGATGTTCCTTTAGTTTTTGTTATTAATGATGATGTGTGTGGACTTACCATTGACTTGGCACATAATGTGGAAAACTTGTTCTCATTCTCTTGAAGTATCATTTGGTAAACTTGTATGGAGGCACTAAACTTCTTGATAAGTATCCTTGTCTTCAAAAGGATCTGGTGTGGCATGTGTAACAAGAGTTTATTATTCACAATAGTTGAAGTTACTATGAGAGTAGGAATGGTGATGGTTACACCATTGTAAAATTTGTGGTCGCTTCCCTTTATTCTTGTTTAGTGTAGACATCTTGGGAGACTTAGGGTTGGGTGATGATTACAAATTTGTTATAGCCTTTTATTATGTATGTTTCAATGTGGCCTATGTGAACATAAATTTTATTGCATAAATTCACCTTTGCATAGAGATAATTGTTATTGCTTCATCTTTACCTTTGCTTCAATTTTTTATGTCTTAAAAAATGCTTGACCCGAATTGTCCAATGTAAGGAAGTCCATTTTAACATGGATAAGAGGTGAAAGTTTGTTGATATATTTGAGCATTTGAAGGTGTTCTAGCATTTCAACAAAAATCGTGTGTAGAGTAATCATGAAACTCTGTGGTGTAAGACTCCACAGTTTGATCTCTACATTGATGTAGTTGTTAAAACTTTATGTATTCATCCTCATAATGTTTGAGAGGATAGTACTCATTTTGTAGAGCATTGACAAAGTCATTCCAAGTTTGGATAGGATTGTGCTCTTTGTCTTTCTACACACTAGTTACTTGCCACTAGTGATAGATAGTGATAAACATTTTAATGACATGAAATTTTTTTTCTTTGCCTTACTAAACATATAAAAAAAAGACTTGAGTTGTTGAATTTAGTTGTCCACTATTATGGCATCAATTCTACCCTTAAATAATGGAATGCCAAGATTAATTTGCATCTCCAAATGGATTGTGATGATGCACTATAGATGGTTGGCGAGGATGCATTGACCTTGGTCTAGGTTGAGTCATGTAGTCATGAAATTATCTAAAAGGTTCTTGGTGTTGTGTTTCTAAGGTCGCATTGAGTAATTATTGCACTTCTATTGGAACCACAGGTACACATTCATCTGCCATTATCCTTTGTTCTTAGTGTTCGTAAGGTTTATTAGATGTTGAACTAGGCCATAATCCTTTTATTGTTAACATGTTTGAACAAGCATGAAAATGTTTTGAGAATAAACAATTCTTGCTCCAATACCAATGGTCTGAACCCCAGAAGGATCAGAGGACAAACCTATAGATTAATCTGTAGAATATGAATAAGAGACTTTAGACTAGTAGGTGTATGCACATTTAAGAAGAGCATAAGACTTTACAGTGAAAATGTATTGCATGAAAGAAGATTTGTATAATAAAATGTACTCAACAATAGCTACTATGAACTTCTTTTCCTATACCCTGTACAGGATAAATATTTGTATACAAGGGCCATTGGCCAGGCCTATAACAATATGTTGACAAATGTCAAAAGCATATGGAATGATTTACAAGTGGATAGGAGCGTGATAGGTGTTGAACTCATATGGTGCCAAGTGTCACTCTTCTATGGTTGGTAAAACATGTAGTGTAGACACGACTAGGTGTTACATGTGTATGGTGTCAGATTGAAAGTATCCAAGTGTAGGCATGTGCGAGACCAAAAAATGTGAACAAGCAAAGTTACACAAATATGCACAAGAGTTGTGTACTAAAGTGATGTGCAGAGATGCACAATGATTGCACATTGAGTAATGTGTGGAAAGGTCTTGCACAAGGCTGTGATGTGGTTGATCAACATGTGTTGAGCATAGACAAGGATTTAAATTAAATGAATGGGTGAGACTATAGTTATGCACACAACTGTGCTCAAGTCACTTATAGTTTGTTGCCTATTGGAGTTGGCTATAAGCTTACCATGTCAATTAAACTATTAAGAATCGTTAACTTAATTCTAGGCTCTAACTAACAATAGTGACTGCTAAAGAATTATGGTGATCAATATAATATCCATGATTCCACAATTTATATTTCAAAATGACTGAGTAAAAATAAAATTCCAAGTAGGGAGTAGACACTCAACATAGAAGAAACCAAGTAAAGGATGAAAATAATTGAGAGTTGAACTAAACATGTAAAAGAATCATTGAGAGTATAATGGTATTTATATGAATTCAGATGTGGTGAATCCTGCTAGATTATAAAATGGTGGATATAAATGCCAAGCAATTATGACCATGATTCAAAACATGGGTGGTGATTTCATGGTGAATATGGCCACAATAATAACACATATTTTAATGGTAATGATGAATATGGCCCTAACTACAGAGTGGATGTTAATGGTAATGGTGAGTATGGTGTATAATTAAAATGTCTGTCTTAAATTCTAGGCAATTAGCTATCAATCATGTGTAATTACCATGGTGAAAAAGGTCCATTGTAAATGATTCATAAATAATGGGAAGGTAATTTAACAACCATTGGATTGATTATTGGTAAAATCTTGGCAATTTGGCCCTCCTTACATTTGATTCTATTCACTAAAAATGGAGGTACCAACTTGAATAATTTTTCGATTGGTGAAGATTCACCACTAAAAAATCATCGGGGTAATCCTTGGGATTAACACCTCTTGTTCCCCTTCATGTTTTCCTATCTTACTATTATCCACTTACTCCTTATTCCCCATAAACAACACTTCTACAACCAAATCCTCTCCTTTCTCCTTAAATCAATTGCATCACGTCACATCCATTCAATTTAATGGGGGCATATGACAACTCATAACCTTCTCAACCTTACTTGTGAGGGCTCCTTCATAATCCTACTTTGCCTTATCTTGCATGTGATGTCTCTTTTACAACCCTATGCTATTCTACATTGATTGTGTTGACTCCTTCATAACCTTGCATCACCTCTTTTCAATTAAAGTAACTTGCATGATTCCTACACCAATCTTGGTTAAAGTGACCCCACATGGATCCTACACAACCAACCAATCATGGTATCCTTGAAAGAAACCACATTGGTTCCAACTCCATGACTCTCACATATAACATGATTCCCTCACCCCTCTCTTGATTAATCCCTACTCTTAGTGTCATGGAGGCCAACTCAATTCCAACTCTATGACAAGCCTTGACTACCAAATTCAACAAACTTAATGTGAAAATAGTTTTGAGAACGTGTGGCACTATACTCTTCTAGATATTTTCATGATGAACACTAATTTCTCTTCTTTTGTGTGTTGCAGATCTAAAAGAAAGACAAATGACACCAAGCGAAGCTCTTCAATATCATTTTTTTGTATTCTCTTTATCAAGTATAATAATTTTTTTTTTACTTTAGTATACTTGATTCATTGTAGTTCACACGTATGCTAAAATTGGGGGCAAAATGTGGAGATGAAAAGTGTATACTTGTCACTTGTCCTACTTGGTCTGTACTTTCTTTAGTGCCCACTTAAAATAAGCATGATTTTGAACTCTCTTAGCACAAATTATCCCAAAAAACATCTCATTCCACACGAACATGACTCATTGCACAATACAACCCCTATTTCATCCCTGTTATACACTTTTCTGTTACCTTGGACACAAGTGTGCCATGCTAGTGTCGACCTGGACAATATTGTGCATAGTTGTCTCCCGTGCATTCAAACTCACCTTTTCCACCTAAACATTTACCTTTTTCATAAAACCATAACCCTAATTCATCTCTAATAATCTAATTAGCCTTGAACATGTTTATTTAAGTGTGGGACTAAAAAGGAAAGCATCTATCATTTTCACACACTCAACTAACACATTTCACCTCCTCCAACACATACTAACCATTATTATACATATAGGACATCTTCTATTGCTTCACAAACTACTTCCATTGCCATGGATTCCTACATTTACACCTAGGGCCACACATTCCAAAACTCTTTTAGTTATGTTTGCTTGAACATGCCTAAGGGTCTAATTGAGGTAGGCCTCTAAATGTACCATAGCCACAAATTTTTCCCCTTGGAATACTGCTAGGTATTGTAGGTGGTGTAAAGGAAGTTAACAATTGTAAGGATTCTATGTCAATATGTACATAGGACACAACTGCATAAGTACGAGACACCATTGTGCCATACATAGCACTAGTGCATTGAGAAGACATAGACATGATTCCATCTTTGACAGAACACAAAATCTTGACTTTAGTTTAATAATGTATTCATCTCTTGTCCTCCAACGAACTCACCAACAACAAAAATCTAGACATACTTTCTATCTCTATCCTCTTTCTATTCATATTATGCTAGACTATCATGCTTACTTATCTAAAATAAAATATTACATTATTTAATACTTTTATTAAAAAAAGATTATTGAACAATTAAACATATTTTAATAATTAAAAATAACCTCTTCCTTAAGTTGGTTTTCATTTACATCCATCTTTAAAGGTTTGAAATGTCTTAATTGAATGAGGAAAGGAGCTTCAGAATACACTATCTTAACAATGTAATGATGAAAAGACAGTTCATTGAATGAAGAAGGGAGCTTCACCAATACACTATCTTAACAATGTAATGATGAAAATACATTTCATTGAATGAAGAAGGGAGCTTCACGAATACACTATCTTAACAATGTAATGATGAAAAATAAAGTAAAAATTCACTAGGAAAGAAGTCCATAGAGAAATCTTGCTTAAAAAAAGTCTATATAACTAAATAAAATCTTCTAATCTTCAAACATTAAATTGAAGGAGATATATTTTTTTGACAAAATAAATTGAAGGAGATATATATTTTTTTACAAAATAAATAATTTTTGGTTCATACATTTCTCCCCCACATATTTTATAACTAAATTAGACAAACAATTAAGATATAATTAAATACACATTTAATTGCAAATATTAATTAATTACTATTCATATTCAAATGTGCATCCAAATGTTAGATAGACAATACAAGACAAACTTGCTTGGTAAGTTTCATTAAAACCCCAAAAGGGTGGGTTTGGTCCCCACCGAAGAGATCTTTTTAAAATGGTTCAATCATTGACACACAAGGATTGGAAAAATTTACTAGTCCCCATCGGCGTGTATGACAAGAGTCCTTAAACCAAAGAAACTATTCTATAAAGAATTGTTAAACCCTAACACCTACACTCAAATTTTTTATTACACCGCTAGTCCAGCTGTCTGAAACGATATTTACCAAAATGCAAATACCAGGGGATAAAAATCCATCGGCCTTTCGTCTATACACTATCAGATGCAAATGATTGTGGTTGTGGAGAGGGATAATTTCTTCGATTTTCAGTTTATCCATGTAGATCGTTCGCTGATTTTTTTTGACCTTCTCCGCGACATCTGTAACTCGTGATTTTACTGTAAAAACTCAGCGACCAAAACCTTGTAGCTTTGAAGCGCGGCAAAAGCATTTCATTGGACTTTCACAATTATGAATTATAATATTTAGAGGAATTTGTCTGCGGCAGTGAAAACAAAGGGCATATTCGAGTAATTAGAGTTGCTGTAAACTGTAATGTGAAGGGAGAAGTGTGTAGAATTTTGTGGAGGCATGGCTACGCACAGGCTTTGCTTAACTAGCCACACAGAAATTGTGGCTTATTTACCTTTACTTCATCTTCCTCTATGCTTTGGGGCCAATTCGCAGGAGCTTTCTTTGATTGAAGATGGAGACAGTGCGTCGCGAGTTCGAGCCGCGGAGAGCTCTTCAATAATGTCTGTAGCCAGCAAAATTACAGAGCTTCTTAAAGCCACAGACGTCAGTTATTTGTGAGTCTTTCGTTCCCTGTATTATATCCTCTGGCTTTTCATTTCAACATATTTTGTCTCTTGTAGACATGATATTTCTACAGACATGATATTTCCACAGTCCATGTAAACAAATATGAATTGGTTCTGGTTACAACTGTGTAAGAGTCCACGATATTTTGTCTCGCTGGCATGCTTTTTCAAATTTACCTACATATTCGATATTTGCCCCTTATTCCCTTTGCTTTATGACGACTCCCGGGGTTTCGAGCTTGGGACTGCTTCGGTCTTTAATTTATGTTCTAATTTTAGCAAGTCCTCTTTTATTTCATTTCTCTTTGCGCAATGCTTCGAGATTTTAGGAATTAGAACTGTTGAGCGCTTTTTAAGTTCAGCTGACCTCACCAAAAGTAGTTTCCCTGAGCATGTATGCGGTAGCTTTTTCGAAACATCAGTTAAATACAAAATCTCAGTTTATCGTGGAAATTTTTAAAAATAAAATACATTTACATTATCCCTAAAAAGGAACATAATTGTCTTGGACGTTTTTGCTCGTAGGTGATATGTTGAAATCCAGGGTTTTTTTTGCGGCGAATTTTGGATCGTGTTAAGTGCCACGTGTTTTGAATCTTGAAGGCTGCAGTCTTCTACTTTTGGCCTGCTTTAATTTTCAAGTTATTAGACTGTCTAATCTTTTATTCGGTAATTAATTACAAACAGGTTGCCCCTCATTGGCCGAAAGATGTGCTTAATGTAAGAATCAGCGAGATATACCGATGTCTGTGCGAGCAATCATGCCATAAATTTTCAATTCATCACGATTACAGTCTTCAACATTTGGCCATTTTGCGTGGTCATTAACTAAGCCTGTTTGAATTGTGTGATGGCAACGGGATTCTTAGAGACAGAATGTCTGCCCCTTGTATGCATAGGGTTGGCGGGGAAGGGAACAGAGATAAGGGGAGTTATGGAGACCACATGATTTTTAGAGTCTTTTACAATGCACAGTAGTACATGTTTTTAATCACTTTACCGCCAGTGGTCCAGGGAGAGGAGTGACTGGCTAACAAGTGCTCTTGCAACTGGGTGCTACCATCCAGTCTCAGTCTCTTGCCAAATTTGGAAGCAAGGAGTTTAGAGGAATATTTGGTAAAGCACTTATTGGAATATTTAGCAGGGGTATTGGTTGACTTTACATTCTTGGAAGATCTAGAAGATTTTTTCCCGCCATGGAGAAACAAGCATATTCAGGACAACAAATGCAAGGGTGGTCCAGGGATGGAAAGAAAAGGTCCAATTCACTAAAAACCATCCTTTGCTACCCATGATCTGCAACTATCCTTTGCTTTAACAAGAAACCACAACAAAGAGCGCAAATGCAGCCAGGATTTTTCAAAAAAACAAATGGACATTGAGGTAGAAAGGAGTACAAACCAAATCTTAAGGTTGGCCCAAGCCCAAAGGCAGCCCATGTTTCATCTCCTACTTGTTGTCTGCATGTGCAAGATGTCTAGGGCTCGCGATGAGACAAGATAGACAGCAGGCGGCAGCAAATGGCATGCTAGGGAGAGAAAACAGACTTAAATAAATTATGATGGGGAATTTTAAACACATGGGCTCCTGTCATGCGCCAAGACAACAAGCTGCTGACTTCGTCTGAGTTCAAAGTGGTGAAAATTATCGCAGAAATAAAGGAATTAAAGCCGCTTCCAAAAAGACTTAGGTCGATAATAATAGAGGTGGCACCAATGAAAGAGACGCTAGCATAAAAGAATTTAATTAAGATTAAACCAAAAGCTTATGGCAGCGATTAGATTAGAAGGGGTGTGACTCCTTCCAGTGTGAAAGGTTGTGACTCCCTCATATATGAGATATAAAAGGAGGATCGTTTCATTATGAAAAGGACATCAGCGAAGAGGCAATTAATCATTCAAGCATTTACTCATCAATCCATCAAGAAATATCCATCAACAAAGATCAATCAAGCAAACAACAATAAATCTATCAATATATCAAGCGATCAGTCTTGAATTTGAGGAAGTGTCTTGCAAACAGGGAGGACGAAAACCCTTCCAAGTTCATGAGAGATTAAGGACGAAAACCCTTATTTCTCTTATCAAGTTTGGACGAAAGCCCAAATTTTGATCAAGGTGGACTAAGAGTTTTAAGGACGAAAACCCTTGAATACTCTTAGCAATTTAAGGACGGAAACCCTTGATATTGCCACTGCTGAGCTAGGGATGAAAGCCTCTGATTCAGCAGATTTGAAAGCATTTCCAAAGAATTCAAGATATGATTGATTTTTAGAATTATGCTATGACTTATTGATCTAAATATTATAAAAAAATCATAATTTTTGACAAAGCTATTATCATGTTGAGTAAGGATTGACATTTTAAGGCAAAAATTAGGAATATCCTAATAATCAGAGCATTGATCCTGCCAGCCTGCGGATCTAAAAGTAGTATATGCAATTGAGCCAAAGAGCTCAATGAGCCTTGGAAAGAGAAAGAAAAAAACTAGAGGCAACTAGCAACCAAACTAAAAGTAGAGGAAATAATAAAATGGGTGATCTTGAGGTAGATCAAGAGAATGAATTGAAGGTTTTTATGCAGCAAATGGCAGAAAGACAAGAGCAAACCAATCAATTACCCATCCAAATGATGCAAAACCTGAACAATTCCAACGGATCTACACAAAATAGTGGGATAGAATGTAGTAATACTAATCAGAATGGAGCCAATATGAACATGAATAACAATAGAATTCAAATGGGACCTGCACCACGTCTTACTAGGCCTACATTTCTGCCTAGAACAGAGCCACCCCAAGAAGAAGAAGAGCGAAATCAAACAGCATGGATCAAATGATTACATCTTGGAGAACATTGCTACAGTTCTGCTCATCATATGTCAATAGGAATTACTCCCTTCAAGGCACTATATGGTTATGAGGCAGTATCATTTGGAGATTTGATTCTTACAGATAGCAGAGTCCCTGGAGCAAGAGACTTGGTGCAACAAAGTCTGGATATTTTAAACACGCTCAAAGAAAACTTGCAACATGCTTAGAATCAGCAAAAGATGTATGCTGATCGTCATAGATCTGAAAGAACATTTGAAGTGGGAGAGTTAGTTTTCCTAAGGTTGCAACCTTATAAACAATCCTCCCTCAAGGGAAGTGGCGCCGAGAAACTAAAGCCACGATTCTATGGGCCTTATAAGATTATAAGAAGGATCGGCGAAGTTGCTTATGAATTAGAGTTACCAGCAAACAGTCGAATTCATAACGTCTTTCACGTATCTTGCCTCAAGATGGTGCTAGGTCAACATATCACACCATGTCCAGAGTTACCCCTGCTGGATGACAAGGGAAAATTAATATTGGAACCCGAGGCCATCATTGACATGAGAGAAAAGAAATTAAGAAATAAGGTTATTCCAGAATATCTGGTTAAATGGAAGAATCTGCCTATGGAGGATGCCACTTGGGAAGGAGCAGAAATTTTTGATCATCGCAATTTAAATTGCTTGAGGACAAGCAATCTTGGGAAGAGCGGATTGTCATGCCCCCGCCAAGACAACAAGCCGCTGACTTCGTCTGAGTTCAAAGTGGTGAGAATAATCGCAGAAGTAAAGGAATTAAAGCCGCTTCCAAAAGACTTAGGTAGATAATAATTAAAGTGGCGCCAATGAAAGAGACACTAGCATAAAAGAATTTAATTAAGATTAAATTAAAAGCTTATGGCAGCGATTAGATTAGAAGGGGTGTGACTTCAATGTGAAAGTGAAATATGCTTTCCCGGAAGTGTGAAGAGTTTATGCGAAAATTTTCGTTTGATAGATGTTTTATTTCAACAAATTGCACACAGAGTATTGCTTGAACAGTAAACAACTTCATAAAATAAAAATGTACGAATTCAAGAGCTTTTTCTGAATTTTCATTACAATTCAATTGTCTTGTGAATGCCCAGAAAACTATATTCAGAATTGCAGAATTTAACAATGGATCAAAGCAAACAAAGAACCTGGAAAAATACGCTGATCTGAGTATAGAACTACTGATGATATGCCCAGAACTAATAATAGGAGCCACGTATTGATGTTGGAAGTCCTCTAGGATGTGCACACACAAAAATCAACCTCCCAGCTCCACGTGGTATTCAGCTGATATCATATCCATGAAAAACAGGCCATTTTACATTCTCAAAATGCAGCAATTGAGCCTCAGGATCAACACGTCCTTCCAGAATGATTGCAGATTGTTTCAATTCGTCACAAATACCTTCAGCCAGCTACACGCCTTGAATTTGCACAGATATCCCAGACGTTTCAGATAGTATTATTCTTTGATATGGGGTTTTCGTCCCATTCAACTCAGGGCCAGGGGTTTCGTCTTGGTGAAACCTTTCTTCATAGCTCGATAGAGAATAAAAAATCAAAGTAGTTTCTGAATACCATTCTTCTCCCAGCTCGAGCCTTTTAATAAAACTAAAGTTGCCAAAAAGCAGTCCATCCTCCAATGAAGGCTTTATTTCCATTTTCAATAAAATCAACGATCCTATCCCAAAGACTTAAGCATATATTTGATTTATTAATTACCAAGATGAATGCTTAGTGAAGGAAGTTATTTCTAATGAATAATTAAATAACTTAACTAACTATAGCTTTTTAGCCTTTATTTAATTATTCCCTTATTCCCTTGTATTTTGATTAATTTCTAATCTCCGGGAACAAAAAGATTAGAAAATTCCTTCATAAGTGACATGAAGCGAAGAGGGACATTACAGAAAGGTTGTGACTCCCTCATATATGAGATATAAAGGGAGGATCGTTTCATTATGAAAAGGACATCAGCAAAGAGGCAATTAATCATTCAAGCATTTACTCATCAATCCATCAAGAAATATCCATCAGCAAAGATTAATCAAGCAAACAGCAATAAATCTATCAATACATCAAGCGATCAGTCTTGAATTTGAGGAAGTGTCTTGCAAATAGGGAGGACGAAAACCCTTCCAAGTTCATGAGAGATTAAGGATGAAAACCCTTATTTCTCTTATCAAGTCTGGATGAAAACCCAAATTTTGATCAAGGTGGACTAAGAGTTTTAAGGACGAAAACCCTTGAATACTCTTGGCAATTTAAGGACGGAAACCCTTGATATTGCCACTGCTGAGCTAGGGACGAAAACCTCTGATTCAGCAGATTTGAAAGCATTTCCAAAGAATTCAGGATATGATTGATTTTCAGAATTATGCTTACGACTTATTGATCTGAAGATTATAATAAATTCATAAATTTTGACAAAGCTATCATTATTTTGAGTAAGGATTGACGTTTTAAGGCAAAAATCAAGAATATCCTAATAAGGGACATTACAGCTCCAAGTAACAGGCTTAGGCCTAGAATTATTGGAAAAAAAAAGATAATTAAGAAGGTACCCAAAATTCTTTTTATGTTTGATCATGTCATCACAAATAATGGACTGGAGGCTTGATATAAGCCCAAGGTTAGGAATATTCTCTCCATTCATGGCCTTCCTCAATGGTGAGGACACTTTTATCCAGAAGATTCGTCACTTTTCAGCATCCCTAGGAGTATATTGAACATGATACTCTTGAAATTTCTCAGGAAGCCAACAGACAGCAATAATGATCTCATTTAGCTTCAATTCTTCAGGTTCTTGTTCTAGAGGTGGGAGGTGGCTAAAATTTGGGAATTTGTTTCTACGATCAACTTAGAGAGATTTGAACCAGTGTAAGAGTGATTGACACCTCTCAAAATAGCCAATGCCTCAGTCAAATTATTAGAAGATGCGTCAAGATCCCAACAAAACAAAAAATGACATTGCCAACCATACCCTGACATAGACCTTCAGCTTTGCCGTGCTTGAATTCCCATTAGAGCCAGCAGTATTTATTTTGAGACAAAGAGCTCCAGGGGAGTACAATCTTGTTATACATTTTCTTCTAAACAACTCCTTTATTGGGGGCATTGTGTTGTTGCATTGAATTTCTCTAACTGCATAATTTTAAATGAAAAATTTTAGCGCTTAACTGGTTAAGTCGGACCTAGGTATATTGTGATAATCTGTAATGTCCCCTTCCTAGATGGCACATAGATGAGCAGTGGTTGGCCTATTACTAGGGTTTCCGTAGGTCAATAGGTTGGTGAGGGAACCTGACCGAGGGTGTTGGCGCTTTGCAGGGAACCTTCCGAGACCTTTAGTTTGATGTTAGATGATGCTTTCAAGAGTTGAAGTGAAAACACTAAAGGTTTGCCTTGATGTGAATAGTGAAAGTGAACAGTAACAGCAAATTAGAAGGAGAATAGTGAAAAGGTTCCGTCCCTAGTAGTAATAATGTTGTTTTTAAAAGATGGTGTTTCTTTTTCATGAGAAGGTGACCCTCAAGGTGGGCATACCCTTTAGTGGGATTATTTTATTGTCATTTTATGGAAAATGGAGATGGAATCTATAAAGCAATGAATGGGGCTATCTTTTGGTCATTCATTCATCATTTTCTAAAAATACAAGTGCAGGTTTGGAGCTCTGGATAGAGTTTCAGCAGGTTGCAGCTCTTCTGAGGACGAAAACCCTTAGAGGACAGTGGATTGGACGACAACCTAGTTCACATTGCAGGGAAATCTACACTGGATTTCCGTTTGGACGTCATTGGACTTATTTACAGGTTGTAATTACAGTTGGAGTGATTGCAGCAGTGGATTAATAGGGTATAAGTGCAGATTGGGTCTATTTATCAGCATATATTCTCATTCCAGTACCTATACTAACTGGCCGTACAAAACAGGAATCATATTCACTCAAATCTTCGCTGGAAATTGGGGTTTCAGCAATTACATATTCCATAAAGTATGCGTTGGTTCCCGGGTATGTGATAATCATTGGGTTAGTTTAATATTGCATTTCATAGAAGTCTTTTGGTTGCTGTTATAGTCTGATTTAGTGGAAAGCAGACCTCTGAATTTGTAATCAGATCTGATATAATCAGTTTAAAGGTGTTCCTTTGATGTGCAAGTGTTATCTTTTACTTATGCAATAGTTCTCTTCCATGTTTCTATGGTTTCCTTATGATTTGGTTCTAAAACAAACAAACATTTAAACTCAAACATCAAACAAATCAGCACTCAAGCAAAAACACCAACATACACTTCGCTAGTCAAAGACAAAAATTGAAACAAACAAATCAGCAGTTTCAAAAAAATCAGAAAATTCAGATCAGAATTGGTTAGGGATCTTTCATAATCTCTGAAGCTAGGAAATCCTAAAAAGGGCTAAATCAGTTGATGCTTGCATTAGATCAAAATATGGGGTAAGTATACTATATTCTCATTCAGGGCCCTTAATCTGAAACATAAATCATCAGAATTATTTTCTCAATTCCAATAGAGTTAGACTCCCCAAAGCTGGTGAGATTTAAAAAGAATTTTGTTGATCAATCAATATAGGCAAATTTGCAACTCAAATCCTCAATCCTTAAATTGAAAAAGTTCTGGTAAGAGTGTTTAAAAGTTGTATGATTTTATATATATACTATTACACATACATACATACATACATACACACATACTTACCTATCAAATACATAAATATAAATTTGATAGGTAAGTGAGGGTGCTATGGGGGCCCTCGCCCAAAGATTAACCAAAAATATACATTAGACGAAAGATGGTGTTATATGCCAGAGCAAAAAACACTGCTTCACTCGAGAAGCTTGACAATAAAATGGACAAGTCCGTTCAACCAAAAAAAAAGATATTACAGAAAATGGCCTAAGCCCAGACCAGCTATGAACGAAATATTTCAATCCATTATCATTGGGGCTTTATCAGCCTGACCAGATCCAAACATATATATCTACATCTATCTATCTATCTATATATGTATGTATGTATGTATGTTCTAGTGTGGATGGCAAGCAGGCTAATATTTATTGGTTTTGATAGGACTTTTCATGGGTGTTATTTCAATATAGTATTATCTGAAAATAATTAAGTTATTAATGACTGAATGAAACGAAGAAATCCCCACATGAAAAATTATAGATAATCTTCTTCAATCTCAAAAAATTATATTGAATTGAGTATGATTGTATGTGTAATAGCATCTTCGGATTTTGGATGTGGGATGTAGATTTTTGGATTTGAAGGTGGAATGAGATTTTGGAGATGCAGATTTGGATGCTCCACTTGGATTCATTGATTCTCTTTGCTTTGGGACCCACATTGCTTTTGTGCTTCCTTGGATTCTGGTGCATCTAAATCACTTCCAAAGTCTATGTTATGGTCCCATGGGGAAATGGTATCGTAGAATCCCAGGAATGTTGTGATAGCTTTATCATTTTGCAATAAGTCAAACGATGTGTGATTTCATTGGTCTTGATTGGTGATTTTAGGTGATGGATGGTCAAGGTTGGTGATAGAGATGGTGGTGTTGATGAAAGGGTTGCTAGCAACAAACTCTTTATAGGAGCGATGGGTCGAACCTATTTTGATGTTGGAAGAAGTTCCCTTAGGATTTGCAAAAGTGTTACCAACTTCTTTAGTTTGTTCATCTTGAGATTTGTAGCCGATGCCTTGAAATCCTTGATTTGCATTAACATGTATGGGCTCCAAGATTCCTTGCTCATAAAGGTATAATCCTTTGCCTTGATATTTCATGGTTTGAGATATTCAATTTGCAATAGGATACTTGTCACTTTGGAAACAAGATGTAAATCGATCTTTAAATAGGCAGGAATCACTGGTAGTTTTAATTTGCTTTGTGGCGAGAAGACCAGATCGAACAATGGTGGTTAAACCAAGGTGATATGATTTTTGCGATAGATGGAATCAATGTGGGTGTTTTGACCTTGAGAGTGTATAGGATCATGAAAGGGCTTAGCACGGGTGCTTGGATTTTGATTTGGTCGGGGATGAACTTGGGCATGCTTTGGAAGAAGCTCTTGACGTATCTTGATTTGTTTTGTTGATAAGATGGATGAGTGTCATTTTGCTTCGATATCTCCTTTAGCGATTAATGTGTGGATAGACTCTTCTAGTTTCGCACATGGATTGGTGAGGGGTCTTTGACTCTTATGGGTTTTATGGATCTTGTGGATTTTGGATTTGATGGACCTTTGGAAATGATGGTATTTTCCCACATAGGTAGACTTGTAGGGATGATGGCTTCAGGAGGATCTTGGACATTCTTGATAGGCTTTGAGTGGATGACTGCATTGTCGACAACACACTTGTATTTGCTAAAGAGGGATGGCATTGGATTAGCGGTGTTACATGACTCCATAACTTTGCTCTTGTTATTCTGCCTAAGATTTTGTGCTAGTAGTGCTTGGAGGAAGTTCGTCAAGGCTGAGTTGTATTGGATAGGATTGGATTGTGGATTGTATGTTTGACATGATTGGTGGTTGGATTGATGGGATGGATTAGATTGCAAAGGTTTTGAGGATGAAGGATTTGCATAGGAGGTGGAGGTTATGAGTTGCTCGCATAAGGTTGGGAGTTTAAATATGGATTGGCTATGAGGGCCTTGGGCTAGAGTAGTGTTTCTCTTGTCAAAGGTACCATAAGGATGATCAATAGGTATTTGATTTGGATTTGAGGGATAGCTAGTGCTAGTTGGTTCTTGGTCTAAAGGCTCTTGGTTTTTAATGGTTTGTCGATTAAAGCCTATGGCAAGCTTGCTTGAAATAATGTCTTCAAAGGTATCATTGGGATTTTCATCTTGATCCACAAGACTATCATCATCATCATTTTCAAAGATTGGTTGTGACGAGGTGACTCATCAAAATGAAATGGATTGGTAATTGCCATGATTTCGTTTGGATGTGGAAGATTTTGGATGATTTGATGACTTTCGGATGCTTGATTTGGATTGGCTTCAATTGTTGGAATGATTTTTGATGTTGGGATTTGGGTTTGAATGAGGTTGAGGACTTTAATTAACTTGATGGTGGAATTGATTGAGGTCGATGACCTTGAGTAGCTTGATGATCTGATTGATTTTGGGATTTGGTTTAAGGGATCTAGGTCCTTAAACAATTTGATTTGGGATAAGTTTGAATGTTGGAGACCAAGGATTTTAGAGAGCTTGATTTCAAATCTTGGATTTGGAAGGTTTGGACCTTAGGATTTGCTTTGATTTTGAATGATTTTTGGATTTTGGAAGGATTTGAATTGACTTGAGAGTTCTAGGACCTTGGAATTGAGTTGATTGTTGAAGACCTAGGCTCTTAGATGGGGTTGATTTTGGGATTGGGGTTGGATTAGGATTTTTGGATAATTGGAGATTTGGGAGTGATTTGATTTGGATGTTTTAGATGCTTAGATTTGGGATGATGGGAATCAGGATGGTTTGATTTTTGGATGATTTGACTTTGGATGTGAGATGGACTATGGAGGTTGGTAAAATTGATTTTGAAGATTGAGGATCATAGAGGTTTGGATTTGGATGAGGTGATATGGATTTTTGGAAGATTTAGAACCTTAGATGGGGGTGATTTTAGATGATTTGAATTGATTTTCGATTTGGGAGTTGTTGGAATTTTCAAAGATTTTGGATGAGTGGATGACTTGGATTTTTTTTTGATTTTTGGATGGATTTGGGGTTGGTTTGACAAGATGCAAGATCTGAAATGGATTGATTTTTGGAGTTCGACCTTTTTGATCAAACTAGGGACCTTTGGATTTTGATTCACAAGACTTTGTTGTATTTGCTTGATGTTGATTCAACCTTTGAAAGTGGTGGATGGTTTTGGATTTTGAGGATTTTTGACATGTGTTTTTTTTGGCTTTGTTTTGGATTTTTTTGATTTTTGATAGGTTTCACACAAAGGTGCAAACTAATCAAGCACATGAACAACCTAATTTTTAAGTGGGAGTATTTGGCTTATGAGCTCATGAATATACATGAACTTGGTCGTGAATAGCATTGGCCCATGATCTCAGAGTGCTAACCACAAACTTGATTTTTGTTTGTTTGTGGCCTACTATTTTGGTTCCAAAGGTACATGGTGAGTAACTTCTAGGGGCTAATTGCTTAGCAATGCATCATAAGTTATGAACGACCGAAGGGTTCTCTAGCTAGGTTGAACAAGTGGCTTTCTAGGGGATGTCCTCATCATACTCGAAAGTACATGAGGCCGAAATCTGTGGATCAAAGTGTATGTCTAATGGCTTGGTGTGAGAGGGTAACCCACTCTTTGCTGTCACTTTGCAAGCTATAAAATTTCCTGCAAGCTTAGCTTTAACGCCAAATGTACCTTGAAGGGAGAGTTTTTCCCTAATTTTTATACCTTGCTAGAACACGTGAATTTGGTTTGCCACTTGGTGATGAAATCCAAGTCAGGCTCACTAAAAAGAAACTTAAAAAAAGACTAGTCTCTTTTGATTTCTAAGATCGCTTTGTGGTGCAAGGAAAGAGCATACTGGGGACTAGCCTTTTGGGTAATAAAAAGTGAATAAAGGGATGCTTTTGATTCCTAAGATCACCTTGCGGTGCGAGGGAAGAGCATACACATCCTTGTATCACACAAACACAAGCAAGTTCATTCTCCTTAGAAAATGTTAACTTGAGATGTGAAGACAAATACACACAAGTGATGCTTTTCATTCCGAAGGTCACCTTGCCATGTGAGGGAAGAGCATACACACCTTTGGATGCACAAGTCAAGCAAACTAGTCAATTCACCATAACAAAATGATTCAAACACACAAAAAGGGGTCTAAGATTGCTTCTTCATCAAACGAACCTACAACCCACATATTAGTAGTTTTATGCTATAATTTATCTTCAAACCAGCAAACCTGCAGCAAAGGGTCAATAAATAACATAAAAAACTAAAATAAACACCAGCAATGATTAGCGTTAGCCTTAAAAAACCAACCAGACAAGCAAATGTTTACTTAGAAGCACTTGCGCTGTTACATAGAGTGCATATGCTACACAGGGTGCGTATGTGTTGTTACACAGAGCGCTTGTGCCATAGAATAGAAAGCAAAATTTCAGAGAGCAAATACACTAAAAGTGATGCGCCTATGCTACAAGAAATGTAGATATGCTACGATTAGTTGTGCATACGCGATGATAGAGTGTTAATACATTCAAGTAGATTAAAGGACTTGAGAGGACACCTACACCACAAAAGAGTGCACTTGGCCACTCAGGAGTGCTCCTACACCACTCAAAAGGGCGTCTACACCAAAAATAGTGTGCAGGTAAACCCTTGAGGGTGCTTGCGTCACAAAGGAGTGCAACTGTGCACTCAGAAGGGTGCCTGCACCCAGGTAAACCCCTGAGGGCACTTGCGCCACAAAGGAGTGTGCTTGCACCACTCAGGAGTGCACTTGTGCCACTCAAGAGTGCACTTGCACCACTTAGGAGGGTATAGGGTTTAAGGCAAAATGGAGTGCAGAAACAAATCCAAGAGCAGATGTGTTGTTACACAGATGGCCTACGCCAAATTGGGAAAAACATCAACCCCTCGTGAAAAATCTGCAAAAATCACTCAAAACAACTTTGCAAACGTTAAAATTAGATAGGGACGTGTGTTCCACCGGTCGTGCCAAAATGTGCATGTTAAGATTTGAAACAGAAAGAAACTAAAGCAATGCAAACAAGAGGACAAATTCCAAACCTAGAACACCTCCGATTGAGCTAAGGAATGCAGACAAATGGTGAAAGGGAAACAAGATTCTCACCAACACAAACCTTGATGCCTATGGGATATGCTCAAGATAGTTGATGTTGTTGAGAGTTGATGCGGTTGCTCATTCCAACAACATGGTTGTGCTTTGCATTCAATTCCAACTCTTGGAAATGGCTTGAGGAATGTTGGATTTGTAGATTTGGGATGAGGAGGATGGATGGATATGATTAGATCTTGTGCAATGGAGGGATGGGGTTGATCCATACACAAGGGAAAATGAGAAGCCAACAAGTGGCGTCTTGTGATTGGTACATATGATCAGGGCAAAGATTGGAAAGAGATGGAGGATGATCTTCTTGATTGAATGGAGGGTGAGGATTGAGAAGTTACCTTTTGGAGCCATGTGCAAGGTTGACCTTGATTATATTTTAATCAAAGTGGTGGAGGAATGTGGAAATGATTAATTTGTTGATTAAACTTGATTTATTTAATCAAATAATGATGAGGAGGATTTTGGAATGAATTAATAAATATTTTGTATTTATTTAATTTATGAGTGGAATGTTGGGAGAATGGTGCGTTTAATAAATAAATGATTTATTTAATTAAAGGCGGAATTTTAGAAGAAATGCTTGGTTAGTTTATATAAATATATTTAATTAACATTAGAAGAATTGTTAAATTAATTAAATAAATATGATTTATTTAACTAATTCGATGATGCGGGAATGTGAGCGGTAATTAGTGTGATGTTAGGACACGGTGAGATTTAAGTGTCTACCTGTATATATACATATACATATATATTTGTATGTATATATGTATACATAATAGATACACATATATATTTGTATGTATACATAATACATACATACATACATACATACATATATTTGTATGTATATTACATGCAAATATATATATGCATAGATAGATAGATACATACATATATATACATGTATCATATATATATTATATATATATGTTATATATATATATATATGTATGTAATGCATGCATAGATACATACATACATATGATACATATACATATATACATGCATACATACATACATGCACATGTATGTATGTATGTATGTATATAGTATATACATATGATAGGTAAGTGAGGGTTTTATGGGGATCCTCACCCAAGGATAAATAAAAAATCTACAATATTTGATGAAAGATGGTGATACACACTGAAGCAAAAGACACTGCTTCACCCGAGATGCTTGACAACAAAATGGACAAGTCCATTCAACAGAAAAAATATTAATTACAAAAAATGTTCTAAGCCCAGACCAGCTATGAATGAAAAGCTTCAATCCCTTATCATTGGGTTTTATCAGCCTGACCAGACCCAAACCTAGCAGAGGAGGTTTTTTTGCTGTGCCTTTTGTCAAACCCCTTGCTGTGCTTGTAGAAGCTCCAGCCCCATCACCCTGACCTGGCAGAGATTTAGGTGGGCAATCTTCATGATATCGAAACTGGTCTCCCAGCACCTCCTCAATTTTTTGGGCAGAGCAGTACAGTTTACCATCTGCAAAAGAGGGTAGGGTAGACAGACTTGTAATCTCTAATTTTCTGTTTTTGTGAGTGGCAGTGAGATGTTTTTTTTAAATATTGCTGAAAGTTGACCAAATTTACAAAATATATGTGCCCAAATGCAGTCCACCATACAGAGGATTACATCAAAATGAAACAGTCTACCCCAGGGTTCTCAACCAAGAATCAAATCCTGAAAATATGAGCAGAATAAGGCCCCAAATTGGCAGCCAAAGCACAGTTCAAAACAACATACAGATTATCAGAAGGAACCAAAAAGCAGGGCAGAATCTTTACAGTTAATATTGATCTTTAACACACTTATTTAAGACAGTTTTGACAATATCCTCAGCATGATAATCGAGTAGTTTCTCAAACCAAGAGTGATCAACCAAAATTTCACTTTCAGTTAGAGTGGTCTCAGCTTCATGAACCACAGAGGCATCAATCTGCTTGTCTTCTCAAGCTTTAAGAGCTGCATCAACATCAACAGCCTGAACCAGGGTAACATTCAAGATAAAACCTAAAGCAACAGAGTGTGGGAGGTCACCTTCGTCATAAATTTTATCACCTGACTTATCCCTAAGATTCACATGAACAAGATTATTTCCAACAGCCAGCTGGCCAGTGTCGTGCGGAACCACTATAGGAGCAGCCTTAGAGAAGGAATCAGTGTCCCAGATAGTTTCTATGAATGGTAACTCCGTGCAATAAATTTAGTGAACTCCTCCTTTGGCACTTTCAGCAACAAAGTTACCTGCAAACCAACAGAGAAAAAGTGACCTCATTACAAATATCAGTAAGCGACCTCCTCTGTCCCTTAAAATTTTCATTGTTTCTTGCATTCCACAGAAACCGCAAAACCTCAGTAGACACAAGAAGCCACAACTTCCTATAAAATCTCTGCAATTTTTAGCAAAGCCAATAGATCCAAACAAGATATCAAGCCAAGAATTACAATCCTTATCAGCACACACAGTCCACCCACCCAAGAACCTAAATAAATTTCACACAACTTTAGCAAACTGACAACCAAGGAAAACATTAAAAGAACTCTCATTCACTTTACTCAAAGAACAAGGCTCTTTACTGAACCGAGAGGCAGTCAAAGTGGCACCCCCAACAAGTTTCTAATGCAGTAACAACCATCTAAAGCAATATTTTTTTGGTTCAATGCAGTAGAACCAAATGCAATCTAATCTAGTTTGCCACTGCTTAGGGAAATCCTCAAGACCCGGCTTATCATTTAAAGAAACAAATGCCTCCTGGGAAAGAGATAACTTATCATACAGAGCACTGTTAGGGACTTAAAGTAGAGGAGGACCCTCACCCCACTTCACATTCTCCCAAATCTTAGTATTAAAGGAGAAAGTGACAGGCGGAGGAAGTCTTTGGAGAGATTTAGACATTAGGGTATAAGTTTGTCTATGAGAGTCAGGGAGCATGAACTTTATCTTGAGTTCCTACCAAGAAAGAGGAATCCCATGACCAATCACATTTGCAAAGGACTGTATACCTTTAAAGAACCGCCATCTAGCAGAGGATCCTCTGCTAAGAGAGAAGTGCTCATTGTCACAAGATAAATTCCACCAAAGAGATCTAAATTCCTGACAATTTCTGCCCCTACTAAAGAAAGCTTCATGCTCGACCAAGAGATGTCTTACTGATTCCCAGGCTTTACAGATACTCCCCAAAACAGTAGAATGTAGTGAGATGCTTAACAACCATTGCCAGATCTTTACAAATATTAGACAGCCCCATGTATTAATGGAAAACTGCCAAAATCTCCTTATGGAGAACATTGATATCGCCTTGCAAATCTTGTAACTGGGCTTCCCGAGAACTGTTGATGGTTTGCTGCACCTCTGCACCCAGAGACGGAGAGGGGTTGACTTCTGGAAGAAGCACATGAACAATCCAGCCCTAGACAGTTTGAGCAACACCATATCCTCCATTTTCTACATGAAATCAGCGACAATTGTCGCTCAAGAATGAAATATGCCTTAGTTCTTGAGCCCATCATCTCCAAAAACAAATTTCATTGCCTCAACATGAGGAAAAGAGAAAGTTCTGCAAAGCCTTCTGTCTGAAGCCGCTTCATGGTAGAAAGGATCTCAAACTCTCCTTGTGTTAGTCTTGAAGCCATACCTACAAGCAAACCAGCAACAAAGAGCCAAGACAAATCTGCAGACCACATCCACGTGTCCAAGCAAAGATAACTGGCTTGAATAATTGCCTAGCAAGGCAATAAACATGGAAACATTGCCAATCCATTTGGACACTAAAACAACATTATTATCCAGCCCCTCATAGCCTTCTAGAGAAGCCAGATATTACTGCTTGCTTCTAACGAAAAATAAAATTTCTTTTGCTGAAATATTTGCAAATAATTCTAAAAAATCAAAGTCAAAAGCCTAAAGAGAGGTGAGGGTGAATAACTAGAATCAGGGAGGTCTACCTAAACCCAAAAGAGGCCCTAAGGCCACCCAGGCATCAGCACAATCATTGACAATTGTAGAGAAGGGGGCTTGCTTAATCCCAGCATTAGCGAGAAGGTTGACAACTTTGTTGCATTCTCTGAAGCAATTGGTGAAGAAGATATCATCAAAACCCTTGCAAAGGACAAGAGCTTCTTCCAAGAGACTTCTGCATTTCCAACTCATATAAAACATTTTATTGAATGCTGTGATCACAACCCAGGAATCACCTTCCACTATCGGTTTCTTGTAGTCGACTTAGGTAGCCACGGAAAGACCTTTAACCTTTGCCAACTACTCTACCTCAGTATTTGTCTTGAAACAACGAAAGAAAGACCCCTCTTATTCCTCACTATGCAGAAAATCAAGGTCAGTCATATGAATGAATTGGAATCTGTAAAATCTTAGCTCTCCTGTCAGGATCATATGATCTGCGATTATGGAATTGATCCCACGAGTGCTGATTTAAACCAAATCTGTAAATCTCATCTCTGCAAATTTCCACAATTTCCTTTTCCACTCACCTCAAAGTATTCTGTTTGTTCCCACTTAAAAACTGGTTCTTGTGCTTCTTGGTTTGCATATGACATGGGAAATTACACCCTTCTGTCAAACGACGGAAGGGATGCTGAGTCAACAACTTTTGAACAAGATTGAGGATAGCAAGCAGTCATGTGTGGGCATGCACCCGGGAATGCTGTTGTAGTGCTGATATCACTAGATGATTCTTTTTAGGTCTGTGACGTGTCCTAGAAGGTGTTCAATACACATGTTTGCTAGATGTTCAAAATGCATTAGGGTTTGTTCTTAAAAACAACACCCTAGTGTGAAAGTTAACTATTTCACACTTCAAGGCAGCTCATGATGGTAAATTAGAGGGAAAACAACTGTGTCCAATTTTGAATTTTATTTTTGAAATAGGTTGATCATTTCGGTGACTGCATAAGCAACTTCTAGAGGTTTCCTTGTAAGCTTTTCAGTAGCTGCCTGGTGCTCCTCTGCATCAGGGAAAAGTATCTCAATCTACTTGAATAGTGATATGTAAAACACTGGAGATAGTCTCCTAATGATCACCACTTATGGATATCTTTATTGCCAACTCTTCTAACACCTCCAAACACTGTTAAATTGCTTAAAATGAATGTGTTTACAGTCATACGGGTTAATTTAACATGCCAAGATGAAAGAACACTCAAAATATAGATAAGAACATGCAAAGAAAATGCACACAAGAAACTGCAACAAACAATTAACCATGTGGAAACCCGTAATAGGTGAAAACTCTAGCAAGAGACAATAAAACACTCCTCATTTGACTAAGACAGTCAAGTACAGATGTGTTACAATGCCTCAAGGGCAATATGGAGCCATAACAATGTTTGAAATACACTCCTCACACTTGCAAAGTGCCCCTGCAACCTAGAAACCTGTCTTCACACTTTCATGTACAAAATGAATGTAGAAATGAAGGAATTCTTGAGAGCCATGTTGGAATTATAAACAATCTTATTGGAGGAGCATTAAGAGTGATATTAAATTATATTTAGGACTGATATAAATCAGCAATATAACTGAAAACAAATCAGATTTAGGGTTTAGGGTATACTTCATTACGAGAAGTGGTAGACTCCTCTTTATTGTTTTGTGGCTTCTTGTCTTCACCAATTTGCCCTCTTCCTCTAGAAGATCCTCCTCTTCCTCTTGAGTTGTTCTGTTGCTTCCTAGCAAATTTCTCTTCAGCTCTCAAGGCACACTGATAAGCTTCTTCTGCTGATCTCACTCGAATCATACTAAACTAATCTAGAACAACAAAACAAAGTCCATTGATATATCTTGCAACCTTTTCCTCATCATCCTCAACATGACCAGCTCATATGCTAAGCCGGTAAAATTCTTTAGTGTATGCTTGGACACTTAATTCCTTCTGTTTTAGGTTGTGCAACTGTCTCAGTAAATTGAGATGATAATTAGCAGGAAGAAATTTTGATTTCAACTTTGCTACCATCCGATCCCATGTCCGAATCTTCTCCTTCCCCTTCCCTTTGTTGATCCATTTGCACATGATCCCACTAAAGGGATGCATGATCCATTAGCTTGGTACTTGCCAATTTCACCCTTTGCGGGTCTTCTACAGATTTATATTCAAAGTATCTTTCCATCTCTGAGATCCAATCGATCAACTCTTCTGCATTCAAACTTCCCTTGTAGTACATAATCTCCATTTGCAATTGATTTTGGATAATAGACATAGCCGTTATGAAGGGCTCGTTCATATACTTCCCCTCCTTGTTCCACTAGTTCTTCTGCTTCTTCTTCTTCTTCACTTACATTCTCCACTGGTACTCCTCTTCTTTGTGTTGTTTCCAAGGCTTCTAGCCTTCTCAATATCTCTGCTAATCCATCGTCTACATGAGCCATCTTTTCTTGCAATGAATTCACGAGACAACAAATCATGTTCTCTCAACCAGCTCTGATACCACTTGATGTAGATGAAGCCAAGTTGCCTAATGAAAGGCATTTGGATTCGCAGCGACCATTTGCAAGAAATAATTAAAATTTTCTTTTTAAATTTAAAGGCATAGATAGTTCTGGAAATGATAAATAATCAGCTAAACTATTATATTCAAGGGAATAACCACTTACAATCCTCTAGTGGTCATGTCCAACGCTTGTCAAAACATAGTATTTGTTACAGACATTGACCAACTCATACAAATACAACTCTAAAACTGCTCATGGAGACACAGTAACCAAACTTTAAAACAAACATATATTGAACTACAGAATAGTCCGATGGTCATCTACAACCAATTAAGCAATGGGTTCACACACAGATTCGAATACCAAATAAATATGGAAAGAAGACAGAAATATGACTCCACAAACTTTATCTCACAGCAACTGCTGAGTTCCAACTCTACACGTCTCTTCTAATACTAACAAAGGTTCACACACAGATTCGAATACCAAATAAATATGGAAAGAAGACAGAAATATGACTCCACAAACTTTTTCTCACAGCAACTGCTGAGTTCCAACTCTACACGTCTCTTCTAATACTAACAAAAATACATATTTTAACTCCATACGTCTCTATCAAAGAATTTTCTATACTTTTTCTGTCACACTCTCCAGTGTGGAGTATTACTCCAACAAATAATCGAAAGGCACGGAATTTGGTAGTTGCGTTAACTATACATGATATCAAAATTTAAGTTTAGACATTCATATAACGTATCAAATTCAATATTAAAATTAAATCTGAAAAATGTAATAAACATGACTGAATTGATCAGTGATAGGCTGATAACAATATAGCAGCAATACAAACATTAAAATTAAAGTAAAACAAATTTTTTTGTCATTTTGCAAAATATATCATGATTCATAGTTTAACTTTATATCACTGATGGTGACAACAATATAGCAGCAATAAAAAGTTAAGATAAAAATGTCTGCTTTCATTCTTAAAACTTCAATCTCAGTTTTCTATAGACATACCAGCATAAAAAAATATAGTACTAGTACTAAGTACAAGTATGCCTCATTTGGGCTATCAATATCAAAAGAGCTCTCTGAATTTGGGTTGCTCTGTGGCTCAAGCTATGGCTCATCAAGTGGAATCCCCACCAATTCTGGGTTTTCCTCGTCAATCTGTCTAACATCTTTAGGATAAACATTCCAACATGTGGTTGGAGTTTGTTGATACTCAGGAGTTTGCCAATCTTGAAGTCTCAAGGCACAATGAGTTGAAACTAACTTCTCCACTCATCTAGAGGTAGGCCCATTCTTGTTAATCGAAGGGATGAAGCTATAGATGGACCAATTCCTCTTTGTAGTAGAGGAGCTAGTAACTTGCGAGAGTAGGTGAATGGCAAGCCGCTTCAACTGTAGTGTATCCTTCCCATGCCATGCCTACCATCCAATAGGGTCTTTTTGTGCAAGAGTGATCGTATCCACCCTAGCCTTTGGTTTGTTGAATGTAGGATCCCAAAGATTGAGAAATTGAATCCACTCCTTTCGAAGTCTACTTCTATCTTTATTGCTATACATCTTCCCAAGGGCCTTCATAAACCTCTCCTTTACCTTATCATCATCAGGAGGAGCTCTGCTAGGTCTAGTTGCGTACCACTTGGGATTAAGAGCACATGAAGCCATATGAAGAGGGGTTTTCATTTTGTTCCACCCCTTTGTGACAATAGGTTCGATATGCTTGTCATAGAATGCTTACCAAGGATAGCTTACTTAATTTGATCAAGCATGCTGTCAAAAGCCTCATAAATCTTCCTAAGGCTAGGAAAGCCTATATCGGCATACTTGATTACCCACACAATAGGTGATATGAGAGAGCAAATATATCTGCAAGCAACATTTAAAAAATTAAAAAAACGTTAACATTATCAAGCATCCTTTGTCTCACCTTCTTCCTTTCTTCTATCTTTGATCCAACCCACTTCTTCCACTCTCCATGAACCACCATGGATTGTAGAGCCTCCTGCACCTCCAACATTCTCTCTAACAAAATGAAATAGCTAGCATATCTAGTCTCAATTGGTTTGAGGAATTCTTTCTTCAAAGAAGATTGAAATACTACAAATGATGTGGTTACATACAAACACTTCTACATCTCTAGCTTTGGCCATCATTGTTGTCATCCAATCTATTTTTTTGATGTCTTTCAAAGCATGCATGCAACATGGAATCAAAAAAATGTGTTGGGAAGTGCTCTCAATTATCAAACCAGCAAACTTACAAATATGAGCTGAATCTATCACAAATTGCACAACACTAGAAGGCTAACCTCTTATGTGGCCTCCCTCAAAAGGCCAAATTGGTAATCAACATCCTTATGTTTTCTAGAGCAAAAAATAGCTCTAAGAAAGTATGAACCAACATGACATGTAACAATTATATTAATGAGTGGCCGGTGTTGAATATTGGTCCACCCACTCATGACAATGGAATGACCTGTCCTAATACATGTTTGTCTGATGTGCTCCATCAATACATTCACCTTTAAATATTGTTTGTCAAGGACGAAGGTAGGCAATCTGTGTTCCTTGGGGGCTACGTAAGAGGGTCCAATTGTGTTTGTTTTTCTCAACATATGTATGAAATAAGTAGACTTTGCTACATGAAATGGGATGGCACGGGCATACAAAAATTTGGCCATGGAATCATTAGCATCCTCACATTGTTGCAAATTCAACAACCCCGCCACTATATTTTTTGCACTTGTAATAGAAGCGGCCTTCCTCTTCCCTCTATCATAACTATCTCCAGTTGATACATTGTAATACTCTTGAATAGATGGCAATGGCGTGGATGCACGTCTACTAGTAGTAGTTTTTGCCTCTCTCTGCAACCAACTTTGTCATTTCAACCATAGTTTGCAAACTTGGACTCAGAAAACAAAAATTTTCCAACTTGGCGAAAACTTGGCAAAGACTCAACAACTTGAAATATACGTAAATTCTTGCAAAAACATAAATTTTATGCAAAATACAGCTACAAAATGTATCAAATGAGTTTGGGAGGGGTTTGGAGGCAATGGCCCTAACGAGGTCGATGGGTAGTGCCCCTCACAGAGGTTTGGAGGCAGCGTCCCCAATCCCAGGGTCTTGTGGGTGTCAAGGGGCAACACCCCTCACGGAGTCCGGGGATAGTGCCCCTGGCGTGTTCCCTATCATGGTACAAGGTAGTGCCCCCCGTCACCAGGCCCAAATGAAGACCTTCAAAATCACACAAACCTTCATGGCGTATGCCATTTTCATAATTTTTTTAAAGGCAAAAAAAATGTTTTTTCAGTGTTTGAAGTTTGAACCACGTTCAATGAAATATAATTTCCCAGAAAAATTAAATATTTATGCGAAAATTGAGTTTAAGAACTGCTTATTTCAACAAATTGGATTGCTTGAACAGAAAATAACTTATTGAAGGTAAATAACCACAAACAGGAGTTTTTTTCTAGATTGCATTATACTTCAATCATCTTATGAATTCTCTCAGAATTTATTCAGAATTTGCAGAACTTAACAAACTAACAAGAACCTGGACTTTTTGCTGTTATGGAATATATACTTGCTGTTAAAAGTCCAGAACCTCTGTTTGGTGCAGCGCCTGGATATTGAGAAGACCTCCAGTACAAAAAATCAGCTTCTTAAGTCCACGTGATGCCTGGATGATGAGATATTCAAAGTAACAGAGTACATTTCAGGCCCAGATTGCAGCGATTCAGACTCAGACAAGCAACACGTCCTCCCAGACTGACCACAGATCGATTCCTTTCTTCACATTCACTTTCAGCCAAGTAGACATCTTGAATTTGCACAGGAGACTTAGATAGTATCAAGCATTGGCATGGGGTTTTCGTCCCATTCAATTTAGGGCCAAGGGCTACGTCCTGGTGAAAACGTTCTTCATAGTTTGACAGAGAATAAAAATCATAATAATTTCTGAATGCCCTCCACTCCAAATCGACTCTAATTAATAGAGAAGAAGTTACCAAAAATCCTCTACAAAAAGGCAAGCGATCTCTCTCAATAAAACTGAAGTTTCCAAAATCAAACTCCCAAAGGCAATCAATATCCACTTAAGATAGAATATTTCCATTTTGAAGAAAATCAAACGTCTTTTTCCTTCATATGAGTGCTCAAAGCTGATTTTAGCAATCATTTTTTTTTAATTTACCAAGCTGAGATGGTAAACGGCCCCCACCATTATTCAAATATGAATAATTAAATAAATTAAATCGACTATAGACTTTTAGCTTTATTTAACTATTCCAAATTCCCTTGCAATTGGCTATTCTCCTAATTTCGGGAATTAACAGATTAGGAAATTAGTCCGTAATTATTACCAGATGAAGAGGGACATTACAGTCCTCCCTTCCTGGGATTGTTGGTCCTCTAGCAACCTCAAATTGGGGTGCTGCAGAATCTCTTCCCCTTCCCATGTTGCATCCTCATCAGGTAAATCCTTCCATTTGATATTCTCGGAACACTTTACTTCTTAGCTTCCTTTCTCTCCAATCTGCAATACCCTTAGGAACTAGCACCAATTTTCCTTCTTCATTAAGTGGAGGAAGCTCCGGAGATGCTTCAACCTGCTAACCCAATGCCTTTTTGAGGCAAGAAACGTGGAAGACGTTGTGAATCTTACTGCCCTCAGGAAGCTCCAATTCATATGCCACTTGACCAATTCTCCTCACTATCTTGTAAGGTCCATAAAAGTGTGGCTTAAGTTTTTCTGCACCACTTTTCTTCAATGAGGATTGTCTGTATGGCTGCAACTGCAGAAAAACTAAGTCTCCAATCTCAAATGATCTCTCACTTCTGTGCCTATCCGCATACATTTTCTGCTGGTTCTGTGCAAGTTGCAGATTGTCCTTCAATGCCTTGAGAATATCTTGATAGTTTTGCATTGTCTCCTTGGCCCGTGGAACCTTACTATCAAAAAAGGCCAAATCTACAAACGATAAGGCATCATATCCGTATAAGACTCTGAAGGGAGACATGCCAATCGACATGTGGTAGGTAGTATTGTAGCAATACTCACCTAGATGCAACCATCTGATCCAAGCACGCTGTTGCTCTGAGACATAATTCTGTAGATATCCTTCAATCCATTTATTTACTATCTTTGTTTGACCATTGGTTTGGGGATGGTAGCTTGTGCTTGGTGTCAACTCTGTACCTGCCAAACGAAACAACTCCTGCCAAAACATGCTTAAGAATCTGCTGTCACGATCACTGACGATCACTTTGGGGAGCCCATGTAACTTGAACACCTCTCTGAAGAATAATTGCCACTTGAACTGCGGAGTAATTTGTGGATATAGCAAAGAAATGGGCATATTTTGTCAATCTATCCACAACTGCAAATATGCAATCTCTACCTTGGACACGTGGCAACTCTGTGATAAAGTCCATGGATATTCCTTCCCACTTCTGTTCAGGTATCGACAATGGCTTTAGAAGTCCATCAGGGAACGTGTGTTCCGCCTTGTTTTGCCGACAAGCCAGGCATTCTCTGACATATTGCAAAACATCATCTTTCAATCCCTTCCAGGTGAACCTCTCACGAATCTGAGGATAAGTTTTGAAGAAACCTGGATGTCCTGTTAGGGGGGTATCATGCATAGCCCTCAAAATTCTAGCCTTTAGCTTCGATCCTGGGACAAGATAAATTCTGTTCTTATAATAAATGATGTCACTGACTATTGAATATCTGTCATCTTGTACCCGGCCATCAATCAAATCACAAGCAAAAGTGTTTTTGGTATATTCGGCCACTAATTGAGATTTCCAATCAGCTGAAATCTCTCTTCTGGAAAGAGCATCGGCAACAATATTCTTCTTCCCCTTAATATATTCCACATCGAAGTCATAACCTTGAATCTTGCTCACCCACTTTTGCTACTGTTCGTTCAAGTCCTTCTGCTCTAGAAAATATCTGAGACTGTTGTGATCAGTCCTAACCACGAATTGAGCCCCCACTAAGTACTACCTGAACTTAGCTAGCGCATGCATAATCGCTAGCATCTCCTTATCATATGTGGAGTACAACCTCTCTGTGCCCCTCAACTTTCTGCTCTCGTATGCAATCGTATGTCGATTTTGCATTAGGACTGCACCAATTCCCTGACCCGATGCATCACACTCCAAGACAAATGGCTGTGTAAAATTTGGCATTGCTAATACTGGACATGAGCTCATGACTTCTTTGAGCTTGTCAAATGTTACTTGTGCCTCCTCAGACCAAAGAAATGCACCCTTCTTAGTAAGGTTTGTCAAAGATGACGCCAACTGTGAGAAACCTCTCACAAATCTCCTATAATAAGTGCACAAACCCAGAAAGCCTCTCAAATCTGATATGTTCTTCGGTGGCGGCCAATGTAGAGTGGCCTGTATCTTCTCTTGGTGTACTTTCACACCATCAGCTCCAATCACATGTCCGAGATAGAGTATCTTAGTCATCTTGAACTCACACTTGGAAGCCTTCGCATAAAGCGATTAAGCCTCCATGATACCCAACACTACATCCAAATGATGCAGATGATCCTCCCAAGTCCTGCTATATATCAAGATGTCGTCAAAGAAAACCAGCACAAATTTCTGTAACTGCTCACGGAATATGTGATTCATGCATGACTGAAATGTGGCAGGTGCATTTTTGAGTCCGAATGGCATGACGAGGAACTCAAAATGTTCGTAGTGACAACAAAAGGCAGTTTTATGAATATCTTCGTCTCGAACTTGTATCTGATGGTAACCCGACCTGAAGATCAATCTTGGAAAAATACACGACCCTGTGTAACTCATCAATCAACTCGTCAATCCTGGGAATAGGATGTTTGTTCTTTATTGTCTTCTTATTCAAAGCCTTGTAGTCTATGCACATACGCATAGTCCCATCCTCCTTTACTAGAACAACAGACGAGGCAAACGTACTAGAACTAGGCCGGATGTGTCTCATGCTCAGGAGCTCCTTGATTGTCTTCTCAATCTCCTCCTTAAAATGGCGTGGGTGTCGGTAGGGCGTAGTTATGACTGGTTTAGCCCCTTCCTCAAGCTGAATGACGTGCTCGAACCCACGATTAGGTGGTCGACCTGGAGGAGTGTCTCCAAATACTACATTATGCTTATCCAACACTTTTTGGATGTCAACATGGTATTGTGGCTTGCTGTCGGAGGTAGGCTTGGTAGAAACAAAGCACTGTACTGCCCAATCCACCTCTCCATGTCTGAATAAAGCCTCCACCCTCCTAGCTAACACTACTCGAGGACCATCATCAGTCATAGCGTTTAGCACAATCTTTTTATCACCAACCATAAACTCTAATTCCATCTTGTGGAAGTCCTGACTGTACCTCCCATGTGACTGCAACCACTGCAATCCCAAAACTGCATCAATATTACCAAGACCTAGTACATAGAAGTCATCAGTCAAGGTGTAATCCCCAATCTGGACGCTAAGCTGGGAAACCATCCTGGTGCAACTCAACTGAAAACCATCTGCCACAGTTAGATTGAATCCCGAGAACTCCTCAACCTGTAACCCACGCTTCACCAGTAAACCCTCATCGATATAATTGTGCGTAGCTCCACTATCCACCAAGTAGACCATGCGTTGTCCTTTAAGGACTCCTTTCAAATGGAATGGATGAAGTCTAGGGACTCCAGATAATGAGGCTATGGTACTCTGGGGGGTCTCCTTAACTCTCGTATCTTCCAACTCTAACTCTGGAGGCTGCTCCTCCTGTCCAATGTCATCTCCCGCATGTATCTCATGATCATCCTGCTCCTCATCATCTGAGATGACCTCAATCAAATGAACCTTGCCTTTCCCAAGGCAACGGTGGCCAGGCTCACATGGCTCCTTGCAGTTGAAGCATAACTTTTTCCTACGTAGTTCATTTCTGGATTCCTGTTCAGATTTCGGTAGGATGTTCTTTTGCTGATTGAAACTTTTTTGTTTTGGCTGAAATCCACCGAAAGCCTTCTTCTGAGGCTGGAAGGGAGGTGGAGTCTCCAAATCAAGGGCTAGGCCAATGGCGTCATGTAGTGTAATAGGCTTATGAGCCTTTACTAAACCCTTCAATCTGTCACTCAGACCCTCGACAAACAACATAACTCGCCTCTCAGTCATATCAAGAACCATGACTGCTATTTTCTGAAACTCATTGATGTAGGTCTCAACATGTCCAACCTGCTTCAGCTGAGCCAAATCCCTGTAATAGAACTCCGCATGCTTCTGGTCAAAGCGTTCAATCAGTTTATTAACAAACTCCTCATATGAGTGTATCAAGGCATGATCCTGTGATACCAACCCATGGTGCCACCATTCATATTCTATGCCCTCCAGATGCATCGTAGCAAATTGTATAGCCTTATCCTCTTCCATAGGTTTCAAGGACAGGAAAGTGTCAAGTTTATGTACCCATGATCTGGCACTTATCTTCCCGCTTCCATCAAAGGTTGGTACAGGAACCCTATTCAATGCTTCCTTGAATTCTTGGGGTTGAGTGCCCTGTCTTGTTGGTCTTCTGAGTCCCCTGTCTTGCCTTTCCAACCTGAATTTGGTTTTATCTTTTCGCTGATTCATAAATTGATTCAGATTCATTAATTGTCTTACATCAGGTGGAAGGGTTATGTATTCATCATGGGCCACCATAACATCATCAGTGATGTGTGTCTCTTCCTCTACTTCGGGGATTGCTTCTTCTTCAGTTTGTTTTGGCAAAAAGGTAGGACAAAGAGGTCGATCAGACCTTGTGCTTGCTACCCTAACAGCATTAGAGGCTACTCTACCTTGATTTCCTTGTCCAACATCGCTTCTGCTGTGATGACTACTTGATCTCCTGGATCTTGTATGGTCCATTCTCATTTGACCCATGGCTGTGATCATACAATCCTGGAATTGCTGTAGCATTTCCTGTTGTTGTTGGGCAAAGGTGGTCAAGAAATTATCAAGCTGATTATTCAAATCCCTAGGCGGGCTTTCACCTCTTCTTTCACCCATTTCTGCTTCAGCTGGGATAATATCAGCTCCTTCTTCTTGCTGTCCTGACTTGCTTCTGGTGTAATATCTATGTGATCCTACCTCTCTAGAGTGCATAGAGTCAAATCAACTGACATGCAATACTGAAACCCCAACAGGTTGGCAAGATTACTAGCTCTGATACCATTGAAATATAAATTCTCGGAAAAATTAAATATTTATGCGAAAATTGAGTTTAAGAACTGCTTATTTCAACAAATTGCATTGCTTGAATAGAAAATAACTTATTGAAGGTAAATAACCACAAACAGGAGTTTTTTTGGATTGCATTATACTTCAATCATCTTATGAATTCTCATTTGACCCATGGCTGTGATCATAAAATCCTGGAATTGCTGTAGCATTTCCTGCTGTTGTTGGGCAAAGGTGGTCAAGAAATTATCACGCTGATTATTCAAATCCCTAGGCGGGCTTTCACCTCTTCTTTCACCCATTTCTGCTTCAGCTGGGATAATATCAGCTCCTTCTTCTTGCTGTCCTGACTTGCTTCTGGTGTAATATCTATGTGATCCTACCTCTCTAGAGTGCATAGAGTCAAATCAACTGACATGCAATACTGAAACCCCAACAGGCTGGCAGGATTACTAGCTCTGATACCACTGAAATATAAATTCTCGGAAAAATTAAATATTTATGCGAAAATTGAGTTTAAGAACTGCTTATTTCAACAAATTGCATTGCTTGAACAGAAAATAACTTATTGAAGGTAAATAACCACAAACAGGAGTTTTTTTTGGATTGCATTATACTTCAATCATCTTATGAATTCTCTCAGAATTTATTCAGAATTTGCAGAACTTAACAAACTAACAAGAACTTGGACTTTAATGCTGTTATGGAATATATACTTGCTGTTAAAAGTGCAGAACCTCTATTTGATGCAGCGCCTAGATATTGAGAAGACCTCCAGTACGGAAAATCAGCTTCTTAAGTCCACGTGATGCCTGGATGATGAGATATTCAAAGTAACAGACTATGTTTCAGGCCCAAATTGCAGCGATTCAGACTCAAACAAGCAACACGTGCTCCCAGACTGATCACAGATCGATTCCTTTCTTCACATTCACTTTCAGCCAAGTAGACGTCTTGAGTTTGCACAGGAGACTTAGATAGTATCAAGCATTGGCATGGGGTTTTCGTCCCATTCAATTTAGGGCCAGGGGCTTCGTCCTGGTGAAAGCGTTCTTCATAGTTTGATAGAGAATAAAAATCATAATAATTTCTGAATGCCCTCCTCTCCAAATCGACTCCAATTAATAGAGAAGAAGTTACCAAAAATCCTCTACAAAAAGGCAAGCGATCTCTCTCAATAAAACTGAAGTTTCCAAAATCAAACTCCCAAAGGCAATCGATATCCACTTAAGATAGAATATTTCCATTTTGAAGAAAATCAAACGTCTTTTTCCTTCATATGAGTGCTCAAAGCTGATTTTAGCACTCTTTTTTTTTTTAATTTACCAAGCTCAGATGGTAAACGGCCCCCATCATTATTCAAATATGAAAAATTAAATAAATTAAATCGACTATAGACTTTCAGCTTTATTTAATTATTCCAAATTCCCTTGCAATTGGCTATTCTCCTAATCTCGGGAATTAACAGATTAGGAAATTATTCCATAATTGTTACCAGATGAAGAGGGACATTACATTCAAATCCCTTAAAAAGTCCTTCCAATTTGCTTTAAATTGCTCAAATGCTGCTACTGTGTGATGGACAGGCTTGAATAGGGTTTTTATAGCCTCTAAATCGTGGATTTTTTGTGTTTTTGGTGTGTATTTTCCGCATTTTTCCCACATATAGGGCATGTAAATCTATGCGGTGAGTTTTTCCCACGGATTCCCTAGAAACTCGCTAGAAATGGGAAAAACTCGCCGAAAACTTGCGAAAAACTTGGGGACTTTTTTTCCAAAAACATAGCGAGTTTACTTCATGAGTACTGACGGCAATTTTTTTAGTGAGTACTCCGTGACTTGTTGAGTATTCTAACTATTATTTCAACCCTCTGTTCCAATGTTATTTCCCCACAAACTACATAGCGAGTTTACTTCATGAGTACTGACGGCAATTTTTTTAGTGAGTACTCCGTGACTTGTTGAGTATTCTAACTATTATTTCAACCCTCTGTTCCAATGTTATTTCCCCACAAACTCCAACCCTATGTCCACTCTCACCTAATAAATGGTGCCCAACCCTACATAAAAATCAGTTTTGCAAATATGACACAACCAATGTTTGCTTTTGGTTTGCTTATTGCCCAAAATGGTGACAAGTTGCATCAAGGGCTTTTTGGAACTGAATGTCTTTTGCAAAATCCTTGAGAGTGGGTGAGGGGCATGCAAAACGGTTTGTTGCAACAACATTTGCATTTTCAGAAGAATAGGAACCCCCAACACTCCCTTAAACTTCATTTTGCCTTGGGTTTATGTTGACATTTACTTCTTCACTTTGCATCTCACACTCATCATTGTTGCTTATTTTTACTTGCAAAGAAATGTGTGATAGGCTGCTGTAGGACTCTGGTTTTGTGTGGCTAATAGCAAAAAGCAAACTAAAAAAAGCAAACAAAGTCCCTATTATTATACAGCCATGATGATCGTAGAGCATACCCTGTAGTAGCTGAAAATGACCTTCAAAGAGTGCCTGTAGCTTGCAAATCATCTTACTCTTTCCTTTTGTCCTCTTCTAAGCTTCTTTCCTTCCTCTTCTTCTGTATTCAAGCGGCTGAAAAACTCAAACCAAAAGGTAGACAAAACAAAACTATGCTTATGTTTTAACTTTGGAGGCTTTTAGCGTTGCATAAGGGGTGTGTGAAGCCTTGTGGCCCTCCATGCTCCTTTCGAACTTTTTTTAATCAATGCAAGTATTGTTTAAAAAAGAGATGAATTATTTTCCCCCATCTGGGATGTCTGAACATCCCCTAGACAGTCAAGGGATGTCTCAGATGTTACTGGTCATCTTGGGGACTGGCAAACATTCCACAAGTTTTTCTGACATCCAAGGGATGTTTTGGGGTTTTGCAAAAAATTGGGGATGGCTAGGGGACATTCCCACCATCCTGCCATTCTGTAAATGCCGTTGGGGCTGGGGATGTTTCCCCATGTAACCTTGGCTGTAACCATACAAGAGCATTATTATGATAGTAATTTGGTAAAAAACTTGATTGAATTAATTATGAGCAAAACGCTCAGCAAAATATATACAGGATTTACAAAGAAAGCAAGTTTCTGAAATAGAAACAGCAGAAGATCTTTTTATAGCTAAAATACATGATTGACCATTAACTAAAAATAGCATGGAATAATATTCTAATACCCTCCCTTAATGTTCAATCTATCAACTACACCAAGAGACCCCCTGAATTTTACAAACTTATCTGGACCAAGGGACTTGGTGAGGATATCGGCTGTCTAATCCTCCGTCGGAACATACAGCAACTGAACTAATCCGTCTTCAAGAAGCTTTCTGATGAAATGACAATGAGTTTCTACATGCTTGGTTCTTTCATGGAAGACTAGATTTTTGGCAAGTTTGAGAACTCCCTGATTATCATAGAACAAGGGAGTCAGACCTGCTTGAGATAGTTGCATATCAGCAAGCATCCGGCGAAGCCAAATTGCCTCACAAGCTGCCTTAACTACTCCCCGATACTCTGCTTCTGTCGAGGAGAGAGCTATTGCCTGCTGCTTTTTACTAGTCCATGTGACTGCACCGGATCCCAAATTGAACACATACCCAGAGGTAGATTTCCTGTCATCAACTAAACCTGCCCAATCTGAGTCCGTGAAACCACTGAGTCTAGGATCGTGACTCCTTGAGTAAAGAAGTCCATAATCAGAAGTGCTCTTCACATAACGCAGCACACGCTTCGCTGCTACCCAATGATCAGCCTTGGGGGCTGTCATGAAGCGTGAAATGTAGCTCATTGCAAAACTGATGTCATGTCTAGTGGCAGTGAGATAGATGAGGCTGCCCACTAGTTGTCTGAACAATGATTCATCCACTATAGGTGAGTCTGACTTGGCTGACAACTTAAGCCCTTTTTCCATGGGTGTGGAGGCAGGTTTTGAATCCTGCATAAGAAACTTATCCAGAAGACTTCGAGCATACTCAGACTGGGAGATGAAGATACTGCTCTTAGTCTGCCAAACCTCAACACCTAAACAATAATGCAAGAGACCCAGATCTGTCATGTCAAAAGTGCTGCACAAATCCTGTTTGATCTCAGTGATCAAATGTGCTGAGCTACCAGTGATGATCAGGTCATCCACATAGACAACAAGAATCAGAATATCACTACTAGTGCGTTTGACATACAAATTAGAGTCAGATGGACTCCTCTGAAAGCCATGATCTGTGAGGTACTTATCTATCTTGATGTACCAAGCTCGAGGAGCCTGTTTCAGGCCACAGAGTGCTTTGACCAATCTACACACCTTATGTTCTTGACCAGCAACCTTGAACCCTAGAGGCTGCATCATGTAGACTTCTTCCTTCAACTCACCATTGAGGAAGGCACTCTTAACGTCCATCTGATGGACTTTCCAACCAAATTGGGCTGCTAAGGCAAGGACAAGCCGAATTGTACTCATCTTGGCTGTAGGAGCAAAAGTCTCCTCGTAGTTAATGCGTTCCTTCTGTGAGAACCCCCTAGCAACAAGACGAGCTTTGTACTTGTCAAGGGTTTCGTCAGCTTTGTATTTCACCTTGTACACCCATTTGCAGCTAATGGGCTTCTTCCCTGGAGGAAGATCAGAAAGGACCCAAGTGTGATTTTTCTGAAGACTCTGGTATTCAAACTCCATAGCCTTTTCCCACTCAGGGATTCCTTTAGCCTCTGAATGTGTCTGAGGCTCATAGACACTGTGAATGTTAGCCATGAGAGCAAAGTTAACTGTATGCTGCTGTTTGCTCTTGTTTCTGGATGATCTACCCTCAATGAGCTCATTGTCATGAAGATCTCCTATAGTCTTAGCCCACCATTTAGGCCGGAGAGTAGAAGTGCCAACATTGGATGTAACAGGAGCCGGAACAGGTGCAACAGGTGGAAGATCAACATCATCCGGAGGAAATTCGGGTTGAGCATCATCAAAATCAGAATCTGCATCATCATCCCTCCCATCAGGTGGACCTAATGGAAGATGAACACCCAAATCAGCAGCCTTCAAAGGCTGATCCTCAGAATGTTGTACAGACGAGGAAGAAAAAAGTCCTCATTCTTCATCAAAGACAACATCCCGGCTGAAGGTAAGACGATCAGTATCTATATCAATCAACCGGTAAGCCTTATGGTTGTCACTGTACCCTGTGAACATAAGCTGTTGACTTTTGGAATCCAACTTGGAGCGCTTGGCATCTGGAATCCATACATAAGCTAAAGAGCCAAATATTTTCAAATTACTGATCCGAGGTTTGCGGCCAGTCCAAGCTTCTTTAGGAGTCTTCTCCTTAACAGCATAAGTCAGAGACCGATTAAGGAGATAGACGGCAGTGTAGACTGCTTCTGCCTAGTATTTCTTAGGAACACTCCTGTGTTCTAACATGGAACGGGCCATCTCAGTGATTGTGCAGTTGCGCCGCTCTACAACACTGTTTTGCTGAGGAGTATAGGGTGTGGTTAACTGGCGTTTGATGCCGTGTATATCACAGAAGTTGAAGAAATCAGTAGAACAAAATTCCCCCTATTATCTGACCTAAGAGTGACTATGGAACAGCCAGACTCTTTCTCTACTAAGGCCTTAAACTTCTGAAATACAGTAAACACATCTGATTTCTGTCTGAGAAAGCACACCCACATTTTACGACTGAAATCATCAACAAAAAGTAAGAAGTACCTGCAACCAGTAACAGAAGGTGTATGCATTGGCCCACATACATCAGCGTGAACCAACTGTAGTACCTTGGAGGCTCATCATGAGTCACTAGTCGGGAACGGTGTCCGATGCTGCTTCCTAGCCTGACAAGCTCCACAAACACCATGATGTTGGGTCTGAATCTCAGGTAAACCGGCCACAAGGCCCTCCCAAGATAGCTGAGAAAGATAGTGCACATTTAAGTGCCCATAACGCTGGTGCCAAAGACTAGTGATGGAAGAATTTCGGGCTGCCATGGCTAACTTTGGAGAATCGCCTGTATCCACAAGTCTGTATAGACCATGATCCTTAATACCAACAACCACAGTGCTACAAGTCTCCCGATCAACAATGGAAAATTTGTGTGTATTGAAAACCACATCCAACTGGGGAGAGTGCCGCATGATCTGACTGACAGAGAGAAGATTAAGTTCCATGCCAGGAACATAGTAGACATTGAGGAATATGAGATTCCTCCCACCAGACTGAATCTGAATAGTGCCCTTACCGACAACTGTATATTCTTCTCCTCCACCAAAAATAACTGAGTCACTGAAGGGAGTAAAGTCTGAAAACCAATCACGTCAGTGAGTGAAGTGACATGAAGCACCTGAATCAATGTACCAGGTAGAGGACTTCGCATGATCTGCAGGTCTTTTAGCCATAAAAGCGTAAAAGGCAGATTCCTTCTGCTCAGTGTGCTCGGCAATATTTACTTTCTGCTGAGACCCTCCCTGCTTCTTCTGTTCAGAAGCCAAACGCTGACGACAATCCTTTTTGATGTGACCATATTTATGACAGTAATTACACTGAAAATTCTTTTTCTTGGTGCTGTCCTGAGGTGGACCTGAGCCTTTCTGCTGTGGAGGCTGACCTTTGCCTTTATTCTGAGCCTGAAACTTGGTTGCAAAAGCCTGCTCTGAAGAGGACGAAGAAGTACTACTACCAAACTGTTGTTTCCAGCGATCCTGCTGCAAGAGGATAGTATAGAGTTCTGGAAACTTTAGATCAACATTAGCTGATGTAATGTTGAGAGTCTCAATGAAATGTTCATAGGACTTAGGTAGACTTTTCAAAGTGATCACGACCATGTCTTCTTCCTCCATTTTTCGACCAATAGCCTCCAGCTGATCTCTGATTTCTTGGGTCTTGTTCAGGTGCGTCTGCAAAGATGTCTTCTCATCCATCATGATAGAAAACAGTATATTTTTCAGGAAGAATGCACGGCTCTTGTCAGAGGTTTCATGCAAACCCTTCAGATGGTCCCAAATCTCCTTTGCTGTTTTCCCAGCCGGAATCTGAGGTCGCTGATCATCTGTGACTGAAACTTAATGAGCATGACTGCTTCACGGTTCTGCTCGTCAAACTTGTCCTGGTCTTTAACCGCCGTTGCAAGATGAGTAATGGTGCGTAAAATCATCTGATCGAGGCAGCGATATTCAAAGATAGTCATCATTCGTTGCTTCTAGGTATTATAATTTTTGCCATTGAAACGTTGACTGCCTTCCAACATGATGTTGGTCAAACTCGCCATCTTGCAAGCTTTTCGATGCACGAAAAACGATGAACTGAGAAGAGGCTTGCGGCACAAATTTCAATGCATTGAGGCAGGTACAAGAACAAGATTCAAGACAAAACCATTGGCACAAAATCGAGGCACGGACTTCGAGATAATTGGAAAAATCTGGAGTCAACCCAGAAGAGATCTCGAAAAACCCAGAAGGAATTTGCAATCGAAAAAATATTTCGACTTGAAAATGAGGGTCCAAACCCTAGCTGAAACTTGCAGAACCCTAGGCGGCCATGAAAGCACAGAAAAGAAAACTTCAAATGGCTTCAAGATTTTTCAAATCGCAGCACAAGGGAGACGTCTTCAAAGAGCGAAGCAGAAGACCTTCACAAATCGCGCACCTTCACAAATCGCGTCCAAGAATCTGAAAGTCGCGCCCAAAAAAAACGTCATACACAGAAGTTTCAAACCAAGAAGTTTCGGCCAGATACACAGGAGGATCGCGAGTAGAAACCGAAAGATTGCGAGCCAGGGAAAAAAAACGACCAAAACGCGGCCTAGATTTTGAAACCGCCACACAGATCAAATCGCGACCACTCTGCAAAAAAAAACGTGAGCAGGAACGACGCTGAACGTAAAGATAAACCCGCGAATGAACAAATCGCAAACTAGGAATCATGATCGTTGCTGAAAGACGCGACTGCGGGTAAGGCACAGGAAACCTTTGAAAACAAAAGCCAACGATCTTCAGAAAAGCCACGAAAAACCAAAAGCAGAAATCGCGACTTGCAGAAGAAAAACGAAATTAACCCAAGTTTTTGGCTCTGATACCATATTACGAAAGTAATTTGGTAAAAAACTTGATTGAATTAATTATGAGCAAAACGCTCAGCAAAATATATACAGGATTTACAAAGAAAGCAAGTTTCTGAAATAGAAACTGCAGAAGATCTTTTTACAGCTAAAATACATGATTCACCATTAACTAGAAATAGCATGGAATAATATTCTAATAAGCATATAATAGAGTTGATTTCAGTTAACATATTAATTTAATGTCAAAAAGAGGCTTCATCGTGGTCCAAACATTCTAGACTTACTAAAGCCATTTTAAAATTTTGTCAACTGTGAATTGGCTCAAACATCCAAAAGCTGTGTCATTAATTCAGTTGTTGAATTTTAGAGCTGAAGATGGAGAAAACTGCTGAATGACAAGTGGAATTTGCCAAATTAAACATTTTTATATATTTTATTATTTTTGTCATCAATTTACATGCTCAATTGATGTTACTGGGTTCGTGACATGTGCCGTTCTATGATATGAAGTGATATTTTGAACCTTTTCAATTAGACAATGAAATTTGATAGTTCTTATGCACTCACAAATTGTCTCCGACACAAAATCTATAAATTAACTAGATGCAAACTATAACAGCATAGATATAGGCAGCCTTCAATGTGAACTTAAATTATGCATTTTGCAAAATTACAATGATAACTTGGTACTGATTATAACAGATCAGACCTTACAATGATTCAGTGCATCAGATATGATGGCTTAATGACAGCCAATACAATACTAAATTATCGAAATGACTAAGGCAGCGCTAACATACCATTTCAACGCTGAGATATAATGCCAATCTGAATTTCCAACCTGCTGTATCAGTCGCTGATGCAAACTTGACACTTCCAATGTGATCGACTCCTTCTAGAGCTGAGCACACTTACTTCAATATGTATTCGATGCCACTGTATATGAGTTGGATCGCTGCCACTGAGTGTTACCTTGTGAAATCCAAGTCACGGCTTCTAGAGGATGGATCGCTGCATCCAGTGTATGCAAAGAAACTCACGATTAGCAGATTGCAGTCCCAAGTTGCTACTGATCGGCCTGTTATTGATATCGCTGATGATGCCAAACAGCCGCCAACTTGGTAGTGATTCGCCCTAACAACAAGTCTCCGATCTGGCGCTTATACTCTTCCTTACAACTGGCGTTGATGATCTCCAATGATCTCAAACAGGTGAATGTCTCCCAATGAAATATCCCACCCCCTTATGTGTTTAATATGAGCTCTGAACTGGGTTTAGTTTCATTCACCGTTTAGAAGAGTTTTGTGTGGTTTAGTTGATCCCTGCTTGCGTTTTGGTGTTGGGTCCATATCCTAACATAACATGCATGCATATATTTGGCAAATACAAGGGAAATAGAAATACCCACAAGCTCTATTTCACTTACAATGCATCAATAAGCATAAATATACAATACCCACATCAAAAAACATGAAGATCGGAAAGATTCTCACATACCCATTAAGCTGTTATGCAAAATACAGGACTGTGACACTGTTACAGCAACTAGATTGATGGTTCTTCCTTGCTATGAGAAGATACAGTGCTGATATATGCTCAGAAGTACAGAACAGCAGTAAATAAACAAGTTTGATGCATAAGTGATCACTAAACACAATAACCAATGCCCCCACAAATGCAGTACAGCCTCCTTGAAGTGGTATGGCCTGGCTGGAGGTACAGCAGCGAGGAATATAGACTCAAACCCCTCCAAAAACCTCTCCAAACTGACTGCACACAATCTGCAATGCTGGATGCCAAGGAATAACCAAAATACAGTGCCAAATCTGCCTTCAAACACCCTAGAACCCCTACAGATGGTACGGCCAGCTTGGGGCTTCCAAACTATGTCAAATCTCCTCCAAACTTGCAGCTATCTCTTGCAATCTGCCTTCCATGATGCCACAACAATTATGATGGTAAATATTCAATGAAAACACTGAGTTCAACCCTCCGCGACAAAGCTCAAGTTACCGAACTGTGTAGAAATGAAGCACAATGCTCAGCCACTGAGTATGGCTGACCCAAGCACCCTTAGATGATCTTGCACACCTGCGGAATGCTGCTACAGATGGTGGTTTTCATCACCAAATGCCAATGGTTTCTTCAAACCTTGAAGAAACTTGTAGAGCCAAAACATGAGAAAATGTATTGTCGTGAATGATTTTCAAATGAAGCTCTTTTCTTCCTTATACATCCAACGCTACTTTTTGGGAAATAAGAATATTTAGTTACTTTATTTCTCGTTATACTTGGGCGCCCAAAGTCATGTGACTTTATAACTTAAAATATATCACAAAGTACCATGTAATATAAGTCACTTAATACACATATTCTAAAGTCCTTTTTAAATAAACATTATTATTTTACGGACTTTAAAATGGAGGCTCAAAACACATCGGAATCCCGAGATCTATAGACCGCTAGAAAGGTCTCATTGAAATGCTTCACATCCAACTCTGAGATTCCCGAACGGACAGAAACCCTAACTTGCTAAAAATAGCAAGTTCGGCCAAGGTGACTGAAAACAATCCAGAAAGCTCCAAACGGAAGCTCTCACTGAATCCAACAACCTCCACCGATGACTGACATAACCAACCAAGGCTACACCTCAATGGGTTCCCTAACCATATTGGTTAGTCTGCGGGAACCAAGCATAGACTAACACTGCCTAGGAAAAAGGGGACATTACACACCCAACAATGCAAGCCATCAATGATCATCAACCATGGTCTTTAACCAATTAACGAAATTGAAAATGTGAACTCAACAATCCGCAATGAAGCATTCGATGTCTTCAACAAAACGAGGGTCTTCAATGAATACAAACATCAACAATGGCGAATGCTCTAGGATCAATCGATGAAAATTTGAACAACTCTTCGATTGAAGCACAATGATGAATTCTGAGCGAATCCGCCTCGAGGATGACAATTGGGTTTTCGTCCAATTTCACCGGAGACTGAATGAGAAGCAAAATGTCAAGCATGCAAAGATTCAAAATAATCGTGATGCGAAAATGAGCCTCCAATCATTCTTTTATATCCAATTCAAATTAAAGATTTGAATTTCCAATTTTCCCTCCTTGTCGATTGAATTCAAACTCCAATGCATTATTTTATTCCTCCAAAGGTGGGTGCTATTTCAACATTGACATTTTTGCAATTCCAAAGTGAGCGCCTTAGCCAAGACCCTACTTATTTATTTTTTTGAATATTTTATTTTCCAATACCAAAATTGAGAGCTCCAATTACAAATATTATTTTATTTTATTTTCACATTAAATAATATTAAAATAATATTATTTAATTTATTTTTCCTCCATTGGCGCTATAATTAAATAATAATAATAAATTATTATTATTTAATTGTCTTCATTTTGATAATTAATGCAAAGTGCATTAATTCATTTGCCACCTTCGCCAAAATATTCCCTTGCTCTGATGGGTTAGCCTATGGGAATGAGATAGGCTAACTCAGTCTTTCGTTGGGTGATCATATTGGAAACGGGGACATGTCAGTTCGCTAGCATGGCATATCAAAATAAATAAAAGAGATGTCATAATTCATTGGATTATATGCATAGTTTGTTGAAATTCTCATAGACAATGCTGAATATAAAGATGATGCCATAAATAATGAGGTCACGATGTCATCATCATAAGGGTCTAGATGGGTTTTTGTCTTTAGTTTGGATGTGCAACAATTCTTCCCCTTGGAAAAGTTCATTGCCTACAATAAGTGTTGTTTTCCTGAAGGGTGTTGATACGCAAGTGGCCTCTTAAAGAGGTTTATTGAACCAATCTTTCTCTGTACTAACTCTTTCTCTGAATAAGCACCACTCATACAAGAAATTTCTTTCCACTTATAAAGAAAACTAGATTACTTAATCCTTTTGTATGTTAAAGGAACTACATACTGATTGCATGGAACGATGATACTAAATTCCCAAACTTTCTATGTCTAAGGGAAACAACGACAAAGAACAATTGCATTGAAATAGCAAACAGAATACTTCTGTTATCATCTAGTCAGTTTAAGGTTTCTTTTGCCTTTTGCTTGCTTAGATTTTATGTGGAAGTGTAAACTTTCCTTGATACCTTTGATCTTGCTATTTCTGTTAGAGAAAAAAAATTGAATCCTTCTAATGTTCTTATGGTCAGGTGTCTAAAATATCATTTGAGAAATGAGGAAGCTTTAGTTTCAAGTGATACAGCAAGTCTTCTTGCAGCTGTTCTTCATCATGATCCTAGTGCTTTCAGTTGTAAAACACCAGGTATACAAAGTGAAGGCTAGTCTTCATCATAGTTTCTCCATTTGCATGTTTTTATTAATGCTTTTGCTAGGTTTTTTTTCCTTGCGGTATAAATCAGCTACAACATGGAGAGTGTGATATGGACTTAGAATACAACATATGTAGATTGTGTTCATGCATTCTAGGAAGTTTTGCTTGATGTCAAAAGAGTGGTGGAAATTGTAGTTTTGGGGTTATGTACATACTGGAAGTGCCTGAGCTTGTTTTTGTCAGAAAATAAAACAGAGTTTGGGTTGGATAGCTGTTTCTGGCATTGTAGGTTAAGCTTCTATGTTAGGAACAGACTATTCCTAGAAGAATAAAATCTTACCATTAATGGGGCATCATATAATCTTTTGCAACTTTAGTCAGTGCACTTAACTGACCTTGGGATGTCTCTAGATAAATGCTGTATGTTTGGAATCCCTTCACTGTGCCTTAAAAGTAGTTGTTGCTAGACAAACTAAATATCATCCTTTATCTTGTTAAATCTTCTTGTGTCATTTGTGCTTGCAGTGGTCTAGTATAATACTCTAAATATCACTTGCTTTGTTTGAAATATTCTTGATTATTCAATATCTGATTGTTTAAATTTCTCAGGTAATGACAAGCCGCGGGGTTTTCAGCATTCTTCTTCTGATAGAAGTTCTCAACAAAATCAACACAGTGGAAGTCCATTAACAAATAATCATAAAGGGTCTTCTGCCAATCCTCAAGTAATCTCCATGATACATTAGCACATTATTATGTGTGTAATTGCCACTAATGTATCATAAACTGTCTTAGGAAGGCATTGTTAAGATCTCCTGGTTGGCTTTGGATGAACTATAGGTTGATTTTCTGAATGATAATAATTATCTGCTCAAACATTTTCTAGTGATGAGTTCATCATCGAATCCCTGTTTATATATATATATATATATTTTAACATTTCATGATAATTGCAGTTCATACTTGTTTGTGTAATATTTTTTTGAAACTTTGATAATATTTTTCTGTGGGGACATGTAGTCTTCTGAAGAGAATCTTGTTATAATGGGCTGTTTGCCAAAGCACGAGACATGCCATGAAACACCTAATCACGATTATTATGCTTGTCTGTTAAAAAGGACACAATGGGTTTTTATTTATCCTGGAAGGCACAGTCTGCTTGTTTAAACTTAATAGTGATGTGATTGTGGCAGACTTAGTATCTCTTCAGGTAATTCTGCTTGTATTTATTCAATTTTGGGACTTGTTGATTATCTTTTATAATGTGGTCAAATTTTGCTTTTATATTAATATAGTGAACATGGAAAGGCAATTGTAAAGGGTTTTGGATATTAATTAACAAGTGTAGTCGTGTTGGTTCCAATATTGATGTTTTTGCAAACGAACTCTGTTATTTGTTAAAATATTTGTATATGTGCCATGTCCCGTTTTCGGAATTAGAAACATGGAGAAGACCTCTAGCCTATCCTCATTTCCCATAGGCTAAAAGATAAAACAAGGGAAATGATTGATAATATTATTTTAAGTTGGGCCTGGTAATTTTATATTTAAGGGATAACTTAATAATATTATTTTATGATAGACATCAGATTTCCAGAGTCCATAATGAATGTATCAATGCTTCAGGATTTAACTGTGTGCAAGTTTCTTGTTGGGTTGTCTTTCTATATCAATTTATTTATTCAACTACTCTTCTCTTATATAGTTATTTATATTTAGATTTATTTGTTTATGTATTTATATTTAGATTTAAATATTCCTTCATTTATTTAGATTTATATTTAATTTTTTACATTTAAACTTATATATTTTTATTCTTATTTTATCATATTTATTCATATATCTAGTCTATTTATATATCTTTCGGCGGTGTCTCCCCGTCCTAGGGACGTCCCCCCCTGGGAAACGGCTGATTTTTTGGGGGGGACGTGTCCCCGTGGAACTGTGTATTTAAATATTTTAATTTTTATTTATTTATACAATGAGATATATTTTTATTTTAATATATTTATTCTTTCATTTTTTTTCTATTCTTATTTAGATATATTTTATATTTATCTATTTTTACCTTTCTTTTTATTTTATTTTAACGCATTTATATACAACCTTATTTTTTTGATTCATATTTAAATATATTTATATAATTGTATGCATATAATTATATATCCCTTTCTCAGTTTTTTCTTTTTTCTTTGTTTTCTTGGTTCTTTCACTTTTGCTCTTTACTTGGTGTTTTAGGTTGTAGTGAGTGAGTTCTTGGCTGTCTACTGATGAGGTAGGTGTTTTCTTTCTTTTTTGTATTGTCCCATTGGTAATCCCTTGGTTCCCGCACCACTCCCTCCACTATTTAGCATCCTTGTTCTGCAAATTACCTTACTTTTCTACAATATTATTTTATATTTTAAAAAAAAAGTGTTTTTAAAAACTTAATAACAAAAGTATTATAAGTTGGGCCCAGTAAATTTATATTTAAGGGGCAACTTAATAATTATATTATAATATTAAAAAAGTTTTTTAACCCTCTTGGATTTCTACTATCGGATTTGGGGATGAAAACCCTCATATCCTTTGAGGCGATTCTACTTAAAGATTGCATTTGAGCTTATTGATTATAGTTGTTCAATTCATATTTGCAAGCAAATTGTACCACATCATTAAATCAAACATTTTTGGCCAAGTTTTCAAGTTTACATGTTGCTGCTAATGTCGCTATAGTGCCGCTACAATGATTTATTGAAGATTTCAGCTTGTGGAGGATTGGAAGGTATTTTTAGGTCATCAACATCATCACATGCTGTTATACAGCATTTTAGTTGACTATTTAATTGCTGATTTTCATCACTATGGCTGAGAGTTTTTAGAAGTTATTGGCATGTTCTTGCTGCTTTTTGCCAACACCAATTGTTGCCACTTTTATTAATTTGGAGCGTAAAATTGAGGATAACCATTCGTTGCTGCTGGTGCTACAAAAATCAGGCTTTGATCAAGGGTTTGCTGATGTCACAAATCGCTGCCATACCTCCTATCACGCTTCTCATATCAGCAGTCCGTACAATCCTATCAGTGTATCATCTTCAAACCAACGAGTTTTAGTTGTTAATTTAGCAGAAAATTGGTGAGATTTCAGTATGTCAGCAATTGTAATCATGTTTCCAGCCCTCATAAATGCAAGAATCAGATTTGGGATTTCATATTGTTTCTCTAATTGATATTTCTAAGTGGACTATTGCTGATCAGATCTAAATGTAATTGCTCTTCTAGGGTTTCATATTGATGTTCATTCACAAATCAACAAGCATATTTGATAGCTATTGCTGTTCTAGGGTTTCATACGTGCTGTTCATACATAAATCATCAAGCACATTTGTTGAAATTGGTCATCTACAAGCTAGATCTGCTGTTGTGATGTATTTGAGGGTTTCAAAATTGGTGTTTGATGTGGATTGATGTTGTCATAATGTCATGTCCCCTCTTTAGCGCTGTCTAGCAGAGACATGAGAGTTGACCTATTATCCGGGTTCCCGTAGGTCAGCAGAGTGGTTAGGGGACCTATCCAGAGGCAGTGTAGCTTGGCACAGAGCTTTACAGGCCTTTCCAGTCAGTTTGTGACAGTTTCCTATTTTTTAGGAAGGGTTCCTATTTTTTAGGGTTTGACCGAGAGTTGACCAGGAGGCATCGGGGGACCTCCAGGAGCATTTTTGGAGTTTTGGTCAAATTCCTATTTTTTAGGAGGTATCCCTACATTTTAGGGAGGCACTGTCAGTTGGCATGACACGTGGCGACATCACCAGTGGCGTGGGCTACAGCAGTTCTCAGTTCAGGTTGGCCAGGTGATGGAATTGGAATAATTATTGAATATTAAAGTGTGGCTTTAATATTTAATAAAAATAAATAAAATAAAGTGAATAACATGTCACTTTATATTAATAAGTTATTAAAAAGACCCCCACCTAGTTGACACAACGTTGTGTTTAAAAAGTGGTCTTTTAATAATGAACTTGGGCCCTCAACTTGGGCGCCCAACTTGTGAAGACTTCATTAATAAAAGAATCTTTTAAAGATTCTTATTTTGATCCCTTTTGGAACCCTAAAGTGGACGCCCACTTTGGGAAATGCATAAAGTGACTTTGAAGTGCTTTTTGGATGCATCTTTTGCATATCTTTTGAAGCTTCATGGCAGCTCTGAACTCTGTGGAAGGGGGCAGCAGCATTCAGACTCTTGGGAACGAAAACTCTCAAGGATTTTGGTGAATTGGACGACAACCCAGTTCTTGTTTGTGGGAGGCCTACTCTGGGTCTTCATTTGTGCATCATTGGACAGATTCCAGGGCATGTTATTGCAGATCAAAGCTTGCAGCAGTGCTAAATCAGCTTTATTCTTCAGATCCTTCATTCTCAGTTGCATGTATAGCCTCTTCTAGGCCAATATTGCCTTTGTATGCAAGTAGGGTTGCAAACCAGACTTCCATTGAATATTAAAATACAGATCTGATGGGTATGTGCCTCAATTTCTCATGTGTTATCTTTCTATCAATTACTATTTATTTTTAGTCCATTTTATTTGAGATTGCAGCTGTATGTATTTCTATTTGCCATCTTGGCAAATACACATCTCAAGAAAACTGAAACCCCTTCTGCATCTCCTCTCTAGTCTGAAAGAAAACAAAAAAATAATAAAAATCATAAAACAAATTAAATCACAAAAAAACAGCACTTCATTTCAGCAAAGGGATCCATCAGGGATTTTTCACATAACTATTTCAATTCAGATCGGAGTGTTTTTGGCAACCTTAGTGTTTATGCGAGCCATTATAATTGATGCAGTTTGATTTAGGTTTGTCATTGTAATGTCCTTTTCTTAGCCAGTTTGACAGGTGGAGCAGTTAGCCTATTCTAGGGGTCCCGTAGGCTAATGGAGGTTGGTTAGGAAACCTCAGTGGGCACATTTTCTAAGACTTACTATTTATAGTAAGTTAGGCAGGGGATCACCGGTGGAGTTTGCTCGACATTTCTATATTTAGCATTGGCTGGGTGGAGTATCTAGCACATATCACATAGGTCTCGAGATGACCAAGGAATAATGTTTTTAATTGTTGATATATAAGTTAAATTAAATATTTAACTTATAATAGTTTTAAAGGGGTATAAGTTACTTGATGTTATAAAAGTGAGTTATCAAGTGGGAGACATAAGTTGTTTTTAAAAGATGAAGTGCTAGGTTGTTTGGGGTGCCCATCTTATGGAGGAATAAGGGGGTTAAAGTATTAATTAAATATTAAAATGTTATATTCCCATCTTGGGCATTAGGAAATGAGGGAGACAAAAGGAAAATAAGTGAATTCATTATTCATTCATTCACTCACTCAACTTTGTCATGCAAGCTTTGGAGCTTTAGCTTTGATGCTGAAACAAGGATTTTGTAGAGACAAAAACCTCTGTAGGATCACTCTCTTCGTGCTTGAAAGATAGCATCAGGAGGGTTGCTGGGAGTTTCATTCGGAGACTTCGCATTGTCCATATTGGATGATTTTGAGAAGTTATTTCACAGGGTTTTTATTGCAGATTTATGAGCAGCCAATAGAAGAGAAATACAGTGGCAGATTGGAGCGATTTGGAGGAGTCTTGGACCGATTTATATGTCCCTTGCTGGCCGTACTTCTGCTAAACAGGCCGTACCTTCATCAGGGCTGAGAGTTGATTTAAGACAGCACAAAAACCTTTCTTTTTGGGCTATTTTGAGGAGATTCCTGCTGTTTATGATGCAGATTAATAATAATACAGAAAACAGAGATTTTTGAGAGAGTTTTGTTGCTGTAGCAGCCACTAACCATATGATCATACGATAATCATACGATCTGTCAAGCAAATCTTGTCCGAGAGAAAGGATCACCACTTTGAAAAAAAGAGAAGGGACCACCACTTTGAGAAAGAGAGAAGGGACCATCATTTTGAAAAGAGCAACTCAAAAGAAGCTACCTATGTACAGTCATTAATTCTAAAGAAAGAAGTAGGCCTATTCATATTACGTATATAATCTGGCAATGTGGAAGTGAAGGTTAAGGCCAGTGGAGGCTACTATATAATCTGGCATGTGGAAGTGAAGGTTAAGCGCAGTGGAGGTTACTATATAATCTGGAAATATAATTAATTCAATTAATTAAAGACCAATAATATCCATTTTGAAATCTTTTCACTTTATAGGGCTGGTACTGCAGACATGATAAGACTGCTACTTCAAATTGGACATGGTAAGACTGCTACTGCTGACATGATAAGGCTGATACTAACAACATAATTTTTGCAAAGAAAATGAGTATAGAAGCACTAAAATGACCTCCTATACCCCCAGGACAACATAATTTTTGCAATATCGTTTCGTACAAGACCAAATTATTAGCTCTCCCTCCTCCCCCGGTCAAAGCGATCACAAGCGGATGGACTGGGCCGACCTAAGGAAGAACGGTTCAGAAGCGATCTTGTGCGCTGGACAGATACCAAAAGTGCTCATACAAACAAATCTAAAGATTCCATGTACTCAGCCAAACCACCAAACAAGTTCCCTACAGGGGCGCCCTCTGCATGCACGGGGAGGTAACAACAACCATTGGGAACTTTAGGATCGACGAGTTAACATGCAAGCCACCCGGTTAGGACAGTAACAACCGAACATGGAAGCGAAGGATGGAACGAAGGATGAAGGAAGCAAGTAGGGAAGGATGCACACCAAGCATTGATCTATGCAGGGAAGCACCGAAGCAAGGAATCCAACAAGGATGATCGAAGGATGGAGGGAAGCAGGGAACGAAGGAAACGAAGAACGAGGGATGGAAACAAGCAGGGTTGTGCTTAGGTTCACCTAGGGACATGGGTCTCTTCTAGATTGAAACGCCTACTCTTTGAGGCGTATTTTGCATGGAATATGGGCCTTTAGGGTACAACAGTTCATTACCAGTGTACTTCAGATTGGATGCATCTGGAGCTTATTTTGGTGTCAGACCCTTGCTGGTTTTGCACTTCAGACTTACATTATTGAAGAAATGCAAATGGGTATGTTACCATTTTGATATTTGAGCCATTTGTTCATTTGGGTATTCATATTTTTATGTGTATGTGTTATTTCTCTTTTTGGGTATAGTTGCATGTCTTGTATTTCATTGCTACATTACAAATATCATATGCAAAACATTAAAGAACATCAAAACACACAACAGTGAAACAAGAAACCAATCAGTAAAAAACTTGGTCTCAAAAAACCTGCAGAAACAGGGTGTATACTACAGTCATATGAAGATGTATATCAGCATTTGAGGGTTTGACAATAAGTTTCCAACCACTTGTTTCCATTTTCAGTTTTTGTTTGTCTCATAAACCAATAAAATACAAAAAAAATCAAATATTAAAAAATTTCAGATTGGGGACATTACAATATGCTAATATCTATACAAGTTTTTCATCTTCAACGGCCTTAAGATTATACAAGAAGTTCTAGTTGCAAGAAACTAGGACTTAATAATGAGGGTTAATGGATATAACTTTTATAAGCCATTCATTGCATACGCTGCCTATTGGCAATAAATGCTAGAATTGGTGTGTGCTTTGTTTAGTCGTGTTGATAAGGTTGGCTCGGTGGACCCAACCATTGGTGATAACACCCAATTTGTACTTAAGGTTAAAATTCTTTTTTCCATCTCATTTCTAAGTGTTCTTGTTCCATCTTGGTTGAGTTAGGGGGAAGCGTTGAATTTTAAAAGCTAATATGGGGGCTTTGGTTCATAGACGAAGCAAATGTTGACAAGGTGGGCTTGTTTGGGCATGTTTGTGAGTGTACCTACTAGCTTCATGTTGGTTGCAAACCTCCCAACTTCAGAGTTCCATTTATGTCATCAGGTCCTTCAGGGCTAGCAAGAAAAAGGAGACTCATTGCAGAAGGCTCATGTAACCCTTGGCTTTTCGATGAATCATCATTGAAAAGTGTCTGTTTGTAGAGTTGTTTATTATTATATTATACTATAACATTTAGGAAGAGATGTGCCCTAAATCTTTTGTCTCTTATTGTTAGAAGGCTATATAAGACTACTTGTACACTAAACTAGTGGTGTATGCTCTGGTGGGGATGTGCACCTGATGGTGGAAAGGAGACAACTATTCCAAAATAGGTGCAAAACTATTTTTCATCGCATATAGCAATTATTGCATTTTAGAGTCGTGTTGTTCTACCAGTACATAGTTTGGCGTATTATATGCATACTTAGTGTATGTGTAGTATTCTTTTAGTTGTGCTCTTAATTAAGGAATCCTTGATAGGCTATGTAGTTTGCACCTTGGTATTAGAGTATATGCATACTTAGTGTATGTGTAGTATTCTTTTAGTTGTGCTCTTATCTAAGGAATCCTCGATAGGCTATGTAGTTTGCACCTTGGTATTAGAGCCGTGTTAATTTTTTGAGCATAATGTAAAGAATAGCAAATGAAATGTGGATACAATTTCTTTGAATTGACTAGAAAAGAGTGATGAAAACCCAAAATTTGCACTTCTCACTAAAATGCCATTTGAACATTGGCTTGTTATTGTTTGATAATGTAATGTCCTCTTGTATATTTTTTATATTTTCCAGATTTTTATGTTTTCTTTTCTGAATTAAACTAACAAAAATGAAATTACTACCAGTTGACTGCGTTACTGAAATAAAATTGCCACCGTAAGTGTAGAGAATAGATAGCTACAGCATTCGGATATTAAATACCCATTTCAATATGATACTCAAAGCAATTTGATTAGCTGTGTCTGAATTAGAACCAAGAACAATGCTGCTGACATAAATATCACTTCTGAGAGCAGCGAATAATGTATGACTAAAATATAGTAGTAGTCTTGCAAATTGACAACTACAACTGAAAAGAATATTGTAAGATGGGCAACACTGCAACTAATATAGACTGCTGCTCCTTTATCAAATTAAAACTGCACTTACAATACAAAATGAGTACTGGGGTCTGCAGTGTATGGAGTGTGAAATGGCAGCCTAGATTACATTTCCAGGTTAGTGGAGGTGTGGGGTAGGGTGCAACACAATGATGATACACCTGTAGCATGTGTAGCAGCATGTAGTGTAATGCCAGTGGTGCAATCTGCCTGTTATGGGGGCGAAATAGTAAAAAAACCTCCTAATAGTCGTAGACCAGTCTATGCTTGTTCACCTCCTCCCAAAATGATGGGAGATGTGTCTCAAGGCAGCGGATGGGTATGATATTGGTGCAACAGATAATATCAACCAGACTGATTAAATATATGTGAAGAATGCAGCAATCAGGCTTGCACAACCCTTCACCCAATCGGTAGTAAAGCTCTGTGGTCTCCAACGAACTGCCCAGAATTGTATGTCAGATCTGCATCTTAATTAAGTTGCGACCACCATTGAAAGATGAAGGAACCAGCAGGGTATAGGTGTATAGTCCTCTTCATAGCTGTCGGCCAAGGCTTTATGATGCTGAATGATGGCTGTGATCAGTTAGGAATGAAGCGACCTGCCAAACCAGTGATAACATGTATGTTGAAACCCTCAAAGAATGGTTCTTCAACTGATCAGCCAATTACTCCTTTTTGCTTGCAAATCTTTATCTTCGAGCCTCTGAAAAGAGACTTGAGAGGGTTTTTGTCCTCCTGAATCGCAGACAAAGCCAAGGGTTTTCATCCTTGGATGCCCTAGATTGAACAAACTGCTCAAATTTGAAAATCGGATGTCAAAGAATGACTTGAATGATGATCAAATGAAGACAGGTTTCTCCTTGATATGCCCTTTTCGAATTGGGCCATTGGGTCCTAAATTTCCCTCGAAGTATTTAAAAATACTTTTTAATTTTAATTTAATTTAATTTTTATTTGAAGTATTTAAAAATACTATATTTTAGTACTAGTGTTTAAAAAACAACTTTTATTTTAAGTAATAATAATATTATTAAGTTGCCCTTAAATTAGGAATCATCGGGCCCAATTTAGATAATATAATTAATTTATTTTAATTGCAAAAAGGGGACATGATAGTCCGGCCTTCCTAGAATTGCTTGCCCGCAAGCAATTGCAAACCCAAATGATGAATTGTGCTGTAATGTTCATAGAGTCTAGCTCTTGTACCTGTCAAATGAAACAATTTCTGCCAAAAAACACCAAGCATACTCGAATGCTCAAATATTGTCGTGCCAACACTATGAATCATGCTATAGTATATGGATTTTGTTTTTGTCAAGTGGAACAACTCCTTTGAGAGTCTCATGATGAGATGCACGATTATACTTTTCCATGTTCGACATGGATCAAGCAATGTTAGCAAACAACCCACAACATGCTCCTCTTTGACGTGATGATGGATGATGCTTTCTTCTCGTTGCTTGAGGATATCTTCAAGCGCCCACGAGACCAAAGGCTGCCCTATGAATTTGCCCCCATGTTTTTGCTGCGCCACTGTGATCTCAAAATGAGTATGATGATAACTCCTTCGAGTTTCAATGGATCTTACCACTATATTGTAGGTTGAAACCCTCATGAGTTTGGACCAATCAGCTTGCATACAAGCTGGAACGAAGTTGCAACGGCTATAATTCATTCCAAACCTCATCCAAAGCAGCAGTGCAGTAGCTGGAACAATTGATTTCTGCAGCTCCAATGGCTGAACCCCTTCACAAACAGCATGACACATGAAATTTTTTCAAAAGTCTGCAAACTAGTAGTGGAATATGACTAATAACAACAGTCCAAAATAAAAAAATCCTGAAAATCAGCAATATAAAAATGGTACAACAGCTGCAATACTGAAAATCTCTTTCAAAGATCAGAAACATAGAAGCTGGAAACAACCATACAATGACTGAAATTACTCCAATAGCAGCAACAAACTGAAAATCACTGAATCCCAAGATTGAAAACACCTACATGGTTGCAAATGGTGAAGTATAGTGGCTGGACATGATGAGGGCATTGGCCTCCAAGCTAAGATTTTTGATGAGAACGGTCCTTGTCATGTTTTCCTTACAACATATTTGCGATGCGCCGTTACTACACTTCTCCATTGTGACCCCTTTGTCATTCTTTGCAAACATATCTAAGTTTGAAACCCTTCCACCAAGCTTATGTTGCGCCACTCTGGTGTTTATTTGAACTTCCCCTATTTGAAAGATGCCTCGAAACACTACCTCCATTTCCTTGAACTTCATCTCTATAATGTACCTTTCAAAGAAATGTGACCAATGCATCTCCACAATTATACTGACATCTTCTAAACTGGTGTTATAATGTTTACCTTGGACTCCAAAGACTCTTATTATGATGCCCCAAGCTTTACCCCTTGAAAGGTGGTTTGGATCAGATTGTATGTGGGCTCGAAGGTGGCTCTGACAGTCATATTTTGCTTGGAATTTCCTTCCAAACAACAATATATCAGTTGGAATATTGGCACTTAGTATCTCCAAAGGATGACACTTCTTACACACAACATGAGGTAAAAAGATCTTCCCAATACCATGGCTGTAACATTGCATTCCTCTACTCAAAAACAGAAATGCAATGGTTGGAAACCACCTTGTACTAGCTGCAAACACCTCAACAATGATAATGGGCTAGAAACTCTTCCACCAAGTGACTGGACACTCTTCTTTGGCTGCAAGAAAAGTGTGGGAAATGCTGGAAATATTGGGGGCAGCAGATTTAAAATTGGGGACCACACTCAAAGTGGCCCTTTGCTCATTTCTATTGCAACCAATACTTATCCCTACTATGTCAAATTGGTGTTCCTTAACAAGAAAGTCCCATTTAACAATTATCCCCTTTGGTGGCCACCCTAGAGATGTAACATTGGGCATAACCAAAATAGACCAAATACCATTATGATTACGCATCTCACCTGTAAAAAAGGTTGTGATTGTCACCCATTGATATTTCCTCCGCATAACCATGGCAACTGTTGGAGCTTCATCTTCAATGCCTTGAAGCTCTACCTCTTTTCTCTTGGATTCCAACTTGATAGTGAACCCCCGCATAGAATGCACCCATTGCAAGCTCTGTGTTTTACTTATCCCTCCAAGATCCATGATATAGTGTAACATCACATTCCATAATGCTCAATAATGAACACAAGTATTCATCTTAAACAAGAATTAGAATACATCATGATTACTCAAATCTGAGTTAACAAGAATGAATCATTATCATCTCAATAATTAAGCATGTTCTTCTAAACCAGAATATAACAAAACTTACAATTACAATGTCCATTTACATCTCATTAGTGAATGACCTTCAAAATGCATGTACAAGCTATGCTCATGGCATCAAATATCAAATTATACATAATAACTGACTATCAAGTCATAAAATGAATAGCACTGTATCTAGAACATATGACATCTGTCTTCATAAGCCTCGGCTTGTCTCATGCTTGGGAAGGAGAGCATCATCTAGGTGCTTTTCCTCCAACCACAGACTGTCGGTCTCCCGCACAACTTCCTACTTGGAAGCAGCCCTACCCTTCATGGAAGGTATAGATATAAGGAACCGTTAGGTTAGCCATCTGAGTATCTGGTGTTGTGTCCTTCATAATGCCTCTTGGTCACACAACTATAGATCCACTCTAACTATGTATGACACTACTGGAGACATTAAGCCATCTAGAGCACTGTGGACCGACAATGCATGCAGAGACGGATGCATTACTTTGGCCAAAGATTTACATACATAAACGTTACGCAATGAACATTGTCGTATGTCCACCACCTCGACTCGACTTATAAGCTGTCATGTCCTATAGTAAACATATTTCGACCCTTCTCGGTTTAGGACAGTCAAATTCAAAACGTGTTAGTCCATTCCTTGGACATTCGACTTTTGGCTTGATAACCCATTCTTAAGGTTCTCGTTGCTTAAGCAATCGGGAACTAGTGACTCCACGTCACTTTGTCTCGCATTTGTTTGCATAAAAAGGTTCAATCATGTTCTCCACACTTAACCATATTGGCTCGGTGTTTACTTTCTTTACCTCATCTCAGGGTTTACATTTAGGTCATAATGTCAATGGGTGAACTTGTAAGGACTCATAGAGTCAATTTCCTTTAACTAAGATCTTTCTCAAGAGACCTTCTTGATTCCAAATTCTTAAAGAAGAAACTTAGCCATTCAAAAAGAAGGCATTCATGCACTATTACATAACATGATATATGGTGACAAGATTCTAATTTTGTAAAGGACATTACAAGAATAACTTTCCCTTAAAAAGAAGTGACTCAAACCCATAGGAGTCAAAAGACAACATGACCACAAGAGCCTTCTCATTACCATGAGAAAACATTATAATATCAAAGTACATTACATGCACAAAGGTATCCTTACATGCAGTCGATGTTTTGCATCCTTCACTTCGAAGTGATAGTTTTAATGTTAAGAACAATGGTTTCAAAAGAGAGTTTTCCATCAAGATTGAAACATTCGTCATCATATTATGATTCGGCCTTAGTTATTATCATAACTCTATAATATAATATGGTTCGGCCTTTGCCTACTATCACAAGCAAGGCTCTAGTTATCGAGTGCATGAATCTATGCTGTCGGCTATCACAACCATTTAAAATACAAACACTCTATCAGGCTTTACAGTTAAATCAAACTTTAAGCCTTCGCGGCTGCCAACCAAACACTATGAAAAGTTCAAGGCTCGAAAGCCGTTTGATAACAGTTGATAACCCTATATGGGTTTTATCACAGGGGTGCAATGGTATTATTTAGTTTTAACCACTAAACACAGTCATCATACGATGACATGATAAAATAAAAGTTTATATGTAGTTTATTTCTCTGCCAAACGACGCACAAAAAGCTTCACGTATGCATAAGATGCATACTACAAACTCCAAGTTGGCCGAGGATTTGATATATACACAGTAGGGTTTACGTGGCCTTAGCAAAGATAATAAAAACAGTTAACCACCATGATAATACACAATACGTAACCTTGTGATCATTACGGCTTTGTAAGCCATGGCATAACAGTGAATAACATACACAGGTCGACACCGTTGACACTCTCTTATAAACGATAAAAGACTCATATTAAAATATGGTTATCGAGTATAAAATGTTGAGCTACAACTCATACCTGAAACTAAAGCTTGTTAGAAGGTAGTAGCTGGGCACTAAACATATGTAGTTTCCAAGCTCGACTCCACTGAGCTTTCGCTGTAGCAGCGATATCCTTGAATAATCTTCTCTATCTCTCCTGCTTGAGAGTCATACCAAAGCATAACCAAAACATAACACCATACATGCGAAAACAAAAGCTAAGTCTCTCTATCCCTAATCGGTATTAACTGATTCTTTGCATGCATGCAAAACAAGAACCCTCCTCGTTGAGCTTAAGCTCGCCACCTTTCTATCCTCGCTAGGTTGGCTGAGATAATGGCATGGAAATAGGGTACACTTAGCAACCACTGTCCTTCCCACTCCTCGTGGGTGGTGATTGGTCGAGTGCCCCCACCAAAACATAAACAACATTTGAATAAAAGGATAATATAATTATTAAACATGTTCGGCCTCATGAAGGGTTTAAACAAATATAACTTATATAAATATACATATGCTCCCTTATATAAGGTTTAATGGTTAACAAGTATCATCACTATTAGATAAAGACGCATTCTTACAATGTGACTACAGGGTCGAGCACTGCTCCCCCGGAAAACATCGTTCACCGAAAGACATAAATATCCAGGTAAAATAGTCACAATACATAATGTGGAAAAATAAATATGGAACCAAAGGGTCCTCAACAACTTTGCCAAAATTGACAAACGACTCAAAAAGACGTTCTTGCGAACATCGTCATATCGACAAATCAACATTAAAGATGTCGAGTAGAGTCCAGTTGACGAGTCGAAGAGAGAAAATAAAAGACTTACACGGGAGACTGGTCGAGTGCCCCCACCAAAACATAAACAACATTTGAATAAAAGGATAATATAATTATTAAACATGTTCGGCCTCATGAAGGGTTTAAACAGATATAACTTATATAAATATAATAGTCACAATACATAATGCGGAAAAATAAATATGGAACCAAAGGGTCCTCAACAACTTCGCCGAAATTGACAAACAACTCAAAAAGACGTTCTTGCGAACATCCTCATATTGACGAATCGACATTAAAGATGTCGAGTAGAGTCCAGTTGACGAGTCGAAGAGAGAAAATAAAAGACTAACACGGGTGGTGATTGGTTGAGTGCCCCCACCAAAACATAAACAACATTTGAATAAAAGGATAATATAATTATTAAACATGTTCGGCCTCATGAAGGGTTTAAACAAATATAACTTATATAAATATACATATGCTCCCTTATATAAGGTTTAAGGGTTAACAAATATCATCACTATTAGATAAAGACGCATTCTTACGATGTGACTACGGGGTCAAGCACTGCTCCCTCGGAAAACATTGTTCACCGAAAGACATAAATATCCAGGTAAAATAGTCACAATACATAATGCGGAAAAATAAATATGGAACCAAAGGGTCCTCAACAACTTTGCCGAAATTGACAAACGACTCAAAAAGACATTCTTGCGAACATCGTCATATCAACAAATCGACATTAAAGATGTTGAGTAGAGTCCAGTTGACGAGTCGAAGAGAGAAAATAAAAGACGAGTCGAAGAGAGAAAATAAAAGACTAACACGGGAGACGAAACTCACCCTAATAACAAAGATTCAAAGGACAAGGTTTGATACTCAGATGGTTGTTTAACCCCTTTTCCTGACATCTATCTCTTCCTCCCGGATGATACCCTCCTTCCATTTTCGAAGGATGATTACTTTCCTGATCAAACTCACCACCAGAAAATCATGATTAGTGTATCATCATATAATCGATAAATCATAATAATTAAGTAATCATTTCAACTTGAAATCTCATATCTAACTAGCATTAGTCAGTTTCCTCATAAACAATGATTAATCTGATATTTTCCACAAATATCTAATCATTCAACTCTAGTTAATCATCCTGATTATCATGCAAAAGTAAGATTAAGCTAAATCGTAAGTTGGGGATGTAACATATAGAAGTCTTTGCATATCTCTTCTTCACCCAAAATGATGACCAATTGCCTTGCCTTCACGATTCTAGGAATTTATTGGGTCTCATCCTTCATGAATCCTCTAAGTTGTTTGTAGCTTGATACCCAAAGCACCATACCACACTTAGTCACAAAATCTTGAACATCAAAATGAAATGTATTTTACATACCATCATCTAGCATCAAACACTCCGTGGCGACTATCTTCAATTGTGGTACTTAGCTTCCACGAGTGATCTATGAACCGTGAACATTGATCCTTAACAATGTGGTTCGAATGCACAACAAACCCTATATGATTCCACATAAACTTCCTTTCAATCTAAATACAATAGACAGAGAACTCAATAGTGACATCAATGCCTCTATCCACTTTGACCCTCAGGAGATCATCTGGATCCCATATGCAAAAACAATTTGGGACTTGAATCAGAGAGTCCACATGATCTATATTGCAAGTTGTATCCCTTTCTCTATTACCCCTTTTTGCATGCTTTCCATGATGACAGGAATTTTGCAGTGACATAGGAAGCAACAAATCTGAAATATTTTCATACCTTAGGCTGCGAACAAAATGTTCATCCTCATTTGTCAAAAGAGAATTTGTTGATATATCCTCAACACCTCCATTTTTGTGACTCAACACTCCTGAGTTAGGGCTAATCAAAATGTTCTTCTCAAATGCATATCCACCCACAATGCTACTTTGAAAATCAATCAATGGCCCGCCATGTGGAAGTTTTAAGGACAATGCATGATTTGGCACATCTTCCTTCATCTTGAACTTTTCGCATCGAACAAGTGAAGCCCTTTTTGCCTTGACTACATCAACATCTTCTATTATGAAAGAATATTTACCTTTAACTTGCATGTTGGGTCCCTTCCGTTCTTGCCCAATGATATCTTGTGTTTCTGGATTTGACTGCCCTTCTTGCTTCCTGATTTCTTCCTTGTCTTTTCTTTCGGTTCTAATTTTTCCTCTTTCATCATCAATTCTTCCTTGACCTTTTCTGGTAGTTGTAGTTCTAGTGGTTCTTCTCCCTTTCGTAGGAATGTGGGTTGGAAGGGTCTAGCTGCGGAACCGATTACAGTTTTGTGTTTGTTGTTGTTCATGTTTGTTGAGGCACTCCCCTTACCTGCAGGTGTCTGTACTTGTATGGTAGCATTCATGTTCTGCATTGTTTGCAACATTTGTGTCAATAGTAGGTTCATTTGCTGCTGTATTTGAATTAAAGCATTGAGTTGGGCATCTGAAAATCATTCCAGCTCTATCTTCCTTGTAGACTTTCAAGTCTCTTTGATCGGAATGCATCCACTATTAGCTTAACCCGCAAGCTGGTAGGGTCTAAGCTCTGATACCACTGTAATGATCCTTGTGTATTTTTTATATTTTTCTAGATCTTTATGTATTCTTTTCTGAATTAAACTAACAAAAATGAAATTACTACCAGTTGACTGTGATATTGAAATAAAATTGCCACCGTAAGTGTAGAAAGTAGATAGTTACAACATTTGGATATTAAATCCCCATTTCAATATGATATTCAAAACAATTTGATTAGCTGTGTTTGAATTAGAATCAGGAACAATGCTGTTGATATAAATATCACTTCTGAGAGCAGCAAATAATGTATGACTAGAATATAGTATAGTCTTGCAAATTGACAACTACAACTGAAAAGAATACTGTAAGATGGGCAACACTGCAACTAATATAGACTGCTACTCCTTTATCAAATTAAAACTGCATTTACAATACAAAATGAGTACTGGGGTTTGCACTGCATGGAGTGTGAATCGGCAGCCCAGATTATACTTTCCTGGTTCGTGGAGGTGTGGGGTAGGGTGCTGTAAAATCTCTAACCCAGATTTTATCTTAAAATCACAAGATTTCTGATTTTTACCATGCTTGCATTTCGTCAAACACTTTGCAATTGGGCTATCAGACTACATTTCTGAATGTTTTTGTTTTAGAACGGCTTGTCATGAAGTTTGGTTCATAAATCATTCAACATTGCATCACAATATTCAAGAATAACGTATGGTCATTTTGTCAAACAGTTACAAACAGCTGAATAAATGTATGTTTCACCAAGTTTATGAATATATCAGCAATACCATGAGAAACACAGGTAGATATGTATAGCAATTTACACAAATCAGAATTGATAATTGCAATTCTGCTAAACAACACCAATAACTTATAAATAATGCTGACACAAGATGATGGTGAAATAAAAAATTTCTATATTATTAAATGCTGATATTAACAGTCTGAAATATATTATAAATTAAAATAATATATATTGCTGATCTGTGTTTGCTGTTAGCCACTCAGAAATCTGAAACAAACTTATTAATGCTTCGTTCACATAGTATGACACCCCTAATGAAGTGTACGAAAGTCTTCAAGGGCCGTGCCTCTTTTTGGAGGAGCTGCGGCTGCTTTAGCAAAGCCTATAAAGGCTGCGTTTACCTTATGAAAGGCTTAAAGCCTTCGAAAAAATTCATTGCTCCTTTGCGTTTGGTTCCCTTAATGTCTCAAGGGCCCCACGCACTCCACCTCAGCAACAATAATCTGCAAGACTTGCTTCCATTTTGGTACGGCTGGGTTGAATAAAAGGTACGGCTAGTTGGGAAATTGGTACGACAGCCTTAGATGTTAGGATGGTATGGCTGGTTGTAGAGCTGGGCCTTAATAACAATTTTTATTTTTAACTTCTTCAGATTTGACCTGCAAACTTGAATGGTACGGCTGGGACTAATCTATCAGCAATTAAAATATGCAAAAATTCTTCAATGAAATCTTCAACCAAATTCCTCTAAATTTGTATTTACTAGCAAATTTTCACAAATTTATCAATAAACCCTTCCTTGAAGCAAATACCCAAACCTGCATAAAATGATATATCCTTCCACACAAATCCTTCAAACCTGTAACAATCTACACAATTGTGAACCTTGAATAGATTCACCTCTCGATTGATTAGGGAAGATCTTTCACTTCCGAAATCAATATTCCCAAGGGATTTCGTTCTAGGGTTTCTATTGAACAAACCTGCTCAACCTCCACAATTGGGGTTTCAGTCAAATGCAAATATGCAAAAATAGCTTAAATGAATTCCCAAATCTCCTTTTATATCTTTTCAAGAGGAATTACTTTTATTTTATTTTATTTCTCCTCTCAAATTATAAAGCGTCCCCTTTTTAAATTAAATTCTATTTTTGACACTTTATAAAGTTACTTTATTATTTTCCTTTATTCAGCGCAATAATTAATTAAATACAAAGAAATCCTTAGAAATACTTAGGATGACTTATAATTTAATTAATTAAATATTCCCTCTATTAAATAATTTAAAATATTTTCTGCACATTCTTCCAAGTTCATGGAAAATATTAAATGGGCCAAAAAGGGACGTTACAGGTGCAACACAATGATGATACTCTTGTAGCATGTGTAGCGGCCTCCAGTGTAATGCCAGTGGTGTGATCTGCCTGTTATGGAGGCGAAATGGTAAAAATAACCTCCTAATAGTCGTAGACCAGTGTATGCTTGTTTGTCTCCTCCCAAAATGATGTGAGATGAGTCTCATGGCAGTGGATGGGTATGAGATTGGCGCAGCAGTATAATTTCAACCAGCCTAATTAAATATATGTGAAGAAGGCAGCAATCAGGCCTGCACAACCCTTCACCCAATCAGTAGTAAAGCTTTGTGGTCTCCAGTGAATTGCCCAGAATTGTATGTCAGATCTGTACCTTAATTAAGCTGTGACCACCATTGAAAGATGGAGGAACCAGCAGGGTATAGGTGTATAATCCTCTCCACAGCTGTTGGCCAAGACTTTATGATGCTGAATGATGTCTGCGATTAGTTAGGAATGAAGTAACCTGCCAAACCAGTGATAACATGTATGTTGAAACCCTCAAACAATGGTGCTGCAACCGATCAGCCAATTACTCCTTATATTTGCTTGCAAATCTTTATCTCTGAACCTCCGGAAAGAGACCCAAGAGTGTTTTTGTCCTCTTGAATCGTAGACAAAGCCAAGGGTTTTCATGATTGGATGCCCTAGATTGAACAAACTGCTCAAATCTGAAAATTGGATGTAAATGAATGACTTGAATGATGATCAAATGAAGATAGGCGCCTCCTTGATATACCCTTTTCTAATTGTGTTCTTGGGTTCTAAATTTCCCTCCAAGTATTTAAAAATACTTTTTAATTTTTATTTTATTTTATTTTTATTTTAAGTATTTAAAAATACTTATATTTTAGTGCTAGTGTTTAAAAAACACCCTTTATTTTAATTAATGATAATATATATATTTTTTTTGATTGGTAAAAGGCTGAGGCCATTAATATATATAATTAATAATAAAATACAGCTCTATTCAGTGCGGGCACCGGTAGGAAAGAACAGAGCAAAGAAAACCTCCGGTCTACCCCGGATCTTTTGTAGTCCAGTTCATTTGAATTTATACATCTTATACGGGGTCAAGCCCCACAAGGATACATCCTTTCTTATACAATTTCTGAAATACAAGTTAAGACATTGCTCATAGCCAAGGCTTTTATTCTGATATCCTCTTGCTGAATGTCTTTTTGGTTCTCCGGCACCTGGGATGTCCTCCATGACATATATCATTAAATCAGCGATCTATAATCCAAGTGAGGGGACTTCTCCTGTCTTGCTCCTACCAGTATACCTGTCTTACCTGAAACCACAGGAACAAACTTCCAATTCTTTTCACATGTTAGCTATACAAAAGAGATACATAGAAATCATTTTCCTACAAACACCTATTAGTTCTCTAAATCCTTTGCCAGAGAGGGAAGAATAAAAGCTTGTTCTTGCCAAGTTTATCAAAATACTAAAACACACTTGCAAGACTGCTGAGATAGCTATGATTTAATATTTTCATTCCGATCTCCTTTTCTTACCATTGAGTTTTTAATGGTGGAATATTTAGAGTTTTTCAATTTTAGGGTTTCTTGTGTATTTTCACTTTTCGCCCTTTCTGCTTGGCTCGAGCACAACTGCGAGGATCCTGGCGAAGGTTATGGATTCTAGTTTTACACCTGCCATATGCATTTGATTGAAAGTTTCCCTTCACTTTCTGCAATAATTGACATATCAATATTCGGAAGTTGAATTGGCAAAGGGCGTTGTTGGCATAATTCAATTCATGGCCTCACTCGTTTATTGGAAGGTTAGTAGAAGCTTCCCCCTTAACTTCTATGATAAACAGCCGCCTTCCCGACATGTTTCATTCACTACTTAATGCATCGGTATGACTGTCACCAAAAGCTCTTTGGTTTTCATGAACGGTACAACTCACGTAGCCGGCAGGACTCAAAGCTTCCGCTCCGATCATACAAGTCTTCCCGACATGTCTCCCTTGTCATTCAGTTGTATGGGATAAATCGGTGTGACCCTTCAATTCTCTCCTCGACGTTATATTTTATTTGTGACTTCGTATCGGCCAGATATCTTCAAGATCTCCCTGATGTAGGAGTGGGCAAGGTTATCATCGGCGTGACTTTTTTCATCCCTGTGTGAATAACCTTCTTCCCCGATCTCCTAAGTGTCACCGAAAGCTCTTTGGTTTTCATGTTCAGTGTAACTCACGTAGTCGGTAGGACCCAAAGCTTCCGCTCTGATCATACAAGTCTTCTCGACATGTCTCTCTTGTCATTCAGTTGGATGGGATAAATCGGTGTGACCCTTCAATTCTCTCCTCGACGATATATTTTATTTGTGACTTCGTATTGGCCAGATATCTTCAAGATCTCCCCGATGTAGGAGTGGGCAAGGTTATCATCGGCGTGACTTTCTTCATCGCTGTGTGAATAACCTTCTTCCCCGATCTCCTAAGTGTCACCGGAACCTCTTTGGTTTTCATGATCGGTGTAACTCACGTAGTCGGCAGGACCCAAAGTTTCTGGTCCGATCATACAAGTCTTCCCGACATGTCTCCCTTGTCATTCAGTTGGATGGGATAAATCGGTGTGACCCTTCAATTCTCTCCTCGACGTAATATTTTATTTGTGACTTCGTATCGGCCAGATATCTTCAAGATCTCCCCGATGTAGGAGTGAGCAAGGTTATCATCGGCGTGACTTTCTTCATCGCTGTGTGAATAACCTTCTTCCCTGATTTCCTTAGTGTCACCGATAGGATTATCGGGGAGAGTCTCATCGATGAGTGTAATCCTTATTGCTATTGGAGTAACCTTCTTCAAGTCAGCCGACCATGGTTATCTCCCTGATAGCCCTTTATACTCCTTATCGGAGAGACCTTCACAACATGTCATCGACATCATTGTGAGTATCGCTTCGGTCAGACTCATAAGTTTTATTCCGATTCATTTGCTCTCGCTGATAGTCCCCATCTCTACTTTGTACATAATCTGCAATCTTCGCATTTTGTCAACAGGGTTTGCGGCTTGCTAATGCTACCACATTTTGCATACATATCTATCAGTGCACTTCCAACTTTAAAATCTGTTAGGAATCATACTTTTTCTTCAATATTTCGGGCCACCGATTTCTGTGCATCCGCCTCTCCAAATAGCCCTTAAAAATTTGATGAATGTTTATCTCAACCTGACACCAATCAGGCAATCAATGGCTTTGACTGTTCTAATCTCCTACAAGGATAAATTAAGTAGATTGCTCTTCTTTTAGACTTTATATGAAGATTAAAATTGCTTTCTCTGAACTAAGATCTGCAAAAGATTACAGTCCCTTTGTTAATGTCAATATGGGTAAGCTGTAGGCTAAAACAAGTTTAGTTAAATGTGCCTGTAGAATGTTTGAACAGAAGAGATATTATTATAGAGGAAATCAAAGATAGACCTTACTAAGTCCCAAAAACTTTCTCTGCTGTCGCAGTTCTGACAAGCTTTTTGTTAAAAATAGCCAAAACTGAAATCTTTATTTATGAGTTCTTAATATGGTCTGCCCCCTGTTACAAAGAAGTCTGAAAGTAACTCTAGTTAAATTGATGAATGGACTTGCAATCGTTGTCAGGCTTCAAATCTTTAATTTGGAGTTATTTGCAACTAACTTGAAGGGGTCTGAGATCGACCCAGCTGATTAATGATAATATTATTAAGTTGCCTTCAAATTAGGAATTATTGGGCCCAACTTAAATAATATTATTAATTTATTTTAATCCGAAAAAAGGGACATGACAGGTAAACAACAGATCAAGGAAGTAATTAAGATAAAAGCAAATTTATGGAAATGTGAGTTTAGAACCGGTGAAATAACCTTTTGACAGATAGCATATGATAATGACAATAAGTAGTAGAAGATTATTGAATTCTAGGATATGGAACTGATATAGAGGATATTTATCCGAAATGTATAATAGAAGCTGGTAACATATTCCTAATCAACTGTATATTAGACACCAGTAACATATTCAAAATAATTGTTGAGTGTAGAAACACAAACAATCGATACCAGGAGGAAAAAAAAAAAAGAAACAATACAATCAAAATAACCACCAGTGCAAGATACTTTATAGGATTGTAATTCTAATTATGAGAGCCAGAAATTGATTGTGTATGGTGTTGATCCAGCAAGCTTAGAACAAAAATGTGAAGATCAACAAACACATAAACATGATGTCGTTCATTGATGACAGGATTTAGATGCGCCATAACCTTGCTGTTGATCAACTTCCAAAATTACAACAAGTCCATGAGCTATGTCAAAGGCTAAAGTGTCAAATAGGATAATTATATATCCATATGGTAGTTATGTTTATAACAAGGATGCATGTTTACTAGGGAACCAAAATGAGATTTGTATACCACAGATTCATACGATTTATAGATTACTTCATGAGCATTATACAATGATTAATGCATTAATGCAGAGACAGAAGTAGTTTTATATACAGCAGTTTTTGAAACCTTGCACCATTTGATAATCATATAATAAAGATACAGCTAATGAAAGTTTATGACTATAATAGTGATGAGAGTTACATTTAGAATCCAATCAAGGCATAGAATCAAGAAACCTTCTCAAGTCATGAAATATCATTGGAATAAGAGTGATCATCATCATAATAGATACCATTTGCATCAGAAAATTGATCATAATAGATACTAGTTGCTTCAGAAAAGTGAACAGAATAGATACTCTGTGATTTAGAAAGATTAGTTATTGTATATCAAGAAAATTATATTATTGCCTTATCTAATGTTGATGATCAACAGAGTGAAGTTGCCACAATCAGCAACCAGTTGTCAATTGCAACCAACTTTAATTTGGAGTTGCAGTTTCAGTTTATGTTAGGGTAAGTGGCAGCTGCAGACACAATACATAATTGAAGATTCATTAGACAGTTATATAAAGTATAATTATTCATATAATCTTCATCCAGTTTTTTTTTAATATGTTCACATCCTACTTGAGCCATTATCACGACTGGAGACACAATGAGCAATTCTTTCCCCACATACAATGCGATGGTCTTCAATTCTAGTTGCTCCTACTGTTGTTTGAAGAAAAGCTTTAGAAAGACAATTGATGTAGAATTGTTAAGAGCACAATTATAGTATATTATAGTAGTTAGGAAGATGCGTTTTAAGGGTTGTCTCCTAGAGTAAGAAAGCTATATAAGATCATTTGTATGCCAGAAAAGAAGCGTCTTCTCCTGTGAGGAGTCACTGAGTGATGGAAAGGAGACAACCTTCCTAGTGAGGTATGGAAGTACTTTCTACAACAGTAGCAACCATTGCAGACCAGAGTACTCGTAATTAAGGGAACTTTGGGCAGGTTAAGTGGTTTACACGCACTAGAGGGTGTGGGATTTAGTCACTAATTTTTAGTATGTCAATATTACATTTTTTTTTGATCACTTCACTTTTCAAAATCTGTTGATGAAAAACATGGAACAAAATGTCACATGAACAAATGCATTATATGTATCATCTTTTCACCCCTTTTATTTGAACCAAATTAATTATTCTTATTTATTGATTTACAGTTTGCTTTGAAAATGGCAACCAATTTTACCTTGTGATTTACTATTTTTGATATAAGTGTTTAGTCAATGCTTTAGGTCTGTAGCCAAACTTCAGGGAAATTATGTGTAATGAATTCTTTGTTATTTAATAGTCACAATCATAAGATTGAGCCCTTTCATGAGCTAAAACAATTTGATATACATGATAGAAAAATCAAAATATGGACTGTAGAAGCTATAATAATATGTTTTCTGTGTGGTGATAACATGGTGGGAGACAGAGACTAGGCGAGTGTTCAACAGACAGATTTTTGATTCAGCCTAAAGCTCGGCAAAAATCTCAGTCAAAACTTGGCAATTTTATAAAATTGAGAATGGATAAAAAATTACTTTAACTGGCTTCATTATTGTTTTTCTGCCTTTTCTGTTTTTTTGGGGCAGGATTGGTGAGCACTCGCTGAGATTGCCTCAACTTGTGACTTCTCAAGTATTTTCCAATTTCAATGCTACAGACTAAGATGCTATGTGAGCTATAATATAAAACTATCTAATAAATGTGTGTTATTGATTTATCTCGTTTGTATCCTATTGTAAATGTATTTACTTTTACTTCCAAGAAATTATGGTACTTTGGTGAATTTGCTAAAATATATCTGCACAGGATTGAGATTGACATAGCCACATTGGATTTTACAAGCTCATGTTAAACATGCACCAATTTACTGCTTTTATTTTTTATTTTATATTTTCAGACAACAGTGCCCTGTTGGTATGGAGAGATACATGTGAATTATTCTGCCCCGCTCCCCCTCTGCCCTCCCATTTTTTACAAAATATAATTTATGGTAGACAAGGCATGAACTTCATTTTAGGAATTTCTGCTGCAAATTTTGATGCAGTTGTTTTAAATTACGCTTTTTAATTCTAATCAAATTGTTCCAAAGTCCAGGATATGCAAGCACCTTTATCCGCAACAAAGTCAAGGGTAAGAAGAAAAGTTGCCAATGGAACAAAGAATTCAGGAGAGAATGTGCCTGGAATTGTTGATCTCGAGAGAGGTCTGTAACTATGCTCAATCTGCAGTTGACCTATGCTTCAACATTTGTTTTCTATCATTTGAAATTGATTATCACATTGTTTTGCTCCAGATACTGGTGTTAGCCATCTCTGTGAAATCGTGGATGGGTTGTTTGAAAGAACAGAGCTACCTGGTGAAGAAGATGGAGAAGGATGTTCACACATTCCCTTTTCTAATATCAAAGTAATTGAAGAAGAAGTTATGGCAGCGGATTCGAGGAAAACTTTAAATCTTGTTCCAGTTGGGCATATTGTTAAATTGTTGGATATACTCAGACAGTATGTATGCCTGTCTTGCAATCAGGCTCTTGGTGATGAAGATGATGTGAGCTTTCTCAGAACTTTCTAGTTCCACTTTTAATGTTAGTCCGCTGAGTCTTTCTTCATTGATTTGTAATATACTCAAACGGTTATTAGAGATATTCAGGCTGGGGTATGACATTTTGTAAACGGGACATTTCACCCACTTTTCATTGGGCATTGCCATGGGCTTTTGACCAGCTACAACAATCCATTGATCATGATCTATAAGGATGTTGTTCATCTTGAGTTTCCATGGCTCAAAGTTTTGGCCGTTGAATTTCTCAACCTCCATTTTGGATGTGCTTGCCATCTTCTATACCTAAAACCCTGGATTCAACTATGTAGAGCTCCCACCCAAACAAAGATTATTATAGGGCCAAAATGCTTTCCTGTCATGGATCTGACAAGCAACACTAGCTTTGATACCAAAATGAAAGGAAATTGCTAACAATATTAAGAGAGGAAGTATGCTCTCTAGGTTACAAAATCCAAATTAAATTAGTAGAATGACAATAATAACACTACAAAATACAAGATTTACCCTGGGAAAACCTTATGGGAAAAAAACTCAACAAACCACAACCACACTAATTATATTATCTGAGAATAGATTACAATACAAAAGAGAATTCAATTTGTGCAGAAAAGGATCTTCAACTCCATGTTTGGAGCAATTTTGATAGCATGTACTTGTCAATCAAAACAATACTAAATACTAAATAGCAACCCCAAGCACTTGGTTTATAGGCAATGAGCAAACGGGAAACCACCAAATGGTTCCCAAAACCATGGGCTCAAATCCATCGGCTCCATTCAATGGCCAAATTGGTCCAATTGGGTTCATGTGTCTCACCTCATGAATGTTCCTCTTGAGAGTAGAATATAACTCCATGAGTTTACTTTGAAGAACACACAATTATACTGAGAGGGGGGGTGAATCAGTATAATACAAACTTTTACTTTTCACAACATAACAACCACAACAATATCAATCACACAAGATCTATCAATGATGCACCACACAAGATTTACGTGGAAACACTTGCGGGAGAAAACCACAACAAAATATTGCTTATATATAAATCTCTTTTACAATCTTTGTAGGCTCCAACCTACAGGACACACCAATCCCCTCTTATACAAATTGTGAGCAACAACCCATTGGAGACACCAATCCGCACTTGTAGATGTCGTGAGCACCAATCCGCAACTGAGGACCAACCCAGTAAGAGAAACCAATCTCTCATTAAGGCACCAACCTTCTACGGATCTGGATCACTATCTTCTTGTGAATGATCTCTTCAATGGATGATGAATAAATACACTTTGATACGCAAGTTTTCTCCTCTACAAATCTGCCACAAATCTCTTCTATAAATCTGCCATCAACTCTCTTACAAATCTGCCTCTTTTTCTCTTTCAATTCTTCATATGCAAATCTGAAAGTGTTTGCTAGATATACTCTTTTATTTCCACACTTCTTTTATTTCTGCTCTAGATCAGAATTAAATCATTGGAATTACTTACTTCAAACACTTCTACCAATTACCTCTTATACCTTTTCAATGGATACTTCTTTAGTGAATGGATATGACTCTTCATAACATGCTGTCCTTTACAAACAGATCACACTCCATAAATTAGATTGCTGTTCTTAAAGGTCTTAACAAATTGCACATTTTCATTTTTGTCTCAAGTGCACCACACACACACACACACACACAACATACTCCAGCAATCTCCCCCTTTGTGATTGATGGCAACCAAACTAGAATATATCTCTTTTCTTGCACTACTCCCCCTGTCTATATTGCTTCCCCTATCTTGGGCTCCCTGTTTCTCTAATTCTCCCCCTTTGAGATCAATGGCAAAGGGTCTTCCATCTATCTATGGACCTTCACTTCCATGGAGCTACAAGATGATGTTGTGGGTAGTGCCACCTGAATGTATGCTTTTTCTTAGTGACTGGATGAGAGTGGTAAGATTCCCAATTTCTACCTTAAATATTCAAATGTGTCTTTTGGAAGTGGCTTTGTGAAAATATCTGCAATTTGTTCCTTTGTGGTAACATACTCCAACTTGACTTGTCGATCTGCCACTTGTTCTTGTAAGAAGTGATATCTGATGGGAATGTGCTTTGTCCTTGAGTGCATAATTGGATTTTTCGAAATACTGATTGCACTTGTATTGTCACATAGTATTGAGATAGGATGATCATACTCTATCTTCATGTCTTTCAAGGTTTGTTTCATCCATAGAACCTGAGTGCAACAGGATATTGCTGCAATATATTCCGCCTTTGCAGTAGATAGGGACATTGAAGCTTGTTTCTTACTCAACCATGAAACAAAACTATCTCCTAGAAAGAATGCTCCTCCACTTGTACTTTTTTTTTTCAACACATCCAGCCCAATTTGCATCTGTATATGCTGTTAAGGTGAAGTCTTCACCTTTTGGATACCATAAACCAAAATCTAATGTGCCTTTCAAATATTTGAAAATTCTTTTTACAGCCTGCACATTATTAAAATAAATTAGATAGTTTCTAATGGTCAATAATAGTTTCTATTTGATAGTTTCTAAACCTGTTTTAGTTTAGCTTGTTTCTATCTAGTTTGCTTTATTAGCTGTTGCTTTCTTCTGAAACTCCTGTGCTCATTATAGAAACTTCTTGTAAACCTCTTTATATAGAGCACTGCTCTATCATGTAATCATCTCATTCAATAATATATTTTGTATATCATTCTGAAATGTAACTTGGTATTAGAGCTCTGGGTTCGAGCTCTTCTGTACGTCATACGGACGCAACTCCTGTGATCACGTCTTCATATTTGGCGCTCTTTGACTGAAGGTCATAGTCTGTACCCAGATTGTGTTTTCTGGCTAATGGCAATTTTTGTTTGCTCCTGGTCACATAGGCATTCATCTTTTGTGTAAATCGCGATTTTTGGGAGTTTTCAGACGTCATTCTGTGGCCTCATTTCCGTCGCGTCTCTGAGGTCGTGTTTTTGGCAGACGCGATTTGCATCCTCTGCTTTTTCCGGCGCGTTCTGTTCTGCGTCGTTGTTTTGGTTGCATCTTTTCCTCTGCTATCACGATTTCTGTTTCTATTGCCATTTCTGTGTATATTCTCCTTTGCGGCGGTTTTATCCCTATGCTTTCGGTTTATGGTTTCGGCGTTTGGTTCTGGAGCGATCTTTTTGGATGCGGATTTGAGGGTCGACGGTCTTACATTTTTGGCGTTTTTTCTCTGTCTGCAATTGCAATTTGGATCGGCATTTTGCTTTCTTCAGGTCCTGACACCTCTCTGTCACGATTTCTGCCCGCGTTATTTAATCTGAAGGCGGTTTTCCTATCACCGCTTCCTATGTGCTGCGAGTTCTTTTGTTTCTTACTGCAAACATATTTTCTTTAATCGCCACTGTTTTTCCTTGACTTGGTCAAAGTTTCTTTGCTAAACGTGGGTCCTGAAAGTTGAAGTGTTGAAGTTTGGTCTTCTAAAGTGCTTAGCGCTTTCTATCTCAAAGCACCTCCGTGACCAAGGTTATGCAAACCCTAGCATTGGGGTCTCTTTTATTTACTCGGCGGGAATCTTTTGTGTGGGTCCCTCTCTATTCATGAGCGCCCAGCAGATATGAAGACATACTTTCTATTTTGTCTCGAAATTCGTGTTCGGATTTTTTGAGACAATGTGTTCTGTAATCTCGAGATTTGTGCCTCAAAATCCGTGTTCAGAATTTTTGAGTCTGTGTATTCCGTGCTTTCGAAATCTGTACCTCGAAACCTGTGCAAGGGTTATTTTCATGGAATTAGTACCGTCAATTTGCCCTGTTTGTTGTGCCATCAGTTTATAATCCGTTTTTTCGTGCCTCAAAAAATGTGAAAGATGGCATCCTGGTCGAACATCATGTTGGAAGGCAGTCAGAAGTTCAACGGCAAGAATTACAACACCTGGAAGCAGCGAATGATGACAATCTTCAAGTATCAGTGCCTTGACCAGCTAGTTTTGGGTAAATCTACACGCCCTCAAGTGGCGGGTAAAGATCAGGATAGATTCAATGAGTAGAATCGGGACGCTGTTACGCTTATCAAGTTATCAGTCACCGATGATCAGTTGCCTCAGCTTCTGTTTGGGAAATCGGCGAAAGAAATCTGGGATTCGTTGAAAGATCTTCATGAAACATCTGACAAGAGCCGCGTGTTATTTTTGAAGAACATGCTTTTCTCGATCATGATGGATGAACAGATGTCTCTGCAAGAGCATCTCACGAAAATCAAGGACATCCGTGATCAGTTGACGACGATTGGTCGGGACATGGACGAGGAAGATATGGTAGTCATCACTCTGAAAAGTCTTACCACAATCTTATGAGCACTTTATCGAGACACTCAACATTACCTCAACTAATGTTGACTTGAAGTTTCTAGAACTGTGCAACAAGCTTTTGCAGCAGGATCGATGGAGACATCAGTTCGGTAGCAGTGTTAGTTCCTCCTCCATAGAGCAGGCATTTACTGCCAAGACCTTTTAGTAGAATAAGGGCATCAATCGACCCTCTCAGCCATCCAGTCAGGGTCAATCACAGGACGCTTCAAAGAAGAAAAATATCCAGTTCAATTATTGCCATAAGTTTGGCCATATGAAAAAGGATTGCCAGAAACGCTTGGCTACTGCACAGTCCAAGCCTGAAGAATCGCCACCATCAACCCATGTCGCAGAGCACACTGAGCAGAAAGAGTATGCTTTCTACGCCTTTTAGGCCAACTCTTCTGCCTAGTATTTCGTTTCAGGTGCTCGTGGACTAGACTACCTCGATTAAAGTTGTCAGTTTTGGGGGGCAACTTGGTGTAGTTAGTAGATTGACCATTAAGGGGGGGTATTAAAATAAATTAGGTAGTTTCTAATGGTCAATAATAGTTTCTATTCGATAGTTTCTAAATTTGTTTTAGTTAGCCTGTTTCTATCTAGTTTGCTTTATTAGCTGTAGTTTTCTTGTGAAACTCCTGTGCTCATTATAGAAACTTCTTGTAAACCTCTTTATACAGAGCACTGCTCTATCATGTAATCATCTCATTCAATAATATATTTTGTATATCATTTTGAAATGCAACACACATGAGTTTCCTTAGGTGCAGCTTGAAACCTAGCCACCATGCCAACTGCTTGCATAATGTTAGGCCATGAAGCTGTCACATATAACAAACTCCCAATCATTGACCTATAGAGAGTTTGATTTGCCTCTGGTGACTCATCATCCTTAATTTACACCATGTGACCATGGGTGTACTTACAGGTTTGCAATCCTCCATTCTAAACTTCTTCAACATCTCCTTAATATATTTGGTTTGTGTAATGAATATCCCTTTATCAGATTGAGAGATCTGTAGCCCAAGGAAGAGAGACAACTCACCAAACATGGACATTTCGAATTCTTTTTGCATGTTCATGGCGAACTCTTGACACATATTGTCATTGCTTCTTCCAAATATAATATCATCAACATATACCACAATTATCAATTGATCATCGCATACAGTTTTGATATAAAGGTTACTATTGACAACTCCTCTCTTGAACCCTTGCTACTGTAGGTACTTATCCAACCTTGAGTACCAAGCTCTGGGAGCTGGCTTTAATCCATAAAATGCCTTTTTCAATTTGCAAACAAAATCCTTATGTTCTGTCAGAATAAACCCTTTAGGTTGTTCTATATAAACCTCCTCTTCGAAATTTCCATTTAGAAAAGCTGATTTTACATCCATTTGGTAAACTTTGAAGTTTCTGAAACATGCCAACACCAAGAACATCCTTATGGCTTCTAACCATGCAAAAGGAGCAAATGTCTCTTCAAAGTCAATTCCTTCCTCTTGAGCATATCCCTTGCATACTAATCTTGCTTTGTTTCTTACCACTTGTCCTTCCTCAATGAGTTTGTTTCTGAAGACCCATTTAGTACCAATTGCATTTTTATCCTTAGGCCTTGGAACAAGTTCCCAAGTTTCATTCTTTTCTATTTGGTCCAATTCTTCTTCCATAGCACCTATCTAATATTTGTGTTCACTTGCTTCCTTAAAATTTTTGGGTTCTATTTTTGAAAGCAAAGACAAATTTACATGCTCTAAATTCAATCTTCTTCTTGTCTGAATTTCACCATCTTTGTCACTGATAATTAAATCCTCTGGATGATTTCTTTGAACAAATCTGGATGGTGTCTTAGATGACATTTGTGCCGGTGTCTTTATATTTCTTTGTTCAACTACCTCATCTTCAATTTCTTCTTCTCCTTCCTCTTCTTTGCACCTTTCTTCATTTTGACATTCAACTTCTTGTTCCTTTTCTTTGTAGTAATTTTCTTCTTCTACTTTAACATTTGCGCTTTCAACAATCTTGTGCAGCCTCTTATTATATCAGTAAGCTTTGCTCCTAGAGGAGTAACCAAGAAGTATTCCTTCATCACACCTTGAATTAAATTTTCCCAACTCTTCTTCGCCTTTCCTTATAAAACATCTGCTTCCAAATACCTTGAAATACTTCACTGATGCAGGCCTCCCTTTACACAACTCATATGGTGTTTTATCGTTATTTACTCTTCTTTGCCCATGATTAAGGATATAGACAGCTGTATAAACTGCTTCTCTCTTAACATGGTCCTAGCCATTTCTTGGACCGTCCTGTTCTTTCTTTCCACAACCCCATTTTTTTGTGGAGTTCTTGTGGCAGAATATTGTCTTCTTATTCCATGGTTTTCACATCTCTTCAAATTCATTCGAAGTAAATTCTCCTCCTCGATTTGTTCTAAGGCACTTGATCCTTTGCCTTGTTTCATTTTCTACTAAGGCTTTGAATGCCTTAAATTTGTCAAATGCTTCCGATTTTTCTTTTAGAAAAGTAACCCAGGTCATTCTTGAGTAATCATCAATCAATAACATAAAGTATCTTTCACCATGCATACCTTTTGTTCTTGTTGGTCCACAAAGATCTGTATATATAAGTTCCAAGGGTTTCAATGTAGAGAATTCCTTTGTTTTGAAGCTTAACCTAGTCTGCTTTCCTTGCTGGCATTGCTTGCAAATGACATTTGATGGCTTTGATATCTTAGGCATGTCTCTCACTGCCTCCTTGCGACTAATTTTGACAAGATTGTCAAATTTTATGTGACCCATCCTTCTATGCCACAACCAATTTTCATCTTCTTGATTTATGCAACATTTTTCACCTCTTATCTCACTAAGTACATAAATTGCTAGTAGATCTACTAGCATCAGCAGTTAGTTTCCCTGCTTTCCTGATTTCACACCTTTCTGCAGTAAATGTGAGAGTGTGCCCTTGATCACACATTTGGCTCACACTTAGAAAATTGTGTTGCAGCCCTTCAACATATATAACATTCTCGGTTTTTGTCTTGCCATTGTCCAAGCTAAGGATGCCTTTTCCGAATATCTTTGCTATTGCATTATCACTGAACTTTACTGTTCCACCATTTACCTTTTTCAAGGTGATAAATTTATTCTTGTCACCTGTCATGTGACTAGAACATCCAGTATCAATGTACCACTGGTTTCCTTCATTTTGAGCGTGTAGAGTGGTTTGGACTAGCATGGATTTTTCTTCTTCCGTCTTTCTCCAAATTTTTGAATTTTCTTCTCTATGTTTATTCACTGTCTCTTCCTTATTTTGTTTGGGAGGTTCTTCAAAAACACTCCTACAAAACTCTGTTGTATGCCCAAAATTATTGCACTTGTAACATATAGTTTAAAATCCATTAAGGGGGCAAAGGAGTTGTAGTTTCTATTTTCAAACCCATAAGAACCCTTGTTTTTATTCCATGTCTTATTGCTTTTGGCATAATTTCTTGTACTCTTATGATCAACATTCATTCTTGCAAAATGCTCCATAATTCATTATTTTGTAAATAAAGTTATTTCTTGCATGCATTTTGCAATCTATTGCTTTATGTCCAAATTGATTGCACAGAAAACAATAACCAAAGAAAGAAGGATTGAACTTGGTTATGTGAGCTTGAGAGGAAAGACCCTTCTGAACATGTTGTTCTTAGTTTCTGTAGGTGTGCTTGATTTTTGAATCTCCTTTTTGTTTATTTCACTCTTGACTGGATTTTTAAGAACATCGGCATAACCCTTTGATTTTTCTTCATTTGATCATTGTGATGTTTTTGAGCTTTGACCCTTTTCATAGCCAAGACCACTTTTGTCAAAGACTTGCCTTTGAGAGTTGATAATGTCATCCAACATTTAGGTAGTCTTCTCATTTTTCAAACTTCGGTTTAATTGGACACTTGTTTTTTCAACCTTCTTTCTTAAAGAAATGATCTCGGATTCAAGTTTCTCACAATTTTCTTCCCTTTCCTTTAGTTGCTTTCTTACATCCTCCTCAATTCTTTTTGCTTCTTCTATTTGGACCTTCAGATCTAAGATCATCCTCTCCGATTTTGCTTTGAATTCACTATCATCCTAAATTTGCTCTTTTTGGATTCGATTCTCTTTCCTAAGTTTCTTGATCACTTAGGGCGGAAATCAGTTCTGCTTCCATATCAACCACTCCATCATCATCTTCTTCTATATTTACATCAACGTCTTTTATCTCCTTTTCTTCTTTCTCCTCATCTTTGATTTCTATTGCCATGAATAGAAACTCTTGTTGATCGTTGTCAGAGTAGCCTCCTTCAGATGAGCAATTTTCTTCCTTAGAGTAGAAGCTTTTCTTATTTTTATAATGACCTTTCCTTTTATTGAACATGCCTTGATTGTGATTTCTTTTAAAAGGCTTTTCACCTTTCTTTGAATCATATTTCTCTTCCTTATCACTATATGGACATTGAGATGCAAAATGACCTACCTTTCCACAATTGAAGCATTTAAGAGGTAATTTACCTTGGTATTTTCCGGTTCCTTTCTTCAGCCTCTTTACAAAGTTAGCTTCCGTTTTTTCCGTATCGTTGTCGGAATTGTCACTTGGTTCTGGTTTTTTATCGTTTCCCTTTTTGGATGCTTTGAAGGCTGCTTCCCCTTTGGAAGATTCCTCTTCAGTCCTCATTTCACAAGTAGTAAGAATCCCATGCAACTCATCTTTTGTTAATTTCTCCAAATCCCTCATTTCTTCGATTGCCGATACTTTTGCATCAAATCTTAGTGATAAAGATTTTAATATCTTTTGTACTACTCTTGATTCTTTAACTTCTCCAAGAGCTCGGATGGTATTGACAATCTCATCGATATGAAGGAAATAGGTAGCTATGTCTTCTTCGTCCTTCATCTTAAGATTTTATAATTTACTCCTGTGAGTTTGAAGCTTTGCCTATTTTACTTTATCATCTCTTTCATAGATATTCTTCAACTTATCCCATATTTCCTTAGCAGATTTGCAACTCATTACCTTTACTAATTCTGATTTTGACAACCCACATAAAATAGCATTCTTGTCTTTGGCATTATTTTCGCTAGCCTTCTTACCATCCTTATCAGTTTGTGGAGTGTTTGGAGTAGTATATCTATTTACAATAGATTGCCATATGTCAAACCCTAGATCATTTAGATAAGTCTCCATCTTTAAGCTCCAAAATGCATAGTTGGATCCATCAAACAATGGTGCCTTGTTTGAAGAAAAACCATATCCATCCTGTCCAGCCATGTGTTCTTTTAAGATCAACCTTTAAGTGATTAAGTTCTCTTCGAAGGAACCTTCTCTGATACCAATTGAAGAACACACAATTATACTGAGAGGGGGGTGAATCAGTATAATACAAACTTTTACTTTTCACAACAATATCAATCACACAAGGTCTATCAATGATGCAGCACAAGAAGAACACAAGATTTACGTGGAAACCCTTACGGGAGAAAACCATGGCAAAATATTGCTTATGTATAAATCTCTTTTACAATCTTCGTAGGCTCCAACCTATAGGAGACACCAATCCCCTCTTATACAAATTGTGAGCACCAACCCACTGGAGACACAATCCCCACTTGTAGATGTCGTGAGCACCAATCCGCAACTGAGCACCAACCTAGTAGAGACACCAATCTCTTGTTAAGGCACCAACCTTCTATGTATCTAGATCACTATCTTCTTGTGAATGATCTCTTCAATGGATGATGAACAAATACACTTTGATAAGCAAGTATTCTCCTCTACAAATCTGCCATAAATCTCTTCTATAAATCTGCCATCAACTCTCTTACAAATCTGCCTCTTTTTCTCTTTCAATTCTTCATATGCAAATCTGAAAGTGTTTGCTAGATATACTCTTTTATTTCCACACTTCCTTTTTTTATTTCTGCTCTAAATCAGAATTAAATCATTGGAATTGCTTACTTCAAACACTTCTACCAATTACCTCTTATACCTTTTCAATGGATACTTCTTTGGTGAATGGATATGACTCTTCATAACATGCTGTCCTTTACAAACAGATCGCACTCCTTCATAAATTAGATCGCTGTTCTTAAAGGTCTTAATAAATCGCACATTTTCATTTTTGTCTCAAGTGCACCACACACACACACACAGATATATATATATGACTTTTGTCTTATTTAAAATGCTGTGTGGTTGGGCACCTTTAATAAGTGAGTCGGCCCTAAGTGAGTCAGCTTCTTTAATTTAAAGTCCTCTCCTTTTGGCGCCAAGGAAAATAGGAGTCAGCCCATATTGTTTGAAATTTATTTTATTTGATTTTCCAAGCATTCTTCTAAGTCGGCCAGCCTTGAGATGGATAGTTTATATCTTTAGTTTAAACTATAGAGAATAATCTGCCCGTTTAATATACTCCTTGCATCTTGGACGATTTACTCCTTGTATTGAATTAGTTTTGACATCAATGACAATATACTCCAACTTCCTTAACCCTCATGAGTTGCTCTTACACCTAGCTAAAAATAGCTAGTCAAATATGCTCCACCTAGTTTACTTGTAGTCCAAAATATCAATGTTCTCTTACACATGTCATAACATACAATCCAAGTGACAAGATATGTCATACAAGGAATCTCCAAGGGTGCCACTTCATTCAACGAGGAGCCAATTTACATGAGATTAGAAATTATAAGGTTTGCACGGTGTACAACACACCTAACCTAACAATGTCATGGCTAAAGTGTGATTGTTATATTCTAATTTTCTGGTTTAATTGTAATATGAGACTAGCATTGTTGGAGTTATAGTTATTTGAATGATGATACAACAATTAGATATTTGCAATTTCACTTTGGTATCTATCAATATTTAATTTTCAATTTTCAATGTTCAATGTTTGTTGTTCAGTGTCTTACGGATGTTATGTATGCTTATGTTCATAATGAAGTTCTTTATAATGCTTTTTTTTTACTTGGTTAGTTGAGGGTTCTATTAGGACTCTCATAGACTACAATAATAATATGAGATCATAGTTCAGGCTGCCCCAGATGCAACCTCACATACAAATAAATGAAAACTAGCGAACACTCTGAGCCAGCCCAACTAACCTTCTTATGAGATCTTAGAATGATTTGAGAGGAAGCTTGCTTCCTTGAAGAAGATTTCCTATAAGATACAATAGTCTAATCACCCTCATCTGAAGCCCCTACGATGGGTATCGAATTCAAAACTTTATGTCCAACCAAAGAAACTGAAGCCTACCTCTGATTATGAGAAGCTAGAATCCAAGGGGACATAGGCTTGACAACCATAGAAGGAAGACAAGTTGAAGAAGGGAGACTGCTGCAAGAGGCTCCCCTAGGGAAGCCAAAATGGGTTCTTGAGGAGCCCCACCTAGGGTACCACGAACCACTTGATGGTGATGCTTAGCACTCTTCCACGAGGAAGCCTGAGTAAGATTCTTATGCATAAATTCTATAGAAGCATCCAACAGATGACCAAGGCTAGAATAGTTTTGGCATCTAAAATTGAATTTCTCATAGTCCAATTGTTGTTTCCAAACTCGATTTTACACTTTGAGGCAAATCTTAGCTAGAAGTTCCTTAAAAATATTCATTTCAAACTGGATATGAGCAATGGTGGGATGGGAGCGAGCACTCATATCTTGAGAAATAGAAATACAGATTCCAAAAGTATTATTGATAGCCTCGAGACAAGAAGCAAGCCAAAACTGAAAGGGGTGGTTTGGCAACCTAACCCAAACTTGCATCACTGAGATGGATTCATCCAGAGGGTTAAAAGTAGGATACCGAAGCCTCACAAAGAGAGAAGTCTTCGCCCAAAACTAGGGCCCCCTCTCAAGAATAAACTCCCAATCCTCCAAATCACAAACAATAATTAAAAATCCCTGGGCACGAGGGTAAATAACCATACCTCTAATAAGTAGAACTTCCAATTTCGAACACCTATTCATGCAGATAAGCAAGCTAGGCACAAAATGATGAAACCTACAAATCAAACACATCTTAGCATGTTGTTCTTCTTCCTCCACAATGTTAGGTCCCAACTCAAGTAGGGAAATCTTCTTAGAGTTTTTAACCATGCACGAACCCTTAGAAAGAGATTTGACATCTAATACACTTGCAGCTGTGCTAGATGTTTGTAAGCTAGCCTTGAGCACTTGCGTAGGAAGGGAACAAGAGGGGAAGTTGTTGCTATAGACACCCCATGCTCAGGGTGGGAAGCATCCAAATTAAGTCCAAAACCTTGTAACAGTGTTTTTGGGAGGACAAGACACCAACAACAGGAAGAGCAATTTGTGTTAAGGAAGCATTAAATGAATAGGAATATCAAGAGTGGTGATGTTTGGCCTAACAAACCACCTAGACACAACAGCAGGGGCACCCACGAAAGCTGCCGAAGAAAGATTCTACACAAAATTGGGGTTTCAAGAAGGAGAGGCATGAGCACATCTGGTAGATGTGGAAGCCATCGAGATCTCCTTCAAAGCTCTTTAGAATGTTTAATGATGTTTAATTTTGTAAATTGAGAGCTCTAAAAATTGTATAGTTTTGATTTTTCTTGTATTTTTAGATATATATTTTGTTCTCTATTTCTTGCCTCATTCCGCTGCCATCACCAAAAGTCTGTAGATTTTATTCCATATTCGGAACACATCTTCACATCCTCCTAACTGACAGCTTGAGAGACATAGGGTTTATGCCTATGTTTGCTTTCTTTCATTGCTTTAGCTTTAAGTGTTCATATTTTTTTGATGAGCACAAGCTCTCCTTTACCTTATTCTATTTGATTGTAAGTGTTTTTACTTTTGAGTCCCATTTATCTACTGTAGTTATTTGCGGGCATTAATAGAGTGTCTTTCTTTCATTTTCTCTTCTCAGACTGACATTGATTTGATTATTATTTTATGGCATTGTTAGCTTGTTGTAAATACTCCTTTTTATTGTGGCAACATCATTGTATATGTGGTAGACTTTATAAAACTGATCTTTTGGAGGATGGGCTAGCGATTATGATTTTTTTGTCCTCTTTGGTTAAAACTTGATTCATTTCTCTTTTTATTCTTTTATCCATTTATAACTTAATACTTGGTTAAACCTTGATTCATTGGAAAACGAAATTGAATAGTTGTTTATTTTTCTTGTAATATTTATCACCCAGCTTATGTAGTTTTTTAATTCAATGGATGTATGCAACAGGAAACAACATATAAATTTGACTAGCTTATTAATGCTAATTGATAAATAATAGGGTAAATATTATTTAAGATGGGATGTTATAATCACAAATAGGCCTTTCCTTTCTGGGCTATGAAATTATATTTACATAATTGCAGGTTGAATCTGACAACTACATCAGCATCATGTCTGCTTTAGAGGCAGTTCAGCTCTCTCTCACAATAATGACTCATCCAAATATGCCAAAGCAAGTGTATAAAGAGGAGGTATATGTTTCCCACCTTTCAATGTTTTGTTAGGCTTTTGACTGCTGGAATTTAAATAATCAGGAGAACATTTAGCTGGCCATGCATGTTGAACTCAATTTGGTTGTGTTATATTATTCTAAACTTCCTGGGGTATAGAGTTGTGAATCAGCTTGTTTTATGGCTTGCAATTAAATATTGTATCCATTTGATTTTTTAATTAGATAAAATTGCTTGCTTCTTGTGCTGCATTTAGAATTTTTAGAACATAATCTGAATATCCTGTCAAATCTTGAATGCTTGCTTTGCTGGGCACCTTATGTTAGTCTAGAGCTTATCTTCATCTCAAAGTCTATTAAGCTTATGGATGAAGTCATAGGTACCAGGTTCAGTTTGAATTCTATTTATTGAGGTCAACCAAACCTATGTGAACCACCCTCGTACCTGTATTTGTTTTCAAATTTAAAGAACTGGGTAAAATATACATATGAAAATGAATTGACAGTTGTGAAGGCATTGCAGGTAACCCGTACAAAAAATGTAGAGATAAAAAATGATGAAGGTATTTTGCATCTCCACATAACCTATCCTGTAAATATACCAACCTTTTGCTGCTCTAATCAATGTATCAAATTTGTAAGGGTATGGTTCATGGAAGATTATATTTTGGTATAGTATTTGCAATCATCTTGCAATTATTCTTTTTTTTTGTTAAATACAAATAGGTTTAAGGGACATTCTACCCGAAAAGTTGATTGCAAGATGCCAACATTTAGCTGATTTTAACTAATTAAAATACAAAGAGAAAATGAAATGATAATCAAAAGATAGAATTAATGCAGTGTTCCATGGGGATGCCTCCCTGTGGGTCTGGGTGATGTCGTGGACATCTTGGGGACTTTGGGACTTGGAGGGGATGTTCCTTCCAAGTCCCCCTCTCTCCTCCCCGTTTTCTGAAAATTTTAGGGATGCCCTCTTTATTTTATTGGTCTTTTTGGGGACTCCCTGTCATCCCTAGGTGTCCCGACATCCCCTGGTTGTCCCGAGGACTTCAAGGCATGCACCACATGACATGTATAAAAAATAACAAGTGTTTCTTTGAATTGTTCTAAAACATATGAAAGCCTAAAAGGGTGGCCTACCAAGGGCCTCCAACCCAAAATAACTCTTAAAACCCATGCCCATTTCTGTTTAGTATTCAGCAAAAGAGGAGGAGGAAAGAGAAAAGAGGAAAAGAGAAGAGGAAAAGAAAGAGTTCAGAGATATCAATTGTAGGTGCCAAACGTCAGCAGAGAGGACCGTGCATTGAATACTTGTGAATTTTCAAAACCAACAGTAATTTCCTAACTGCGTTCCAGAAGAAATAGAACATAGAATGTAGTAGGCCAACCAAGGATCAAGCCTTGATCTTGTATTAGTTCCTTGATGCACAGCAAAATGCTACCAATGATCCATCTTTAAAACCTTCTACGATCTTTGTCTCTAGCTTCTTTCCACCCTCCATCAATGAGTCTAGCTGGTTCTTTGCCTCTTCAACAACCAGGTTTCTGAAATGAAAGTCTTCATTATTTTCGTGACCTCAGCATTTGACAGAAGTTAAAGGGAGAAAAGAGTGTTTTCCGACGTGATTGGGCCCATATATATCTTAGACAAATTCTTGCTCAAGTATGTTCTAGTCGCATAATTTTTCGAAAACTCTTTATCTTTAGTGGCAGTAAAAGCCATGTATTCTAGTTCAGTCTCCATTTCCAAATCCATACGCGAACCTTGACATTTTTATGGAATCTGCTCAAGGACAAGAAGAGAATGGGGACTTCATATAATTGGATTCCCAACTTCCACCATGTTGTGACCTTTTACAACATCAACCCCAATTGCAAATTGGGTCCCCCTCTTTTTTTTTGACTTAGCCTGGATTCTGGCTTTGATCCCGTACTCTCTGGCATGATTTCAGAACTGGCTCACCGGTGATCAGGGAAGTGAACACATAGGATCCCTCTTGCATGTACTTGGAACCCTAACTACCTATTCCGGACTGTCCTCAGGGAAGGGTTTTGTTTTTCCATCCTCAGGAAATGAACCCACTCCTTTCTCGGCATGGAACTCAGCAAATCATTCTCGGACTCCAGTCCAGGAATCTAGCCCGGAGGTCCAATCCAGGGTCTTGTCCGGAAGTGCCTATCCCGGAGTCTTGTTTAGGGAATTCTTGCCCCGGAGTCTTGTTCCAAGGTTTATCCATATTCTTATCCCGACCAAGGCCGGAACTCAACAAAGACTGCCACTCCTTGGCATGTTCATCTTTCCACCGTGGAACTCAGTTCCCAGCCCGACAGCTCCAGTCCAGATGTTTAGGTCCAAGGGATATCCTTCTGATCCCAATCTGGGACTCAATCTCAGATCATAACTTGGAAGATTCTCAATCAACAGGGTTTTCAAGAACTTTGGGCAAATTTCAAAAGGCAATCAGTGTTTAAAGTACCCCTCTGGAAGTGCACCTAGAATATTCCTGGTTGCATATTCCAGTACCTGCTGGAATATGTGCCCAGGGAAGAAAATTATCCCTGGTTGCATAATCCAGCAGGTACTGGATTATGTGCCCAGGACAATTTTTTGTCCTGGTCGCATAATCCAGCACCTGCTGGATTATGCGCTCTAGGAAGTTTTTATTCCAGGTCGAAAAATCCAGCTGGAGGTGGAATTTGCGCTTCTGGAGGAAATTTGTCCAAGTCGCACATTCCTGACCCTCCTGGAATGTGCGCTCTTGGATAGTGGGATTCCAGTGCAGTTCCTGAATCCAGGCGGTGAGTATTTGCATGGAAAATTCACAGTCTGATTGGAAGAATTTCACCATGAAAATAAGAGATACCTTGAGGGGATGGAAGAAACGAAAGATGGAAGAAACGAAACTCCGTGTTCACTATGAAGATGAGAGATTCCTTTAGGGGATGGAAGAAACCAAACTCTGTGTTCACTATGAAGATGAGAGATTCCTTGAGGGATGGAAGAAACGAAAGATGGAAGAAACGAAACTCCGTGTTCACTATGAAGATGAGAGATTCCTCGAGGGGATGGAAGAAACGAAAGATGGAAGAAACAAAACTCTGTGTTCACTGTGAAGATGAGAGATTCCTTGAGGGGATGGAAGAAACGAAACTCCGTGTTCACTATGAACATGGGAGATTCCTTGAGGGGATGGAAGAAACGAAAGATGGAAGAAACGAAAACTCCGTGTTCACTATGAAGATGGGAGATTCCCTGAGGGGATGGAAGAAACGAAAACTCCTTGTTCTGGAACTCGCGATTAACGATTGAACCTCCGATGCAACAAACTAAAGTTCACCCTTTGCCAAAATTGAAACAAAGGAATATGCCTAGGTCGCAAATTCCTTGACCTATGGGAATATGCGCTCTAGGATGCTTTTGTTCCAAGTCGCAAATTCCTTGACCTGTGGGAATATGCGCTCTAGGATGCTTTTGTTCCAGGTCGCAAATTCCTTGACCTGTGGGAATATGCGCTCTAGGAGAAAATTGTTCCAGGTCGCAAATTCCTTGACCTTGTGGAAATTGTGCTCCTAGGCAACTGGCCAACAGGAGGACTCTCCCAACCCAGCCTGAGGATGCAACTGAACAATTGGACTTCGGAACTTGCAGGAAGATATGCCAGATGGATTCCATTTCCCTCCGTGGGTGATTCCTATCCAAAATGAAACAATAACCTTCATGAAATTCATCAAGGAAAAGATCTCCAAAACTTAGCAAAATCTGGGCAAGAGAATTTGGAAGGAATCCCTTACTGGAAGAAATCCCCGACATTTGAAAATCCCTGACCCTTGAAAATCCCCGACATTTGAAAATCCCCGACCTTTGAAATTCCCCGACTTACTAAAATCCCCGACCACCGACAAAGGAGAAAAAGACAAAAATCTAAGTCGGCTAAAAGGCAAAAAGGTATGGCGGCTAAGTTTTTCTTCCAACCCAGGTTGGGCAAGTGGCAGGAAGAGGTTTAAATGCCTATATAAGGCAGCACTCAAGTCATTTTCAATCATTCTAATTCAAATCCAAACCAAGGAGGGCAGAAAATTACCTTCTAGGAGCAGAAATTCATCTTCCAAGGGCAGATTTCATCACTTGAAGGACAAATTTATCCAAGGAGGATTCCAGATTTCTGAACTTTCCAAGAGCAGAAATTCATCTTCCAAGGGCAGAAATACATCCTCCAAGACAAAACTCCTCCATTCCAAGGTAAGTTCTTCACCAAGACTCATATTTCTGAATATTCCTAGGGCAGATTTCTTGTTGGAAGACCCATTAAAACTCAGAAATTCCTGCATAAAAATAAAAAAATCCATTAGAAGGTCAGAAATCCATCAAAAAATCAGAGATTTCATTTAAAGTCAAAAGTTCCTTGTGCAAAGAAAGGTATGTGAATGCATAGGAGGATTCTTCTTACTTAGAATATTGTTATTTTTTCCTTCCTATGTACTTGAAAATTCATGATTTTAGTCCCACATGCGTAAAACTGTTGTACTAACATCCCATGTGTGGGAATAAAAAACCCTCATCTCACCTCCATCCTTACCCCTTTGAAAACTCATACTCTGCTATTTCTTTCCTTGACTCCACAGGTGAATGGCAAGTGCCAAGGCGGGCTCTTCAAGACAAACTCAAATGAAGGCTGCCGTCAGAGGGACACTCCCACAGTCCAGAATCACCTCAAAGTGGGCGAACGTCAGAGACACCAACATCCATCCTTCAGTCATGGAAGAAATTGAAAAGCGAATATATGGAGTGGATGGACATCCTCCATCCCAGCTTGTAGCCAAGATCGTCCGGAATGGAGTTGCCGCCGCCGCATGCTTCCCACCCGCCATTCCTTGTCCTAAGCTGATCGTGGAATGTTTCATGCACTATGATCCGGAACGAAGGATGGTCGTCGATCGCAACAACACAGTGGTGGCCTATTTCACCAAGGAAAACATTGCGGAAGCTTTCGACATACTTGTCTATAGTCCCATCAAGTACACAAGCCAGGAGGAATCAGCCAATATGTTCCAGGGCAATCTGGCAACCTGTTTCGGGATCATCAACAAGTCATGGATGCAGAAGAAAAGGCCTCACCGTTCCAAATTGCCAAGAACACTCCTTAAATCCAACTTCAAGCAAGAGCATGGAGGCCTCGTCGTCATGCTGAACAGGATCATGGGAAGTCAACAGTCCTCTACCTTCGAGCCATGGATGTTCTACTACATCGAGGAAGTCACCGCTGGGACAAAGATGATTGATTGGGCTCGACTCCTCAGTGACAGTATTGATGCACAATTCCAAAACCTGGAGGAATCGAAGGCTTTTTACATGAGTTCCTATGTGATCTATATGCTGGCAAGGAATAACAAATATCGAGGACTGTCATGGAAGGGACGTATCGGCAATCAAGAAGGGCAAGTCAAGTCTACAATTGCTACACCCAGCTCCATCTCGAAAACATAAACTGTTTCTGGAGGTTCAATGACGCATTCGCCATGCACATTACAAGGACTCTCCAAGGAGGCACTCACCAAAGGATATCACCCGAGGCCAAGCAGCTGATCGGGACTTATGGCTCCTAGGTCATCCAATTCCCGAAGTTCACATACATCAGGGTGCAGGGATTCTCCGGCTATCGATATAGACTGCCAAGATATCCGTCGGACAAGATGGTCCTGTTGGAATTGACAAGGCAACTCTCGGCATATGACAAAGTTCAAAAGGAGGAGGCCGGGGTAACCTATCCAGTCGAGACGGAACGTGTGGTCGAAGCATGCCCATCTCTCCAAGCTGCCGAAAGATTTGAGGAGCTGCAGTTCTATAACCTGGTGACTCATTCCTTGTGGGAGAACTTTGACCCGTTCAATACCACCCGGGTAGCATGTGGAAGGAGGCATAGACATAAGGTACACCTAGAGGACCACTGGGCAAACGTTGAGGATGACTTCGAAGTGCGCAGGAGGACATGTTCCCGACTTTCACTCGACATGATCAGGGCCACCAGGATCTTTGCAGTCCCGGATCAAGTCAAGGAGGATGGAAGGCAAGTCCAGCCATTCTTCAAACAGGAGAAGGATAAGCCTCTTCCACCCTTGATTTGGTCCGGTCCGGAGGTCACCCACTTGGATGATCTAATGGCACCCGTGCTAACGATAACACAGAAATGGATAGGCCAATAGACAGAGAAATTGCACAAAAGAGGTATTCGCCCGACTTATGACCTGATGGGAGACTTGGATTCTCAGTCTTCCGAAGAGGATATGACCGAGGACACTCCTGTGAAGGAACAAGGAACAGGAAGACAAGAAGTAATGAACAGGACGGCGGAAGATCCACCGGCGAAGAGAGTAAAGGCTCGGAAGGAACCTATCAGCAGGCCTGACCAGGAGGAACAGAATGCATCATGGCCTCACTCCGCTAGCACTTCTTCCGTCCGGGAGGTTGATCTTTTCGAGAAGGTACGAACGGTTAAAGGTAAGGGACCCGTGGAGGAGGAAATGGTCCTGAATGAGCAAGCTGATCAGGAAGATAATGAGTCCATGGATTCCACCCGAGAACGAACCCCCAACCTGATGGTGGGAAATCAACCTGACCTTTCATCACGGAATCCAGGGGAGTTTCGACTTGAGGACATGCTCCATCACCCTGATTTGGAATTCCTCGACGAGGAGTTCAATTCCGGCGAAGTACCAACATCCACACCACAAGTTGGTTAGGATCCGCAGGAACCACAGAAGGAGGTCAATCCGTCCGCGAAACCCAATTGGTTACAGGACAAGTTGCGGAAGAAGACAATCAAGAAGAATGATCCTTCTACCGAACTTGGTGATTTTCTGGCTAGGATAGGGAAATCCGCAGGTCCAAAGAAGGCGAAGAAGTTTTCCAGGATTACAAGGGATGAATCCGGATCCCGCCGAGTAGAGGTGGCAGTTCCCAGGGTAACCGAGGCGAAGGAAGACATCAGTCCGGATGATTTTGACATCTTGAAGGTCGACCTTGGACCAACCACGAAGGATCAAGAAATGGAGGAATTGGAGGATTCCGTTTCCGCCATCCGAGAAAGGTTGAGGAAGGAAGAAGAAAAGAAGAATCAATTGAAACAAGAGAATGAGGAATTATGGCGGCACATCCAGCAGCTCATGGGCCCATTGCAGTCTGCCCAAGGTGCAACGGCCCAACCTCTAAGCATAACTAAGGATTCGTTAGCTGAGGTTGAAGTTTTGAGGATGGCCGGTCATATAGCCAAAGGTTGGATGGAGAAGGTCTCGGATAGAGCCCATAAATTCATAGAAGACCTCGTCCAGGTGAACAGGAGAGTCACAACACTCATGGATAGAATCCAAGCCATTCTGGATACATGTCAGCAATTCATGGTTGTCCGGGAGGAAACCATCCCTAGACTGAAGGCACTGATGAACACTTCGACGCTGGACTTGGTGAGTAACAAGGTGATACATGCGAATTCAGTATATGATTTCCTCAGCTGGTATTCCGCCTTGGTCATGAAGAGGGACAACCTTGAGAAGATTGAAGGCGACACTTCCCAGGCCCACGCCATGTCGAAGGAAATTTAGGACGAAATCCTTGTATCCTTGGAGGCCTGGTTTGATCTGGAGGTAGCACCGGATGGAGTCATTGACTTGGAGGAATTGAAGGGCAAGATGCAGAGCATATACTTCAAAACGACTTATCCTACCCAGGAGTCCCATCTTGAGGATGCTTCCTCATTCCTGATCCTCATTAACAGTATCTAGGCGCTGGGGGCGGATTGGGAAAACGTCCTTGTTGCCTGTGCCACCACTGCGTTCGTCATGGAGTTCCGGATTGAAAACATGCCGATATTCCTATGGAGTTGGAAGTCGTCTTGACCAGGTTCCTGGAGGCAGAGACTAGGGAGCAGGAGGAAGTTCCAGACAGGCAGTACAGTCCTATCTAGGAGTCCTAGACAGGTGGCGTCCAGGACAGCTGGCGGTCACCCTTTCACCATCTGATGTCCAGGACAGGTGGCAGTCACCTACATGTGGAATTTGATGACCCCACCTACTTTCTTAGGGTTTCTGACCCAGTGCACTCATTCCAAGGAAATCTGATTTCCTTTTTTGCCCTAATGTATTTTGGTTGCCTATATAAAGGCTGAGAGGTCTCATTTGAGAGGACCTTCATCATCTTCTTTTTTTCTCTTTTCTATCATTTTGAGGCTCCTAGAGCAGCCTAGTAGTTAGCTTTCATTTTTGCATTGTATTTTTGAGCTGAAACTCCAAGGATCAGTTGGATTGTTGTAATACAGACTTCTGAAGCAAGAATATAAGCATTGAATATTGGTGTTCATAGGATTCTCTGGATGTTTGACATGGTCTTATTGATTCCTTAAAGCAAATCTGAAAGTCTTTTCTAAGTTATTTACTTTATTTCAAGCTTTGTTAGTTAAGTGTGATGGAAAACACTATTGTTGAATGATTGAATGCTGATTTTTTCATACCATTCGTGATTTGTGGCTTGCAAATCACTTTGTATGGTTAGTCTGAACTAATTCCAAGCTTAACTTCGACTGTTCTTGAATGATCAGTCTCATGTTCCATATCGGGACAGTGTGAAAATCCCTGCCGCTACCCCAGAAGATCGCACCATATCTGCCTAGCTGTTGTCGCATGACAAAGCAGAAGCGTGGTTCCAACATCAATCCCCAGCAGTAGTCTTTCCCGTCATTTAGATCCCTAAACTCTTTTCCTCTATCCTTATCTTTTTCATTTTCTTTGAATTTTCCTTAGGAGTAGATTATAGAAGAGCCTATTGCGAAATCATTCATTACTCGTACAAGTTAGTCTGGTCGAATTTAGGTCTCTTTCCTGCCAGAAGTTGAAAATCTAGTCCAGGAAGAGAGGAATCCACGTCCAAAACTCCAGAATCCACCGAAGCCACTTCCTTCCTTGAGAATCGAAACACTAAGTCTGATACGTAAGTCCCCCTTGTGATTACCAGCAAATGACATCATTTCACTGAGTCTATCCCACACCAGTCAAGACCTGACATAAAAGGAACCTTGGAGCAGTCTCATTCGATCACGTAGTTCAGCGTCTGAGAAGCTTTATTCAAGAGAGGATAGAAGACTCTGTGTTTTATTCTAATGTTCGTTGCAGTCATAAAAAACTCATCAACACACCACAATTTTTTTAGTTAGAAATGAACTTATGCAAACCACAAAGAAACTTATGCTTCCAATTTTAGTTTGATAGAATTTGGCACCAAATTCTCCACATTTTGAGTGCTTTCATCATGTGGAATAGAGATTTTTTAAGTAGCATCAATGGCTTCCTGGTCGTCAAGCTTATAGAGCTGCCCCACAATTCAATAAAATAAACCTTTGTCCAACACAATTTGAGCAAGATGCTTCAGGAATTTTTTGTTTTTGATAATTTATATGGGTTCTATAGGGGTCCCATCCCAAGAGAGAGCCAAACAGGAAATAGGTAAATGACAAAATAAACGAGGCCAAAAGCCTCTCACTACAAACATCATCTTCGACAAAACAAAGACTGCAATAAGCCATTTCTCAACAAAAACACTTGGACAAATACCCAATCTGAAAAAATAATAAGTCAAACCATGATCATTTCTTATGGGAACGAAGGACCATGAGGCTAGTGCTTCCTAGAAGCTTTCCTATTAGAAATAGGAGTCCAACCAATAAAGACATCCTCATTTTTGTAATCAGATGAGTTATTCAAGACTAGAGAGGAATGCCAAGGAGACAGATCAGTTTCTTGGGTTTTGAGGATTCACTGCAGCGTAGTGTTCACAAAGCGTTCCTGGAATTCATGTAATTCTGCACAGACCATCTCCCTAGAAGGGGCAACTTGTAGAAGAATAGAACAGGGGGGTTTAGGAAGAGCCAAAGATGGATTCGCCTTACCTTGAGAGGAAGATCAATCAGATTGGGAGGCCAATCCAAAAGAAAGAGAAACTGCCCTAGAGTATGGTGATGATCTCACCCATAGTTGAAAAACTCCCCAAATTGAAAAACTTGCCAAGCCCAAAAAACACGACTCGGCAAAAACTCGGAAACTTAAAAATTGCTTAAATTTCATTAAAAACACATTTTTTTTTGCAAAATTCAATGATAAGATGCATCCAATGAGTCAACAAATGAGTACATAAAAGAAACAAGTTGAGTCTAGTTGTATTTGATTGATTTGAAAGCAAATTGGGTACAAAATGGCATCCTGATGTGGAATGTGCTGATATTGATAGTCTGAAACAAAATGAAAATAATAAATTGTTTTTGTAAAACTGAAAGTAAATACTACATTAATATATTTTACAAATTTACATCTTCCTCTTCCTCTACCTTTCTTGTACGCAGCCGAAGATTATATTGCCAAAACTCGGAGAGTTTTTCCCCCTTGACTCGACAAGTAATTCCGGAGAGTTCTTGCAATAAAAACTCGGAGAGTTTTGCAACTATGATCTCACCAAATCGAAAAATAGAGGAGTTCGAGCTAGAGCTGCTTGCTTAGGCATTGAGGGAGGTTTCTCCAGTGGAGGGTAGGCTAGAAGAGACCTTGGAGGAAGACAAGTTGGAGGTGACCTTGTAGAGGTTCGCTTTGGGGCTGCCATGGAGGTAGGAAGAGAAGGAAGAGCCACTTGATCTGGGGACTTCCCTCCAGTAGGTACCTCACAAGAAGTAGCCCAAACCAATTGGTGATTTGGATTCACGCCATTCTACCAAGTAGAAGAGCCCCTTTTAGCCTACACGCTAGGACAAACTTCCACCATACGGCCATAGGTGTAGCATGATTGACACCGAAAAACCGTCTTTTCGTAGTCTAAAGGTTGCTGCCATATCCTATCTCCTACTTGAAGCTAAACCACCTCAGGGAGACCGTCAAACAGATCCATCTCTACAAATAATTGAGCATAAGTAGTCAAGGAATAAGATTTGGTTTCAAGGGCAATACGAATGAGTCTGTGTAATGTCCCCTTTTAGGATTGCCCTAAACCTTGCCCTAAAATCACAAGTTAAGGTTACAACTTACCAATCAAATGTTGTAAGCAAGGTAAATCCTTAGTTTATGTAATGTTCTTAATAAGAATTATACTATTTTATTCTAAACTATCAACTTTCTAAGCAAACAATGGGTTTAGAGAATACCTCGTCCTGACTTAATCCCTGCATCAACAAGTCCAATCAACTTTCTAAGCAAACAATGGGTTTAGAGAATACCTTGTCCTGACTTAATCCCTGCATCAGCAAGTCCAATCAAATTAGTTAACTCAATTAAAACTTATCTTGGGATGATCAACCATGGAGGAGCATGGACTAGAGTGACTTGATGGGTGTAATTAATCTTTCTAAGTCTCAGGGTGGATATACCATCCCTCCCTAGTCCTCATGTGGTGCATGCCATTCATATGAGGTGTCCTTCTCCTTATGTGGTGCATGCCATTCATATAAGGAGCCCTCGATCTAATGTGGCGCATGCTATTCATATGAGGTCGCCCCGGACTCACGTGGCGCATGCCATTTATATGAAGTCTGTTATCCTTATCTTGTCATGTTTTCCATTTCCCATGATTGCTCTCCCTATATTGTCATACCATGATAGGAGAGTGAGGTTACGAAAGGTGTCCTGGTAACTACTCTCTAGGCCCAAAGGCAGAACCCTTAAACTAAAAGGCAGAACCCCTCTGGCCCATGTGGGCTCATTGCGTCCCCCCCGGGGTGGCATACCTAGAAGAGAGCCCTCGCACCGTTCCCCTTTGCAATTCTCCTTCTCCATCATGGTGAAGGTGTGTGCAAAATGAAATAGTCAAAATTACATCAATCTTATGAATATGCTGCCATATGATAATAACATGCATAATCCATTTAAATTACACATTATACTCCATGTGAGTATTCTATCACAATTGGATTAATGGATCCTTCCTTCGTTTAATGCCGTCCTCTATATCTCTTCTTGCAGCCCTCTATATCAGTTTTCTGAATATTATATTTATTCTTTCTTAATTCTATCTTTTTCTATGTCCTTCTTAGACTGCTGCTAATTACCAATTGAATGCCTTATTCATTGCTTTTCTTCTTATTATCCCCCCCAAAGGAGGTGACTTCTCCAACATGGATGTCTTTTCTTAAATTCTATGGCTGTTACAAAACAGCTGCTTTAGTATTGCTTAACTTAGCGCTCCGTATAAATTACTCATTCCCCTCTAATCAGCATTGCTGCTGCTGTTTCTATATTGTATTTGTGTTGTGATTCGTTGATGCTCCTCATCGATTTCTTTATGATCCTTTTAGATCTTTCAAAGTGTATGACTGTTTGGTCAAGGGTCATGGCTTTAAGGGATTCACTGTTCTACTAAGCCATTTCATGTCATTGCTGTTTTTAATAATATTTGTTTGCACCTTAATATAATCGCTGTCCATTATTTCTTTCATGTCTTAACTAAGACAAGTTACTACCGTGTCTTTTAGTCTTATTACCATAGTTCCACGGAGTTGCGGGGACGGGGACGGGGGGTGGGGGGTCTAATTTTGGGTGCGGTGGGGAGCGGTTCGCTGAAATACATATAGTATTTGAAAAATTAGTTATAAAAAGATTGATAACTGTAGAAGCCTAAGGAATAACTTAATAAGTAAAGTTTAGAGTTTAAACATATTGCGCTGAAATACAACCTTTGCTAGCATCCTCCCTGCCTATGTCAAAATGGGAGCTTTGGAATAGGGTATGGACATCCATCAAAACATAAAGGATAGAGGAATTTTGTCAGATGTTGTGGTTGCAACTGCCCTGTTAGACATGTATGCAAAATGTGGAAGCATAGACAAGGCACGTGAATTGTTTGACAGAATGCCTCAAAGAAATGTGGTCTCATGGACTGCAATGATTGCAGGATATGCACAAAATGGATTTGTTGAAAAGGCTTTAGAAATTCATAAAGCAAATGCAATTGGCTGGTGTAAAGCCAAATTCCACAACCTTTGCCAGCATCCTCCTTGCTTGTGTCAAAATGGGAGCTTTGGAATAGGGTATGGACATCCATCAAAACATAAAGGATAGAGGAATTTTGTCAGATATTGTAGTTGCAAGTGCCCTGTTAGACATGTATGCAAAATGTGGAAGCATAGACAAGGCACGTGAATTGTTTGACAAAATGCCTAAAAGAAAAACGGGGGGATGGCGGGGACTGTGGGGGATGTTTCCCTGAAGTCTCCCCGTCTCGAAAATGGGGAGACTTCGGGGACGGCTGTATTTCAGGGGGGGACGCGTCCCCGTGGAACTAGGCTTATTACTTTATTGCTTGCTGCCTTATATTAATAGAAATCTTTTATTAATATTCATTTACTAATGAAGATGGGTCAGCGTACATTGGTTTATTTAAATTTTCTTATATATTCCTTTGTAGAATATGCCCGCTGCCATCTAAGATTACCTTTATAATTATATATATATTTATTATATATTTAAATATTTATATTTATTTTTATTTTTTATATTTATATTATATTTATAATATATTTATTATTATACTTATAGTATTATACTATTATAATAAATGAATATAATAATATTTAAATTATTAATATTTATATTTATATTAATGATTATATTTAATAATATAATTTAAATAAATATGTTATATATTATATTTTAATTATATTAATTATATAAGGCTAATTTATTATTTAAATAAACATATTCGATTTACAATGAACGATTCAATTATAAATCACTAGTATAGGGACATGACAGTCCGCCCAAGGCATTACCAAATAGTTGAAAGACTAACTAGTTGCTAGAAGTGAATTGAGAAGTTATGCAGACCCACCCAAACAAGAGCTAGGGCAAAAGAGGCCAAAGAAGGGAGGAAATTAGGGAACCACAACTTCATATTGAGCAGACTAGAGCCCTAAAAGCTTGATGATCTTCCTCAGAATCACACACAACAACAAAATAATTGTGATGTCTCGATATTAAGACATTGTTTAAATTAAAGATTTAAACATAATGATAAAGACGTGAAGTCGCTTTAATTAAATGTGGTGATGAATCAATAATATATAATATATTTATAAGATATATTATTATATTATATAAATATAATTATAAATAATAAATATAAAAAAATGAATATAAATATTAAATATATAATAATATGTATAAGACAAGGCTTATATGGCAGCCGATACATATTATAAGGATATATGGAAGTTTAATTTATAATAAGTGAATTCGTCACAATAAACAATTAATATATATGAAAGGTGTGATTATTATAATAGAAGATGGCAGCCATACCCTTAAGCGATTCATATGATAAATACCAATCAAAATATAATATAAGCAATTTAAGAAGCATTTATATTTGAGGGCAGCGATTATGTAATACAGCGATCATAATCAAGCACAAGGCAGCGGTCAATAATGAATAAACAAGTCATTAATAAGAGATGCGAGCTTGTGGAAGGTCGTCACCCTTGGAAGGAATGTATCGCTTTGCATATGGATGGAGATATATATTGCTGGTGATTGGAATTGAGGGGGAATAGCAGTAATTAGAATAAAAGCAGGAGTGTAAGTGACAGGGCAGTGATAGTATAAATGGAAGGCAAAATATACATTATTCATTCAAGGTCTAATCAACAGATATAAGAGGGAAAGCAGCGAATAAAGGATATACAATCAAAGGAAGCAACAAATATAATAATAATCAGTAAGTCTGATAACATAGTAGCAGTCAAAGAATCAATATCCATTTCAGATTGTATTACTTATGTAGAAGGAATAGATGTAAACAAATAGAATATGAAATGCTAATATAGCTTAAATGATAATACTTGTATTTATTATGTATCAATGTATTTTAGATGAAAATGATATTGAACCTCATCATGGAGGAAGGGAAGGAGACGTAGGTAAGAGGGTATAAGGTTTCCATCTAAGTACCCCACCTTGGATGGATGTCAAAGCCCTGCCATCAAGGCCAAGAGGGTCAAAGTCCCGCTCTTGGGCTTAGATTGGATAAACTGAGAACTTCGCTACGATCCCCATACCATTCCTACCATGATGAGTTGTTAATTGTAAGAGATAAGGCATGGATAGGGAAGCAAGACAAGCACTCTACTAAATACCCCACTTTTGTAGATGTCTAAGCCCTGCCACCAAAGCCAGGAGGGCCAAAGTTCCGCTCTTGGACTTAGTATGGGTAGGTGGGTCAAACCTATCATGTCCCTAGCCCTATGCTCTAAAATATGTTTGATAATAATAGTAATATTGGAATTGTATTATGAGTTTAATAGATGCTTAGCTAACCCTAACAATGGCATTAGTTTATATGTATATATATGCACTCGTGTTTTCTATATGATGATTGCAGGATTTATATTCAAGAGCATAACGAAGAAATAACTACCTGTAAGTCATCTCCCTAACCTAAGTCACCAGGTTTGAATTTGAATTCGAATTCGACAAGGATGAAATTCGGGAAAAATTCGGCAAGGAAAAAATTGGAAAAAAAATTCGTGATTAAATTCGCCTATATAAATTTGAATTTTTTAATATATATATATATTATATATATATATATGTAATATATATATATATATAATATATATATATATATTACATATATATTTTACATTTTAAATAAAAAATATAAATAAATAATACTAATTTTAAATAAATACACTACATTTTAAATTAGAAATATAAATAAAAAAATACTAATTTTAAATAAATACACTACATTTTAAATTAAAAAGATAGTGTATAGTATTTCACTAAATTTTAAATAAAAAATATAAATAAAAAATATTAATTTTATTTTAAAAATGTAAACATAAAAATATATTAAATAAACTAACGGTGTAAGTGTTAGTTTATATTTCGGCATATAAGGTTCAAGGAATATGCCGATAGGAACAACCGACGAGTTTAGAAAGTTTTCCGGCGTGAATTATTTTTACCGCAAGTCGGGAGGAGATGGAGAGGAAATGGAGGGCGCAAAGAGTTGGGCACAGGCGCAAGAGCAGGAGACAAGACAAAACCTATTTTTTTATCACAATACATTTTATTAAAAAAAAGGACCGTATGATTTTTTTTAACGAATTTGAACGAATTTCGGTGAATTTGATAAATTGTTTATTAATACATCGAATTTCGAACTTCTTGGCCGAAATTCGGCGAATGCGGTGACTTAGTCCCTAACCCTAACTTATTATAATTGTGATTGTAGGGTTTAATCTAGGGCAATTCTAGAAAGGGACATTATATGATAATTCCGAAACCCTAACCCTAAACTTGGGGTATTTGAATTTTTAGGGTAAAATTAGTATTGTTCCAATAGGGGACATTACAATTGGTATCAGAGCATCTTTCCTGCCATCTTGTGAATGATGTTGACTTACACGTATTCAAGTGTATACCTCATGACTATGTATTCGAGTGTATACTCTGACTTTGTATTCGTATTCGAGTGTATATTCTATGACTTTGTATTCGTATTTGAGTGTATACTCTATGACTTTGTATTCAAGTGTATACTTCATGACTATGTATTCAAGTGTATACTCTATGACTTTGTATTCATATTTGAGTGTATACTCTATGACTATGTATTCAAGTGTATATTTCATGACTATGTATTCAAGTGGATACTCTATGACTTTGTATTCATATTCAAGTGTATACTCTATGATTTTGTATTCAAGTGTATGCTTCATGACTATGTATTAGAGTGTATACTCTATGACTTTGTATTTGTATTCAAGTGTATACTCTATGACTTCGTATTCAAGTGTATACTTCATGACTATGTATTCAAGTGTATACTCTATGACTTTGTATTCGTATTCAAGTGTATACTCTATGACTTTATATTCAAGTGTATACTTCATGACTATGTATTCAAGTGTATACTCTATGACTTTGTATTCGTATTTGAGTGTATACTCTATGACTTTGTATTCATATTCGAGTGTATACTTGTTGGCCTTGTTTTCAACTCGCCAAATTTTAAACTTTTGTGTCAAATCCTTATGTTGAGTCACCCCTAGTCACAAATTCTAAACTGTCAAGCCATTCACAAGTTCGAAGAAAGATCTCCATCATTTCAGTTAAAACCCTAGAAGTAGTTGCGTAGGGCGGGTGATTTATGAAAACAATTAAATCTTGAAATCTGTGACAAATGGTGCAAAATAATTTTTATGGCGGTGTTCGTGACTCCATTTTGCTTAATGTGGCAACTTTTGATGTCATGGCGCCTTATGGTTTGAGAGATTTTAAACTTTCAGTTTTTCAGCGGGCGGTTGGTGGAAACAATTAAATTGTGGTTTCTATAAAGGTTGGAGTAGAATCATTTGGCAGGGAGAATTATAATGTTATTATGGATAATGTGGCAAGGTTTCATGACAATCTGACATTCCAGTCGAAAGTTATGCACTTTTCTCCATTTCTCGCGCCTGAACAGTTAACTGGGTCAACGCATTTGCAATGGATTCATAGAAGAAGGAAAAATGTTTCACTTGTTTGCGTAAAGTTATTTTGATGATCAACTCTGTTTGCATGGGTCTAGGTTCACAAATTGCAAATTTGCCTAAGTAAAAAAGGTACCACTTATGAATTTGACTAAGTGGAGAGTTTGCTTTAAAAAGCAAGTTGTTATCGGCCTAAAAAAAAGTGAAAATACACGTCAACTTTCGCTTTTGGCTAAGTATGCGTTAACTTTTACTTGTGCCTAAGTCTGCGCCTACTTTCACTTTTGGCAAAGTAGGGGTCTACTTTCTGTTTTTGCTAACTTGATGCAACTAGAGGTTTGTAAAAGTTGTAACTTTTGAATTGGTGGTTATTTCATAAAGGATTGTCAAAAGCACAAATCATAAGTTGTTAGTTACGAAGTGCCCTCAAATGGTTGATAATTAGGTAGTTATTTTAACTACCTAAACTTTCAAGACAAATACAACGGATATTGTGAAGTTATGAATTACATTCAAGTTGCCAATGAAAACTTCCAAAACTACCGTTCAATGCCGACAAAGGAAATTCATGGAGATTCAAGTTAGTTTTGAAAGTAGTTTTGACTACCGATTAAGTCGTGAAAGTCGTTTAAGATGTCGATGAAGTTATGAAACGCTCCCAAAGAGTCGATGGCAAATAGGTAGTTATATAACTACCCAAGATCGAGTTGCATGTAGCGGTTTTAGTTGTTTTTTAGAAAGTTTCAAGTGAATGCAATACTGTAGGATATGTTCAAAATAGATTTCTTGGAAGAGATTTCAAGGCTTCTCAAAACAAACGCAACAGCAAATGTGATGTTCAACTCCACAATCCTTGCCAACCTCCTTACCATTCTTGGCGTACCTCTGAACGAGTTTGAACATCCATTAAGGCATTATCGATGGAGAGGGATTTCTGTCAGAACATGTAGTCGCAACTACCATGGTAGAGGTGTCTTCAAAATTTGGAAGTGTAGATAATGCACATGAATCGTTTTACTAAATGCCTCAAAGAAATGTGTTTCATGGACTGCAGGATGAGAACGAAATGGGCTTATTGAAAGAGCTCTCAAAACTATTAAGCAAGTACAATTTGCAGATATAAAACTAGATTCCAAAACCTTCGCCAGCATCCCCCACTCGACGCCTGAATGGGAGCTTTTGAACAGGGTATAGGCATCCATCAAAGCATGAAGGATGGAGGATTTTTGTGAGATATTATATGTTTGAAGTGTTTTCGTAGACATGCATGCAAAATGTTGAAGCACAGATAAAGGGCATTGAACTGTTTGACACAATGCTTCAAAGAGATGTAACCTCATGCAATGTAAAGATTGCCAGATATGAACAAAATGGTTTCGTTGAAAGGGCTTTAGAAACTTTAAAGCAAATGCAACTTGCTGGTGCAGAGCCAGATTTCCCAAACGCCAGTATCCTCCTCACAATGGACAACGATCAGATATTATGGCTGGAAATGCGCTATTAGACATGTATGCATAATGCCAAAGCATTGACAAGGCATGTGAATTCCCTGACAAAATGCTTTAAAGAAATGTAGGCTCATGGAATGCAATGATTGCATGATACACACATAATGGATTTGTTGAAAAGGCTGTAGAAACTTTTAAGTTTGTGGTCTGTTACTGCTGAAACCGTCCCGGTGGACATATATGCATAATGTGGAAACATAGACAAGGCGTTTGAATGATTTGACAATATGCCTCAAAAGCAATATGGTTTCCCGAACTGTGTTGGTTGTAAGATATACAGCAAATAGATTGGTTGAAAAGACTTTAGAAACTTTTAAGCAAATGCAATCTATTGGCGCCTTTTGCTAAATGGAATCCTTTGAATGAGTTATGAATGTCCATCAAAGATTAACGGAATAAGAGTTTTGCAGTTCTAAATGCTCTAGTAAAACATGCATGCAAATTATGAAAGCATATAAACAAAACACATGAGATGTTTGACAATATACCCCAAATAAATGTGGTCTTGTTTACTGCAATGATTGCAAAATACATATAATATGGATTCATCTAAGATGCTTTAGAAGCTTTCAAGTAAATGCGCTTGGCAGGTTTACGAGACAGTTTCACAACATTGCCAATATCCTCTTGGTCTGCATATGCCGAATGGAAACTTTGAAATCAAAACAATGACAACGTTTATTGGGTGTAATTGTAGTTGATATCATAATGTACTCTCAAGCTGTAGTGCAAGAAACTTTGCTTTCACAGGAAATTTTGCCAAGCAAATGAAGATTTATCTGTGGTTTTCATTTTCAACAATTCTATTTGTTCATCGAGAGAAGATTGTGACATCTCTTTGTAAAGTAGTTTTGAATTTCGCAGTTTATAGTGTTGATCTTAAATTCAAGATATACATCTAGCCTTCCACCCTACCTTCGCCAAGCACCGTAGACAAGCATGCTATCTCAACTTGGGGGCTACATAACAGCTTTAACTTTCTTTATTTGTCATATACTTGCCATATAGAAGATGTTAGACAAGTTCGTGCTCACCTATCTAAGCTTGGGAATTTTCACCAAACCCAGATATTTGTCAAGATTGAAAATATAGAGGGCTTACAACACTTTGATGAGATTTCGCAAAGGGCAGATGGTATCACCCTTTCTCGTGTAAACTTGGGGGATTGATCTTCCACTAAAGAAAGTCTTTTTGTTTTAGAAAGCTATTGTTTACAAGTGTAACATGGATAGAAAGCCTTCAATTCTCACTCATGTGGTTGGCAGTATGACTGATTATCTAAAACCAACCAATGTTGAAGTAACTGATATGGCAAATATTGTCCTTGATGGTACAGATGGGATTTTGTTCGGAGCAGAAATTCTTCAGGGACTATACCCTATTGAGACCATAACAAGGGTACAACTTAAGGGCACAATGGATAGATTGGTAAATAGATCTCCTTGTTGTAAACATAGATGTTGCCACCGATATCAAGGTTTGGTTGAAACTCACATGAAATTTCATTCGAACCCACATGAAGATACTGTTTGTAGCCCAAGTACAATGGAAATTCAGAAATAGGTAGTCTCGACCATGAGAGGTCTTATAATTTCTAATTGCTCTCCATCTCTAGATTATGTTATTCATGGTTTAAATGTTCCTGTTGTTGAAAATATATACATTCATTTTGGATATGAGAGTGGTTCTCCAAACTTTAAGTGGATGGCAATGGCATTTTATGATTGTATCGAAGCGGAGAAAATGTGCAGCATTATTCAATCTATGTCTATCATGATGGCATTTCCAGTAGAGACTTACTATTTCCTCAGTTCATATTTTGTATGCACGAACACAAGAGTCTAAGATTCAGGCATCTAGAGGAGTTGTCAACATCCGGCGAGATTTAATTCTCAAAATGGTGCTGACGGAGATGGGAAGTGACTTAGCGAAACACACAACTCAAAATTTTCATGTTTCAAGTTACCTTTTTGTAAAAGTGACTTACGTCACTTATTGTAACTAAAAGTTAGAAAATAAACTTTATTTCCGGAAAAGTGATATAAAACATAACCAAAAATAAAGTTCATTGTCCTATTGTATTTCAAAAAGGTAGTTACTAAGTAGTTATGAGGTGGTTACAAGGTAGTTACTAGGAGAAAGCTTATAAATACAAGTCTATTTCATATGTAAAGAGGGGGGGACTTTTTAGAGAGAACTTTTACAGGGGAAACTTATGAAGAAACTTCTTGGAACATTTTTGGTCTTACACATTGTATAGTTTACTTTTGGAATTGTATAATTTCGAAAAGATAATGAAGAATGCATTTCAGTTCATATGTTCTTGATGTATTTCTGAGTTATGATTACTAGTTTCTCGTATGTCAAATTGGTGATATCTCTATGCATTTGTGTAAATCAAAGTTATCCATTGAAGCATGCAATTGGGGTGATGGAGCAGAATCATGTCTTGGTATCCTGATTTGAATGTGTTAAAGGAAATGATCTCTTCGTATGTTGAGATTTGCCATCTTTCTTCATCATTGTTGCACATACGTCATGAAATTCATCATGGAGTTTAGGAAAGTGGTTTCTAGCTTTGTGGTGAAACCCCCTCGTAATTTTAAATAAGATTGTGAAACCCCTGGTGGTTTTCGTATGTCTACCATGAGGGTTTCTACATGCCCAATTCTCCTGTTATTTTTCTTTTCTTCCTTTTTGTACATTTAGGATAAAAGTACACAAAAACCACAAAAATCCCATCATATGAGGGAGCTGCCCCTCTCAAACACAGAGGAAAGCTGATAATTCAATAACAGCTTCTCCAACTGTTGGGACAATTTAGTCACCGCTCTAAGGGCAATGGGTCATTTTCAAAGGTTATTTCGCGGTGACAAATCTGTTTACCAACAATACTCTATGACTTTGTATTCGTATTCAAGTGTATACTCTATGACTTTGTATTCGTTTTCAAGTGTATACTCTATGACTTTGTATTCAAGTGTATTTTTCATGACTGTGTATTTGAGTATATACTCCATGACTTTGTGTATTCAATAGTATACTTTATAACTTCGTGTATACGTGTGTTCAAGTGTATACTCCATGACTTTGTGTATTCAAGTGTATACTTTATGATTTCATGTATACGTGTATTTAAGTGTATACTCCATGACTTTGTGTATTCAATAGTATACTTAATGACTTCGTGTATACATGTATTCAAGTGTATACTCCATGACTTTGTGTATTCAATAGGATACTTTATGATTTCGTGTATACGTGTATTTAAGTGTATACTCCATGACTTTGTGTATTCAATTGTATACTTTATGACTTCGTGTATTCGAGTGTATACTCCATGACGTTGTATGTTCAAATGTATACTACATGACTCATGTGTGCTCCATGACTTATGTATGTTCAAGTGCACACTTCATGACTTGTATTCATGTGTATACTTCATATTCGAGTATTACGTGCATATACCTTGCGTGTTACATGTATGCTTCATACCTTATGTAATTACATGTGTGATTCATACTTTATGTGTTACGTGCGTGTATGCTTCATGCTTGTGTATTACGTGCGTATACTCTGTATGCTTGTGTATTACGTGCGTATACTTTGTATGCTTCATGCTTGTGTATTATGTGCATGCTTCGTTTATTAAGTGTATGCTATATGTTTCATGTATTACGTGTGTATACTATGTTCATGCTTCATGCTTTGTACACTTTTGTATATTATGTGTATGTTACATACTCCATGTATTAAGCATATAAGCTTGTGTATGCTTCATTATGCTTTGTGTTTTACGTGTATACTTCATATACCACATGTATGATTCACGCTTCACATATAGTTGTGTGTGAATGCTTCGCATATTCCGTGTATCGATGTATATGCTTCATACGTGTATACTTCGTGTATCACGTGTACTTATGTGTATGATTCATGCCTCACATGTATTTAGGGGTATACTTCATGACATATATCGCATATGCATCATATATCTATGTGTTTCCTCAAAAGCTTACTCCATGTATTAAGATGCTTAAAATTTATGAAAATGCCAAAATCATCTGTCAAACCCCTTCTTGGGTTGTAACTAATGAGACTCCCTCAAACTTGGGTGAAGAAGGGGAGAGCACTTCAAGAATTCAATTGAGATGTAGGTCCACTAAGGTGTCATATCAGCCTAGGAGGGTCAATCTCTTAAAAGCCAAAACAAAATTTTTTGAAAGGACATAATAAAGACAACTCAACTCTTTAGAAACCCACAAATGAGGAGAAAGATCTTTAAAGAAATGTGGAAATTTATAATAAGATATATTCATCAAACTTAATTGCTCTATTCATTTAGAACGAGATCAAATGTACAAACAAGCGATCTACCCCACTCATTGAAACAATGACGAAACAATCCAATCCTTATCATATGATCTACCTTGTAACTTATAACATGGATCTAGTGAACTTTGTCTTATTTTTCTACATATAATATCTAGGGTAGATCATTTCATCCAAGGGTCTTCTTCTCTTAAGCCATTTAGAGTAACCCTTCATTCATGATTACAAATCAAGGATATCAGTATTAGGTTCATAAGTATTGTCGATGAAATTGATACACATCAAGTTATACGAAAATTGTTACGCAAGAATCATTCTCATTTACCAAACCCTAAATTTTAAGATGATATTGTCTAAATAGAACAAATACTTTTTCAAAATATGAGAAAACAAATTTAGTGCCAAAACATAGAGATATGTAAAGAGAGGAAGATAATACCCCAATGGAATGGAAAGATAGGACAGAATTGAATATTAGAGTAAACCTATGGAGGTAAGTCCTATTACTTGCTAACAAATGACTAACTATTGTACATCTTTCATTTAGCAATTTTTATATATAGGTATAATAGATATTTGGCTAAGATAAGTGATTGAAACCCTATAAACTCCTCATAAGAAATCAACTTATCACAAATTTTCTAAGACATCATACAATCAATTATTCCTCAAACACATGGTTATCTTCTCTTATCATCATTGGATTTGAACATGACTCTTCTTTGGGGTCAATAACTTATCAATGGGTAAAACTACAAGATGACAAGTACAAGATTGAATTTCGGGATCAAAGATCAAGATATCTTTTGGGTCCTTCTCTTTAAGGACAAGAGAAAACTTATCTTAAGTTGCAGACATCATTAGTTACCAACGCTTGTTGTTGAGAGATATTGGAAAATACAAACACATGAACCAAAGGAATATTTGCCATTTAGGGAACATCATCAACCTTATGATCTTAAAAAAACAATAAGGATAGTGGAACTAAGGTAAGTATACTAACAACAATCCCTCAAGGGAATTGAATTGGAATCTTAAAATTTTTTATGATTGCTTGAGGACAAGCAATCTTGGACAGGGTGGACTGTGATGTCTTGATATTAAGACATTGTTTAAATTAGAGATATAAACATTATGATAAAGACGTGAAGTTGCTTTAATTAAATGTGGTGATTAATCAATAATATATAATATATTTATAAGATATATTATTATATTATATAAATATAGTTATAAATAATAAATATAAAAAAATGAATATAAATATTAAATGTATAATAATATGTATAAGACAAGGCTTATATGGCAGCTGATACATATTATAAAGATATATGGAAGTTTAATTTATAATAAGTGAATTCGTCACAATAAACAATTAATATATATGAAAGGTGTGATTATTATAATAGAAGATGGCAGCGATACCCTTAAGCGATTCATATGATAAATACCAATCAAAATATAATATAAGCAATTAAAGAAGCATTTATATTTGAGGGCGGCAATTACGTAATACAGCGATCACAATCAAGCACAAGGCAGCGGTCAATAATGAATAAACAAGTCATTAATAAGAGATGTGAGCTTGTGGAAGGTCATCACCCTTGGAAGGAATGTATCCCTTCGCATATGCATGGAGATATATATATCGCTGGTGATTGGCATTGAGGGGGATAGCAGTAATTAGAATAAAAGCAGGAGTGTAAGTGACAAGGCAGCGATAGTATAAATGGAAGGCAGAATATACATTATTCATTCAAGATCTAATCCACAGATATAAGAGGGAAAGCAGCGAATAAAGAATATACAATCAGAGGAAGCAATGGATATAATAATAATCAGTAAGTCTGATAACACAGTAGCAGTCAAAGAATCAATATCCATTTCAGATTGTATTGCTTATGTAGAAGGAATAGATGTAAACAAATAGAATATGAAATGCTAATATAGCTTAATTGATAATACTTGTATTTATTATGTATCAATGTATTTTAGATGAAAATGATATTGAACCTCATCATGGGGGAAGGGAAGGAGACGTAGGTAAGAGGGTATAAGGTTTCCATCTAAGTACCCCACCTTGGATGGATGGCAAAGCCCTGCCATCAAGGCCAAGAGGGTCAAAGTCCCGCTCTTGGGCTTAGATTGGATAAACTGAGAACTCCACTACGATCCCCATACCATTCCTACCATGATGAGTTGTTAATTGTAAGAGATAAGGCATGGATAGGAAAGCAAGACAAGCACTCTACTAAGTACCCCACTTTGGTGGATGTCTAAGTCCTGCCACCAAAGCCAGGAGGGCCAAAGTTCCGCTCTTGGGCTTAGTATGGGTTGCTGGGTCAAACCTATCATGTCCCTATCCCTATGCTCCAAAATATGTTTGATAATAATAGTAATATTGGAATTGTATTCTGAGTTTAATATATGCTTAGCTAACCCTAACAATGGCATTAGTTTATATGTATATATATGCACTTGTGTTTTCTATATGATGATTGTAGGATTTATATTCAAGAGCATAACGAAGAAATAACTACTTGTAAGTCATCTCCCTAACCCTAACTTATTATAATTGTGATTGTAGGGTTTAATCTAGGGCAATTCTAGAAAGGGACATTATATGATAATTCCGAAACCCTAACCCTAAACTTGGGGCATTTGAATTTTTAGGGTAAAATTAGTATTGTTCCAATAGGGGACAATACAATAATCCTGTGCATATGGCTAGAGTACTAAAATATCAAACAAGTGTTGGCAAAACTTAGTGACTCAAGCATGAAGCTCAACCAGGCCAGGCCATAGTTTTGGAACTTGTAGACTAGACCCTACTTAGATAATGTCTTCCTAGCTTTTTGGACCCATGATTGAAAGGGGAACACGGTTAGATTTAAGGATGATCTCGGCATGAGCTCGACGGTGAGAAGATTTGGCCTCAATAGGTGCCTTCAAAGGAGTAGTGGGAGCCTTGCTCTACACTAAAGTGTTAGATACTAGACCCAAAGCTAAAGAAGAAGCCCTCTAAGCGTTTTTTGGGTCTTTATTGTCTGTAGTCGCCACCCCCACCTTATTAGACTCAGATGGGTAGTGCACAAAAGCAGCTGCGATAGAGGACACCATAGGCACCTTATATCCAATGCTGCAATTACCATCTTGGGATGCTAACTATTAGAGGGAGACTAGGGTGACGTGGTCGAAGGGCTAAAAGATTCACAAACATGGCTAGGAAGAATACTAAGAGTTGAAGGCATCGTTAAGGATTTTTAAGTTTTATCCCATATTATTCCTTCTTCGGATAGGTTTTCTCTAGACCCCAGATTTTTTAGGGAGTTATTGAAAGAACCTGAAAAGGAACCTCAAGAAGGTGAAGAGGATTATTTTTTAAAGAGGGTGATTGTGTTTGCAAATAAGTGCAAATTTGTATTTCTTAAGACTATATCCAACTAGCCTAACACTAATTAACTACCACTAGAGCTAGGACTGACAATATGATGACAACCATGATGGAAATAATGACAAATTGGAAACACAAACAAAAACTAGGCTATGGAAGGAAAATGGAAAAGTGACTGAAACATATGCACTTGTAGAGAGCTATAACCATCGGAAATGGAATTGAGACCTCTTAGGGATCTACCAAACCAAATTTCATCAAATTATGAGCTTAGGATGTCTGTAGTTGGGGGTTGCAGCTTGGTCCTATATATTAGAATGGGTCCAAATTTGGAAGGAAGGTTCAAAACAATTTCCTGATCAATTCTCTGTATGGCAACTTGTTAGGGTGGAGTAAACTAGCAAAATAGATTGATGTCAATTCAAAATACACTGGAAATTAGACAAAATCATAAAATTAGAGAGATACACCTAGAAATCTGAGACATGAACACTACAAATGGGCAGAATAGACTGTCAAAATCCTGCAAAAGAAATTTCGATTGTTTCTGAGCTTAGGACAAGGCTGTTGGGGTTTCCTTTGTCTAGCGGTATGACCTGGACTGGCCCTAATGCCCATGGGTACGCCCTGGTCCCAGGTGGGTGGCCTGGTCCTATATGTTAGAAACTTAGAACAGTCCCAAATTTTACACAGGTTCTTTTCTCGATTCCTGCAACTTTCCCTCTTGGCATACTTAAAGATTCTTCGCATATTTCTTCATATTTGACTTGCAAATGCAAAAATCTGTAAGGAAACCCTGCAAAACATAAAACTCAGCAGGGATTCTGCCCCAGTTTGGGCTTTAAAGCACTGATCCATGCGACATAACACACTGAAATAAAGTTCATACCTAGAGATCAAACTAATTCTATAAGCATAAATAGATAGATTCTATAGTGAAAGGAAAATGACAACAAAGGGAAAAGCTCAATGAAGGCAAGGTTGGGAGAGAGGGAATGTCATATCCCCTATATTGTATTGCATTATATGTTATGAATTACGTGTATTCAAGTATATGCTTTGTGACTTATGTATATCTAAGTGTATATTTTTCAATTTACTTATGGCTTACGTATATGTTTTACCATTTATAAACAACTTACAATATATTCATATGATGTATACATAAACTCGTATTGTGACATTTAATTGTCATGTTTTCTCGATCATTTAACAAATATATATATATATATATATATATATATATATATATATATATATATATATATATATATATATATATATATGATATAATAATAATATAGAACAATTATAAATTATATATATATTATTATAATATATATAAATACACACATATATATATAAAAAATATAATAAGCAATTATAAATAATATTCATAAATATATATATATTATTACATAATATAATATTGATTATTATATATAATATAAATATAAATATAAATTTATTATGTTAAATAAAGTGAATATTAAATAATATATAATATAACAATATTAAATAATAAATGATAAATACATGTGGATCGGGCCTCACAAAGAGACCCCGATCCCATATTAATAGCAAACGAATTCCCTAAAAGGGAATCGCTGCCACCCAAAAGGCAGTAAAAGATTAAGGGCTGTTATCAACAGCCATATCCTAACTAAAAGCTGCATCATATAATAAAAGATACAACGGTTCATAAAGGAATGGGGAAATATAAGGAGAGAGGACAATAAAGTATTAAGGGGAATGAGAAAAGATATATAATCAGCCACAGTCAGCAGTCTTCTACAGCAAAAACAAGTATTCAAGATTAAGGTAACTATTAAGTAATATTTAATATGTTAATTTATGAGTAATAATGTAAGATTGATTTTATATATATATATATATATATATATATATATATATATATATATATATATGAATATGAATATTATAATGTCATAATTGATACATGTGAATTATTGTAGTTCAAAGGGAAATGTTTATATCTATATATATATGCATAATTAAGAATAGATTTGTATATATGTCAATCACATCATTAGTATTACACAAGTACATAAATCCATGTGAAAGGTTGTAGTTCATAAGGTAGTGTCCTTTTCATCCATAATTGAATTGATATCCATATGTAGACTCAAGATCTAACAATGATGAACAATTATAAGGATACCATATAATGGTACTTCGAATTGCAATAAGAATTATGATGATAATAGTATAATAGAAATCCATCTACAGTATGAGGGAATATTGTATAAGGATCATATCTCCGTAGCCCCTATTATTTCATCCAATGAGGAATCGCGGGTCTTGTAGGGAAAGCCGGAGTAATTCCATCTTCTGTATAGACCCCAATCGCTGGGATATAGTTTCCGAAGCCGGGTCAAGAGATCTCGTATTGATCCCAATGGCTGGGACATAGTTCCCGAAGCCGGATCGGAGATTCCATATGGGCCCCAATGGCTGGGACTAGTTTCCCGAAGCCGGGTCGGAGATGGTTTCAGCGCGCCCTAATGTAAAACCTAATTCCTCGATGAAGAATAGGAGGGGAAGATATGGATCTTGAAATATGTTTAATATCTACCCTAATGTACTTATGAAATATATTATAGAATAGTTATCAAATAATGAACGAGAAATGAATAATCTTTTTGATAAAGAATGAAATATTTATATTATCTTTGATCTTATTGGATATTTCATTGTAATTTATTGATCTTTGATGTTACTAATGTCTCTTTGAGAATCAATTTCGAATGCAGATTCAGGTTCAAGTGTTTCCGCTAGCAAGGGGACATTACAGAAAACTATGCAAATGAAAACATAAATCTGAAAACTTGATATGGATGGAAAGGTATCTGAAGTGAAGTGAGGAAAACATTAGACTGGGGAAAATTAGTGTGAGTTGACAAAGGATTTGGAAGAAAACACTAAGACTAGCTTTAATAGGGTTTAAAAGAGAGAGATGGAGAGGGACTTGTGGGAAGGGAAAAATAGAGATTTGGAAGGTGGGTGATGGAAACTAAGAAGAAAATGAGAACAAAACTAAGCTAGGGTTTGTTATGGTTTGAAAGGAAGCAAGGAGAGTATGGGGGACTGAAAAGAAACACGAAATGGATATGGAAATGAAGGGAAATTGATGGAGATTGATAAAGAGAAGTGTTAGAGAGGGGCCCTGTATGCAGATTAGAGAGGAAATGGAGTTAGTTTCTAACCAAAATCAAACAGAATTTATTCTAAGCTAACGCAAAAACAAAATAGTCACCAAAATTGAAGATATCTATGGTAGAAGTTGCTGTGATGCTCCAACAAATTGCTGCAGACTTTGATACAAAGGGTAACACAGTGTAGAAATATATTAACAACTAAATATCCTCATTCTTTCACAAAAAATAGCTCAACAATTGCTCTCAAGTGAAAACTTAGTATCCGCGATGTTAAAGTGAGACAAAGGAAGCTTAAATTTATGGTTTTTTGGAGGAAATTCAGGGAGGCCAAGTAGCTTACCCCCAAGCAACGTAATTAAATGCTCATTCAATCAAAAATTGGTTTTGAGTGGTGAAAAAGATCAGGTTGATTAGTTAACACCCCCAACTGAGGATTAGTCTTTGAGCCCGAGGAGGTCTAGTTGTCTATGTCCAATCAGGGATAGTAGTGGCCATCTAAATGTGATGGTTATGGCTCGAGATAAGCTTTGGGATGCATGATTTAAGGGTCCAAAAGAGGTGATTTTGCACTAGACTTAAGAGATAGGATCTAATTAATTGATTTGGTCAACGGACAAAAGGTCTCTATGAGGAACGGGCATGGGGAACATGAGAAGGGGAAAAACACCTAGTGGAAGGAAAATCAAAGAGGGCAAACATTAAATTAAAAAAGAAACACATGGGAAAGTGGTTAGGATGACAAGGGAGAACTAGGACTAGACATATGAAGAAGACAAAGAGGATTAAAACAAGGGTCAAAAGCACAAAACAAAACACAAGCTAAAATGAGTGCAAAACACAAGAAAGGGAATTATGGAGTATGCAATTTTCGATTCTTACAAATACCTTGAATTGAAGCCTTGTTCCTTTTCTCACTCGTGTTTTCCAAACTGTTGGTCCTAATGATCTATTTAGCAATTGCTAGTGCAAAGGGTGAGTTATTAATTTTGAAAGTATTTCTCAGTTGCCAATCTGAGAAAACATCCATGTGGGGGAAATAACAAATTGATTAATAGATATGCCATCGAAATGCAATAAAGCTCTTGGCATGGTGAAAATGGGAGCATGTAGTGAGTAGGATGTTTCAAATGAGATGAGAAACAATTTGAGGTGGAGGAGAGATGGATGAGATGCTACATGAAGGGCACAATTAATAGTTTCTACTACTAATTGTACCCTCCTGCCATCACCCATATGTGTTTTGAGCATTTCTCTATCGTACTATGTGGGGGTTGGTCTATCTCTTTTTATCCATTGGAAATATTGTAAACACCTTCCTTAGTGCTAAGCTATCTTAAAGTGTCATTTTGATCATAGATGGGAACGTCTCTGTTGCACAACATGTTTTGGAGGAGCTTTATCTCATTTTCAACTGCAGCAAGAGATCTTAGATCCTTGCAAACCTGTTGTCTATGCCCCTCTTGAGGCTAATTGTGCCAATAATCTTTTACTTTCCTCCTTGGAGCTTCTCTTGGATTGTTCAAATCAAGGTTCGTTGCCCAGAGGTAGCTGATGGGGCCTTGAAATGTCACTATTATTGTATATGTTTTGTAAGTCCCCATCCAATTTCTGTATCTTAAAGAGCCCTTAAGAGCTACAAATTGTGCCTTTTGACAGTACATATATCAAGCTGCTTAAGTTTAATAATTCTGTATTCATGCTTGAATTTTGTGGCTTTTTAGGCTGAAATGGGTAGGATTAATGAGTACTTAGTAGTGGGTTTCTTCAATGAATGACTATTTGGGAGATGCTCTTCATGGTTTTTGCAATGCTAAGAAATTTTCATGTAATGCTACAGAAGGTGCTGGTTTTGTTGTTGTTGCTTCAAAAGTTTTGGTTGCTACAGAAAGTCACGGTTGCTACGGAAGGCTGTAGTTGCTGTGGAAGAAGTTTTAGAAGTCATTCTGTAGTGGCCATTTTGTAAGATGCTATGAAAAGTTACAACCTTGATGACTTCATTTTTCAATTACCTTGTTTTTAATAAAGGGATTCTTTGTAACTAAAGATTCCTTTGGTTGTTTGATTGCTTTCTTGATAGGTTGATTGAGGCTCTATAGGGGCCCTCACCCTAGATAATAAAAGCAGTACAAAATAACATCCTAAGGCTACAATGATGTAGACAATCTAAAACAAGAAGTAGCAAGCTAAGAAGATAAGACAGTGGTTGACACCACAAACCTATAAAGAAGAAGCTAGCACAAAGAGAAAATATGGCATGGGCTTAGTCGACCATGCATTCATGTGCCCTTCAATTGCTCTTGGAGATGTGCCACATTTATAGAAGTCTTACTTGGTGCATTTTATGACAGCTCTCAATATTTCTTCTAATCGTTAAACAGGACGTGTACTTGCTTGAAACTCGCCTGCCAAGTTTTTGGCCAGTAATCTGTCAAGTAGCACTTGCAAGCTGGCTGAGTACTTTCCGAGTTTTAGAATTATGGTTAAAATGACACTTCAAAATTTTGTGGTGTTGATTGATGTTGAAAATATTGGTGTTTAATTTTCTTTTCCAAATGATGATGCTGATATTAGGGAAATTAAGATTGTTTTCCCACTTTCCATTATTGATCTGACATTGATTTAATCCTTTTAGATGCAGCTTTGCTCTTGAAATGGATTTGCAAATTTACATTACCTATAAAAACATGTGACCTACAGTTAAATATTCGTCGCTCTATCTAAATTTTTCCTCATGTTATTAGGTTGGTATTTTGTTTGAAGTTCAACAAAACATGGTGATGTGTGTATTGTGAATAAATTGCTTAATTATGAACTTACTCAATTGTTTGAGGTGAATTTGTGTCTATCTGACCTGAATTGAAATTAAATTCTAGTGTAAATTTTCAACCTTTTATTTGCATTTTTGGAAGCAATAGTTGTAATTTCATAATTTAACGCAATACTTATTGATATACAAACCAATTGTAAAGTTTCTAATGAATTACTGGTTACTCTGTAACGTGTTATCAGATTATTGATAAAATTGTTGACTTCTCGAGGCAGCAAATTGTACAGAGTGTTTTTGTTGCATATGATCCTTCATATTGGATGATCCATAAAGGTGGTGGAATTGATGGTAAGTTTGTTATGTGGTGGCTAGTTGCTTTGTTGTACTTTTTAATGGATATTAGGCTTTCTACAGAAGGTTATGCATTGTCCTTATTTATCAGTATCATCTAAGAGAGATAACACAAGAGATTCCCGTAACTGTTCATTTTTTAAATTCATTTCTATTATTTATATGTGAGTAGTCTAAAGGAGTAGAAGGAAGCTGTCCTTGGGATAACTAGGGGTTTCCTACACTATCAGGAGAATTGGGGGACGTTTCTGAAACGTCCCTCTTATTGTTTGCTGTATCAGGTACAACAATCAGAAGAAATAATGATTTGGTATAGCTAGGAAATATTTCCTAGCCGTTTGTGAGTATCAAAAATGAGGAAACACGGGATTGCGAGGTGGAAAACATATTTCCAGAGAACGTTGTTTTTATTGTTTTTTGGTTTATTAAATTATTTATGTAGAAAACTCTAAGTACATGCTAAGACTAGCTTGGTTCGTGACTTTGCAAATACTTGCCAATACTTGATGAGTCTCAAGACCAAGGTTATGGAGTAATGGATCTTATTTCATTTCATCTCTTTTATTGTGTAATAAATTTTGATTGTGCTCCACTCTGATTGTATGTGATTCTGCCTGCACACTCTGCTTGCACATTCTGGTTGTGCACTCTGCTTGCATGTTCTCCTTGCTCAGTCCTTTGCTCATGTGCTCTGCCTGGTCAGTCTTCTGCTCATGCGCTCTACCTATTTGCTGTCTGTTCTGTACTTCCTACTCTGAACTGCTTATATATATATGTGTGTGTGTGTGTGTGAAAGACAACAGCCTGAATGTGGTGAATTTCTTCAGCCAGCAAGAATTTATTGCTCAAGCATGGTGATCATGGCCTCTTCTAATCAGAGTTATTTTTTAATTTGGCAATGATAAATCCTTATCTTGCTGTTGAGTCTGGTGCCTCAGCAGAAGATTCTCTTTATCTTGTAACCATCTTTGCAATTGCAGAAAAAGATCCTGAAATTCATTGAAATTCATTGCCTCTCTTCTCAAGATCAAAAACACAAGTACATATCCTCTACTAATGCACCTTTGGTGTCTTACCCGAGGGTATGTTGTGAGACAAAAGGGATTGATAAGGTCCATAATGCTTTGTTGCTTTCAAGAACCGATGGACCAGAGGGCAGACAAAACTATTAGGGAGTTAAGAGAAACAAATGCAATGGCAGACTGCATATGTCTGCACTGCTTTTATATATATATATATATAGGGCCAACTGATCTCTTTGTTGGCCCTTCTGTAACTTTGCCCTCACATAGTATGCAGTTGGCCATTGCATTTGTTTCTCTTAACTCGCTAATAGTTTTGTCTGTCCTCTGGTCCATCGGTTCTTGAAAGCAAGAAAGCATTATGGACCTGTCAATCCCTTTGTCTCACAACATACCCTCAGGTAAGACACGAAAGGTGCATTATTAGAGGCTATGTACTTGTGTATTTGATCTTGAGAAAAGAGGCAATGAATTTTGCGATCTTTTTCTGCAATTGCAAAGATGGTTACAAGATAAAGACAATCTTCTGTTGAGGCACCAGACTCAACAGCGAGGTAAGGATATTATCATTGCCAAATTAAAAAATAACTCTGATTACAAGAGGCCAGGATCACCATGCTTGAGCACTAAATTCTTGCTGGCTGAAGAAATTCAGCACATTCAGGCTGTTGTCTTTGGGCATCCAGAACAACCGAATTGAGATCCTCACTCAACATGAAGCTTTGAAGACAGATGGCAATACATATTAGCACTCCATTCAGAAGTTGGTGGACAAACATAGCTCTTTGTTATAGGTTGTCAAGGGTAAGAAAGCCCATCCTGTTGTAAAGATTGATGCCAAGACTAAATTTCAGTGAAGGACTTGTCAAGCCAAGGAACTTAACTTGCAGATTTGTGGCCACTCGAAGCCCATAGATCCTTTACATGCTGGTCACATTTTTATGCACGAAACCTTGGACCTCAAGGACATTACTCTTGATAGGGCATGGGTGAGTGTTGATGGCACTCTTTTCATTTGGTTCTAATCTACTGAGGAGTGTTTGAGAACTTTGAGGGATAAAAAGAGGTTATTTACTCTGCTTGACAAGATCTATTTGGGCAAAATCTTGTGGGACTTCAAGTTGAAGAACTCAAACAAGTTTGTCCATAGGATGCTGCTGTTAGGACATAGAAGAAATAGGTAGTTATTTGTAACTATAGGGTGGTGATTTTTGATTCACCCTCTTGGGGTAGTCACTCCCTTGGTTGACAAAATGATGGCTTTTCATGGGTCGTAGTATGCATTGGCCGACATTCCATTGCTTGTTGGAGTTGTAATGGGGCTATTTGGTCTTCCCTGGGTACCTTTTAGGATATTATATTTTCACGAGATTTATATTTATTATCCAGACCCATGAGAGCTGGTTATCATTGGGTCTTTGCCTTTAGGTAGGAGACATGTAGGGATGCCGGTGTTCATGGCTCTAGGGTTGTTGCTTGTTTTATTGAAGACAAGTTCCATTATATGGTTTTGTTGGGCACTTCTAATGAGCATTTTAGATACATTTGGTTTCATGTTTGTAGGGGTTCACCCCTTCAAGACAGTTAAATTGTAGCTTGTTACATACCCCAAACTTCTTGTCCCATTGCCTACAGGGAGATGGTGACCCATACCTTGATCTTTATCTAGAGGTTTCCCGTTATTCTTCTCTTGGTTCTGTGATTCTCTTGGGCAACTTTAATGATTATACTGGGACTTGTCAGATGCTCATGCATGATCTTGCAGAGGATGGACTATCTTTGTGGGAGTTAGATCTTGAGGTGTTTGGTTTGCTTATGGAAGACATCTCCAAATGGGTGATTCTCATGGTCTACATATTTCTATGGATTGCCATGTTTCCTTGATTCTTACAAATTTACTTACCTCCCTCTCAATGGGGGTGCGAGTGTGGTGGATTATGTTCTAAGCAATAGGTTTCTTATCAATCACATCTGTGACTTCTCTATCTCTCCTCAACCCCCTTGTTGTCCATGTTCTGACGTCCCTCTGCGTTCTGACGTCCCTCTGCATTTCCCCCATCCTCTCACTTCCTCCTCGCCTAATGTACCTCCCATTACTCAACAATCCACAATTCACTTTGATGTTGTAGACACTATTGACTACTCTGCCTATATCTCCAACCTTATGACTAACTACCATTCTCTCCCTACTATTGGAGCCAAGTATGGGTTCTTGATTCATGTCCTTCTGGAGGAGACTATTGACACTTTTTCCCCTACTATTCCCCACCCTCTCCACCATCCCCAATCCCTACCCCCACGCCTGTCCCCGCCCCCCTTCATCTCTCTTTTCCAGCTTGTGGTCCATGAATCATTAGTATGATGAAGAATGAAAATCTATGCATCAGATGCTCCGGTTTGTCTTAGCGCATGACTCCTTCTCTACACCTTCCACCCAAAGAGCCTATTTATGTCTCCTAGGACAAAAAAATGTGATTTTCTTGCCTCATGATGACACAGACTCCTCCATGCCCATTGCGATTTTGCCGAAACCTTTTGATGCACCCTTGTCTTTTATCTACCTAGGGATATGAAATCATAATGCATTTAAGTGGATGGAGATGTCAACATGTGGCACACATCCTTTAAGTTAGTTATATTGATTCATGGGGGACAAGTTGTGTAATTAACTATATGAGGTGATGAGTAGGCCTCTGTTTGGATTATGGTTTACCCCTCCATTGTGTCATTAGGAAGAGGTCTCTATAAAGGAAGTGATTATCATCTTAAAGACATGTGTTGAGTATGGTACTGTGTTTGGGATCTCTTGGAGATATAGCATGGAGTGGCTTCTTCTATAAGGAGTATTATACGGTGTTACCCTACCTCAAGGGTTTATTCTATTTCTGCATATATTTGATATTAAGGCAATTTGGCCCATGAACATCTCTTGTGTGGTGTGTGATCTATCTTCTAAATTGTTTTATTGCCATTATTATATGTGTGGATCCTACCATTGTCCATAGAATACCTGTGCCATCGAGATGATCCCTAGACCTGGGTTTCTTACATGACCTTTACAACATTCCTAATTAACCTAGCATTTTGTCTCCTCTCCCTTTGCTCCTATTGTTTATTCTTTCCACGTGATCTCAGGAGGGCCCTTTGCTAATTTTGATAGGTTACAAGCCGAGTCTCTCAAATATATGGTGGATCCACCTGCCTCTCCTTTGGTTGAGCTTTTCAATGAGGTTGTTTGTTTGGGTTTTTCACTATCTTTGTCACAACACATTATCTATCCTTCTCATAATTTAGGTGCTCACTCATATTTGAACAATTATAAGATTGTTATGATAGGGCATTGTTTTGCCAAGTTGTATGCCACTATTTTTGTCATGATGTTTTTAGAGTATATGGAGACAAGTAATCTAAGAGCAAGATGTCAGATGTTTTTCATGTTAGGTTTCTAGACCATTGATCACACCTTCATATTGTGAGCTATTATTGTGTAGGCTTGACAAGAGTCTTGCAAAGTCTTTTGTTGTTTTGTTGACTTTCAAAAGACTTGTTGGGTCCCAAAACTGCAATTCCACTTCCTAGGAGGGAATCACACTCACAAGGCCAGAGTTGTCGTCATGTAAGCATATCAGTCCATCAACAGAACATGGAGGGTTAAAGGCCAACTCTATGGGAGCGGGTTTCATCCCTTGCACTTCGAGCTCAGCTTAGACTCTAGAGGGATATTCCAAGGGGTATACCTTAGCATGTATTGGATTCATACCAGGTGAATAACTAAAAACACATGGACAACCAAACCCTACTCGTTGTCTTGGTTTGAAAGACTGTCACTGAACCAAGAACAATTAGTTGTCACAAAAACCCCTATATAGTTGATTCAACTGTGCGAATGTACATGCACAAGAAAGATGGTTTTTCCCCCCAAACCACAGGTGAATGTTCATTTGATTTAAAGAGTGATTGATCCATCCCCAATATGGATTGGTGCCTACTCTATTGGGCAACAGAGTCATAGAATGCAAGGAGGAAAGAAAATATGCAACATAGGATCAATGGAACTAGACATACATTCAAATATATGACTTTAATAGATTTTTATGTGATGGACATACTTAATAATCCAAAAGAGAACTGCAACGACTCGTATGCAACAAAAGAATGGCAAATACGAAGCCTTGTATTAACTTGGATGCTGCCACACACCTCCAAACCTTGGTTATAGTCATGCCAACAACTGCTTCTCTTTTTCAATTTCATACTGCAGCCTAGTTGACCCACTTTGATTATGCAAGGGTGCAAATAAGTTTGGGTTTGTATAACTTGCGGAGTCATGATTGGAAAATGCATTGTCCGGATGGTCAAAAGCCATATAGTTCCTAAGGTTTGCAACATAAGAAGATGCATAGGAAGGAGGATCCCTAGAGTATCCATGTTCATACCAATTGGCCATGATTGACTACAAACCACTTGTGCAGGACAAAGGAAAGCAAACAACACATTTCTTTATTGAGAAAGAAACCATGGTGAAAACTGGAAGAAAAACATGTACCTTAACTAGCTGTAGTTTCATTTAAACGTGCACACAGCAGCAACACTTTGTTTTGTTTGACAACAGAGTCGCCATCTCACTGAATGAGGAAATCCTTTTAAGCGTGAGTGATCTTCAAGGTCACAAAACTGATTTTGGGTTCACGGCTCACCAGCAGAGTCATCAATTTCTTTGAACCCTTAAATTCTCCTCGACAATGGTGCCAATCTGTTGGCATAAGTTGACGGGCTGCCAAACTTACCCGAACAAAAGGCACAAATGCACAAACTGCACTACTACAAATCACTAGCACCAGGGCCTTTAAATTTCTTCAACCTTTCAAGTCCTCCCCGACAACGGCGCCATTATGTTGGCGTAAGTTGACAGGGTGTCAACTTACCCAAACACACTGCACAATTGCAAACTGATTGTTACAGGGGCCTTCAGAATAATTCAACCTTTTAGTTTATCCCCGGCAACGACGCCATTCTGTTGGGTTCCAAAACCGCAACTCCACTTCCTAGGAGGGAATCACACTCACAAGGCCAGGGTTATCGTCATGTAAGCATAATCAGTCCATCAACAAAACATGGAGGGTTAAAGGACAACTCTACGAGAGTGGGTTTCATCCCTTGCACTTCGAGCTCAGCTTAGACTCTGGAGGGAGATTCCAAGGGGTATACCTTAGCAGGTATTGGATTCAGACCAGATGAATAACTAAAAACACATTGACAACCAAACCGTACTCGTTGTCTTGGTCCCAAAGACTGTCACTGAACCAAGAACAATTGATTGTCACAAAAACCCCTATATAGTTGATTCAACTGTGCGAATGTATATGCACAGGAAAGATGGTTTTTTCCTTTAAACCACAGGTGAATGTTCGTTTGATTTAAAGAGTGATTTATCCATCCCCAATATGGACCGGTGCCTACTCTATTGGGCAACAGAGTCATAGAATGCAAGGAGGAAATAAAATATGCAACATAGGATCAATGGAACTAGAAATACATTCAAATATATGACTTTAATAGATTTTCATTAAATGGACATACTTAATAATCCAAAAGAGAACTGCAATGACTCATATGCAACAAAAGAATGGCAAACACAAAGCCTTGTATTAATTTGGATGCTGTCACACACCTCCAAACCTTGGTTACAGTCATGCCAACAAATGTGGCAAGGGAAAACATATAACTGCGATTATACATTTGCCAAAATCATTACAAAGTCCCGTGGAGACATTCCATTATATTCATATCTGCTTTACACAACCTTCCTACGCTATGCTAAATACATCCCTTCACTTGTAGACCAGACCAATTGTGATTTGATGCTCGAAAATATTCCTTAGGCGCTTCCAAACTAGACAATTGGTTCAGCGACCAACCCCCTTTGAAAGAATTTCAAATCGACCTTTATAACCTTCACACGTGGGTCTGAGAAAGAACTGGGTGGGAAAAACTTCAACAACCCTACATTTGCAATAAAAGCATTAATTTCAGCCACCCACTTCGCATTAATGGCATCCCTGGAAGTAGTTGGTGCGTTCCCAGGTGGTTGGAGGAGTTAGGAAGGCCAGGAAGTCGACCTCCGATGTAATGTCCCCTTTCCTAGTGGTGTTAGTCTATACTTGGTTCCCGTAGACTAACCAATGTGGTTAGGGAACTCTAGGAGTTCGTTTGGTTGGTTTTGGATGCCTTGGCAAGAACTTACTATTTTTAGTAAGTTAGGGTTTCAACTATTTGGTGAAATTCAAGATGGGAGGTGGAGCATTTCGATTAGACTTTTCCAACGGTCTATAGCTCATGTGATTTTGAGTCCGTTTGACCTTTCATATTAAAGTCCGTAAATTAATATTTCATATTTAATACTTGGACTTTATAAAGTTGATGTGGTGACTTAGGGAAAAAGGTAAAAATGCAAAATAAAGTCTCTTAAGGCTTGGACGCCTCTAGGGGGATAATAAAGTGATTTTAAATGAAATATTTTCCCTCTTGTTGGTCGACCCACTTGTGGAGAAATATAAAAGCAAAAAGGAAAAGAAGACATTCATTCTTGTTATTGCATTTTTATGGGACTTTGCTCTACAAGTGAATGAGGGTTTGTAGAAACCATCTTTGGCTTTTGGTGATGGAAACCACCATTGATATCAACTTCCCACAGGTGTGAGAGATCACCCAAGGGGGTTTTTGGCAGCCATATCCAGTGGTTGCAATTGTGCTTCATTTTATGCATTTTTGAGGGGTTGGAGTTTGTCGTGAAGGAGTAAACATAGAGATATTTCATGGTATTTGCCTCTATAATTATCTTTGCAGATTGAAGATCAAACTTCCTGATTTTTGTGAGATTTGGAGTGGATTTGAAGCTGTTGAATGAGAATTTAGCCTGGCTGTACCTCCTCATGTCTGGCCGTACCAGCTGTTAGTGTTTTGGGGTTCTTTGTGAGGGATTCTTCCTTGTTTGTCAACTCTTACCAGGCCGTACAGGATCTGCAGACCATATTGGATGATCATCAGCGAATAGAGAGCAGTTTAAGGGAGTTGGAAAGGGTTTCTAAGTGCTGGCAGGCTGTACTGTAGCTGCAGGGTTATTGGAGCTCATTGAGGTCATCTTATATGCTTTCTATGGCTTGATCTTGGAGCATTTACTTTGTATTTTGGTGATACGCATTGTAAAGACATTTGATGAAGTGTGAATGAAAGAGTTTAAGTGTTTGATGCTCATCCACTGCTGTATCAGTCATTTTCAGACTTGTATTTTTGGGACAGCGAAATGGGTATGTGAAGAACTTCCATTCCATGGCATTTTGTGATGTGGGTATTGCATATTTGAGATTATTGATGCATTATAAATGAAATAGACTATGTGGGTATTTCCATTTCTATTGTATTTGCAAAATATATGTATGCATGCTATGCTATGTTATGGAAACAACACCAAAATGCAAGCAGGTTTCAACTTAACCACAGAAAACTCTTCAAACGGTGAATGAAATCAGACCCAGTTCCAAACACAATTAAACTCATAAGGGGGTGGGTTATTTCATCCGACAAATCGAACTTCGGAGGTCTGTCCTTCTACCTTGTAGCATGCACTTTGAAAAAGAAGAAGAAAGGACTGGCTGACTCCAGAACACTTAGAAGAATATAAAAGTCGCTGAGGGTCAAGCCTCAGGCCTTCTCCCCCTACCATCTTCCTTGAAGGGAGGAAGAAGAACCAACCTCTGCCGTCCGCTGCCCCCTGCATACTTAGAAGAATTTGAAACAAGTATATCCTGTCGGACTTCGACCCTTGGGCTTCTCGCTGACACTTGCCTTGAAGAAGACTGAAGGCCAAAGGCCCGAACTCTGACCTCCGACAAACTTAGAAGAATTTTTAAGAACTTAACACTTAGGCAAATTTTAGCCTTGGAGGGCTTCGGAGCCAATAGGGAAAGCATGATGGAAGGAGGAAGCCCGAAACTCCGACCTTCGACAAAGGTGAAAAATACAAGGAAACACTTAGAAAGATTTGGACTTAGTTATTTTTTGGGCTTTTCCCTTGTACTTAAAAGGAAAACACATGAAAGCCTATGGAAGATACCTCAGATTGGTTATAAACTATAGGATCAACATTGAAGGCATAAAGTGGGGTTTTCACTGAATTTGGGGCAAAAAGGTGCAAGTTAGGAACTAGTTTTTCAGGTCCCAACAAGACCCTTGACTCTATTCCGATTGTGGCATTCTAAGCACCCTCAACACCACTATCAAGAGATTGTATGAGATGGTTGTTGACCAATTTCACAATCCCCATGGTTTCTCTCACTTTGTTAAGAGTACAATTGGAGTCGAGTAGGGGTTCCCACTCTCCTTGATTCTCTTTGGTCTTTACATCAAGTATCTTGAGGATTTCCTTCAACATCACTCTCATGTAGATGAAGAATGTTTGTTTTGTCATGTCTTGATTGTTATACTTCTCTTTGCCAATGATGTCCTTCTCTGTCACTCCCTTGAGGGCTTGCAAAGACAACTTGATGCCCTTGCTTGTTTTTGCGAATTTAAGTAGCTATCAGTGAACCCTAGTAACAGTAAGCTTATGATCTTGAACACTACCAAGGAAGCCTTGCCTAGATTCTAGTTTTTCTACAAAGGGGAGCTAGTTGAGATCATGCCACCCTATATCCACTTGGGTGTTCATATCATAGGGCCTTTAAGTCTAAGACTTGTGTCTCAGTCGTGCTTTTGCAAGTGTTTTGCATCTATTTGTCTTGGAGTGACAATGTTTCTACATACACTTCCAAGATATTCCTTTTAAGGTGGTCCTCTTCGACATAGTCATTAGAGCCATTATTCTCTATGGTTTTGATGTTTGGAACCCTAACTTGAGGACGCTAATTCAACTCAAATCGAGAGGGTTCAAACTCTCAATGTATGATTCGATGTAAACCAACATCCTCTCAATGCGTTGCCCAAACCAAGTTTGGTTCCCATCCCCTACTGGTCGAGTGTCTTTTTAGTCTTGTTTTCCACATTCATAGGTTTAGATCCTTGGGTGATGCAACTTCTGGGCATATGAGGTACCCCTATATAGCACTCTTCTCTTCTGAGAGGATTACCTCTTTTGGTCTTACTCAACGTTGTTGATGTTGGTATATAGAGGCCTCTTCACTCTTTTAATCTATCAACATGTCTATCGATTGGTTCACTCCTTTTTGCTTCTTGTTGGATGGTCATCCTCACCTTATTCCCTCAAAGTCGGCGATCATTTGGGTAGTTAGACAAGATAGGATGGTTAGCCTCACCTTATTCCCTCAAAGTTGGCAATCATTTGGGTGGTTGGACAAGATATTCTCTTATAGTATATCTAGTTCACTTGGACCTCTCCTCCTCAGCCTCTCTTCTATGGTGAATATTTCTTGTAGATTGCTAGTGGCATCATCATTTGACCCAACTGCCTTGTACACCATTGGTTGCATTAATTGAGAATCCTCCTCAGGCAATAGAGAGTATGCTCCCACCAACTTCATATTTAGACAGACCATCATATTCCACATGAGGATAGGATATGTTGGTTTTGCCAACATATTTTTAGATGCCCTGTTTACTATGAGATACAGGGGAGATACAATTGCTTATATACTCTGGTATCTCACTTTCTACTTTCTTTTGCTACCCAAATCAGTAATAGAATTGGTACATTTGTTGAGGGAGGCTGTCACCTTTAGGTGTAGGGCCTTTTAGGGGAATTCTAGAACCACTAGGTTGATCACCTCATTCTTCTAGCCTGTCATCTGTATTACAGGGATTATACACTCTTGGGATAAGATTGATTTTCACACTATTGATGATTGATCAGTGAGATGACATACTTTTACATGCACTTGGACTAGAGCACCTTAAGCATCATGCTCTTTCTGTGTCTCACTCACAATTGGGGTCTTTTATCCAAGAGGTCATCACTAGTTTCTTTCCCACCTCTAACCGTATCTTGGATGGTGGAGGGTCATTGGCCATGAATCTTAGGGGAGTTGTAGATAAAGTTCCATGGTGACACTTTTTGTGCCTCTTGGGGTCATCCAACTTGGATCTCTTAGCCTAGGGCTTTCAACACGGGACATCATCAGTTCTTGTATTTGTGCCTTAACAATTACCGACAAGTGTGACTACTCTTCTATTGATACATATTAGACCCTATTCAGCCATTCCGGAGTTCCAGCATCCTCAACCATATTTACTTTGGTGACGAGTCCTTTCTCTTAGATATTTGGAGTCTAGACTGTAGACTACTAATAGACTATTCTTAGTCATCTTGGTGGCCTCATGGGTTGTTTCCTTCTGACAGGACTTGGATTCCTCACTTCGGGTTGACCCACCCTTCTTTTTTGCTTGTCAAAATGCTTTATAGCTTTTGTTTTACCTTTAGTTATATTTTAGTTTGTAGTTTCTTTGGAGTGTCATTTTGGCTCCCTCTTGCTATTGTCTCTAGTTGTATTTCAAAGTTCCATTGACCTGTTTTGGTCACCTTTGGACATCAATATAATTTCCTTCTTTCTTTATCTATAGAATATGTATTTTGTTTAATTTCATATTATTTATATAATATATTTATAAATTTTTGATTAGTATTTGTTCAACTGCTTCGATACTGTCCCAAAAATCCAATAAATTTTTTGCCATCTGAGAATTCTGTCCCTTGGCTCCGAATCTTGGTGAAACATGGTAGAATCACTTCTTTTTCCTGACTGATTTGCGTAGTAGTATTTGGCTGCCAAAATCTTGCATCTTGACCGTATAAATTATCAAGTAAGCTTCAAATATATAATATTATTGGATTAACTTTTGTGATTGAAACTGTTTTATCCGTAGTATAAATTTTTATTATTTGTTACTTAGGGATTTAGAATAAGGTTTCAGCTTTGTTTGAACATAAGTGTATGCACACAGACATATGGACCAATGTGCCCTTTGACACTTGCATTTGGAGAATTATACGCACCTGCATTTGTTCCTAAAGTCACAGTGTACCTTTATGGAATATATTTTATCGAATCAGTCCTGTCTTTCATTGAATCTGAACCTCCACACTCAGCTTGATTGGATGATTACTCCTCTCTTTTTAAAGACCATTTCTATTGGCTATCTCTCTGCAGTATGGACAGCTCTAGACAGAAGCCGAAGTTTTATTGGAGCAGCAAGCAATCGAATCAGTATTTTGGGAATGAACGTGTCAATCCATCATCTAATTGCATCATGTCATTCATCCATTCTAGGGATCTCTTGTTTCATTGTTTGTTGATGTTGCACATTGAGCTATAGTATAGTGGGTTTTACGTGACCCTCCATATCGAAAACCCTTAGGGTAGGACTAATAGGGAATGCCCCTAACACCAAACTTGAATATGGAGCACCTAAACATACCTTGTTCTAATGAGCTTCTATGTTACCACTTACCAGTATAGAGTTCTTTTCTCAGTGATAGAAACTGTTAATATAATGAGTAACATTGTAATTGTTGCATCACAAAATCAGTTCAGGATTCTCACAGTTGTCTTCCCTTTTTAAAAAATCTTTTTCCTTCCTGAAATTTTTTTTTGTAGCTAAAGATTTCATACATATCTACAAAACATATGATTTCTGGAAACTTTATTCTTAAACTTGAAGGTCCCACCACTTGTTAGAATAGATGAGTTCACGTTCTTTTCAAAATTTTGCATTGTACTAGTGAACTCTGTCAATGCAACATGCTTTGTCAATGTAGTGACTATTAAACATAATTTTGTTTGTTTAAAATTATATAAGGTGTTGAAGAAGAACACGTTGACCAACAAAGCAAGTCAGGAAAAAAAGGGCGTTGCCGGAGCAAGGGTTGGAAGGTTAGAAAGTCAGCATCCTCCAAGTGAGTCCCTCCAGAATAATTGTGTAACCTACTTTTGCTTCTTTTACTGTGTGCTACTGTATTTACTTTCCATTGTATACAGGGTTTCTACTGCAGTTTCAAATGTGTTCTACAAACTCTGCAGTATTCTTGGTTTATTGAAGGATCTTCTTTCAATTGAGCGCCTCTTAGATAGTTCTGTTCTTCAATTGATCAAGACAAGCCTTACAACATTCACTATTGAAAATATACAGCTATTGCAGTTAAAGGCTATTGGAGTTACATGCGCGGTAATAAATATTCTCTATTATAGACCTACTTGCTTTGGTAAAAAGCTCTAAGATTAAACTGATATAATGCTTTTGACTTTTACTGTGAGTTCAATATCTCCCTGGTTTTAATGACCTTTTTCTGATGGAAAGGTATTCAGCTCATACCCTGAGTATCGAACAATTATACTGGATGAAATTATTCAACTACTCTGGAAGTTGCCCTCATCAAAGCGAAATCTCAGATCTTATCATTTGCCAGATGATGAACAGAAACAGATTCAGATGATAACTGCCTTGGTCCTTCAGTTGGTTCAATGTAGTGTTACTCTACCAGAACCAATTAAGATTGGTTTTGCAGTTAATGCTGCATGTGATGCTGCTGCTGCTGATTTTGATCCATCTAAGTGCTTTGATTCTGCTGTTGAATCCTGTAGATATTTCTGGGGAAATCTTCTACAATATTTGTCAGTTCCCAAATCTCAGGACATCTCTGACATTAAAATTATTATTGAAAACCTTGTTATAGATTTATTGACAACAATAAATGTACCAGAGTATCCTGCAGCGAGTCTTCTGCTTCAGGTACATGAACTTGAACACAGAACTAATCATTATTTTTAGTATGACAATACATCTGATGTACTATAATTTTTTGCAGATTCTTTGTGTTCTACTTATTGGAAATGCTGGACTTAAGTCTAAAGATGTAATTGTGCGTGGCATAGCAATTGACCTTCTCGGCCAGATTGCTGCTAGACTGAAGCATGATAGTGTGATCTGCAGCAACGATAGACACTGGATCTTGCAAGAATTACGGGAAGATGGTTCAGAAGGTGTTGTCCGAGAGGAGATATGTGTGGTCTGTCAAGGACAAAGGACAGCAAACTTTATGATTGTTTGTGAGGGCTGCCAGCAAGCGTTCCACGGTGAGTGCATTGGTTACACCAGACATAATCAGACAAGCCGTGGTTGGGTCTGCCATTGTTGCATATGCAGGAAGCAGCTTGCATCTCTTCATTGTCATTTTCAAGTGCAAAGTAAGAAGCTTAAAGATGAAAGTGAACCTTCCACTCGAATAAAGGGAGTTGATGTTATCGAGCAGATCCTTTTAAACTATCTTCGGGAAGTTGGGTCCACAGATAATTTGGTTACATATGCTTGCCAGTATGTAATGCATCGTGCTTTTTTTCTCTTTAATACACATTCCTATGTCATAAATGCTTTCTTATTTATGTTATTTCTATACAAAAATTATGGAAAATATTGTGCAGGTTTTACTTATGTGAGTGGTTTAAAGATGAACCAAATGCATTACAAATGCTTCCGTTTTACCATGGGAGGTGGAACTCAAAGGTTCACTCTATGGACTTTGGAATTGCTTCTGCTAGTTTTTCCAGGGATGTTATCACACGCATTTCAGCAGCTTTAGGGCAAAGGAGAGCTCTGGCACGTGGATTTGATAAAATTCTTGATAGATTACTGGTATTTTCCTTACAATATCTCTTATTTGATGTAGATATCTACAACAAGCGCAATGGCTTGGCTGATAATATTTATTTGTATGCAGGCTAGTTTACAAGAGAACTCACCAACACTTCGAGCCAAAGCACTAAGAGCTGTAAGGCATTGGCTTTTGCTAATGGAATGATGTGAAATATAGCTTTTTGGTTGTGGTGTATTCTTGGGATTCATTACACAGAGGAATACATAGTTTATTATATTCAGAAGTTGTTACATATTTTGTTCTTCATTCAAAGAGTACTCAGCTTATTATATTCTGAAATAGTTGCATTTTGTTGGTAATGTCATAGGTTAGTACAATTGTTGAAGCAGATCCTGGAGTATTAGGAGATACACATGTCAGGTGTGCAGTAGAGGGCAGGTTTCTTGACTCTGCTATCTCTGTGCGAGAAGCAGCCATGGAGCTTGTTGGTCGGCATATTGTCTCTCGTCCTGATGTGGCTGTGAAGGTTGGGGAGACATGTTTCTTGAGAGATCTAATACTGAGATATTTAAAGTTTGACATAAATGTTACATGCCTTTTAGGAAAAATATATTTCTGGTTTTCTATGGTATATCTGACATTGTCTTCTAAATTACAGTACTTTAATAAAGTTGCAGAGCGTATCATGGACAAAGGAGTAAGTGTGCGGAAGCGTGTAATCAAAATTATTCGAGATATATGCATTATGCAATGCAATTTCGCAAAAACCACTGATGCTTGCTATCACATAATTTCCAGAATCAATGACGAAGAGACGAGTATACAGGTGCTCAATTTGGCTGTTGAAAACCTTACATAATTTATTTGTGAGTAAATAAATAGAGGTGGGGCCTTTGATGGTTGATGTAAATTAGCAATCTAAATTGTCAGTTTAACACCTTAGAGTTATTGGTTAGGCTTCAACCAAAGAAGAAATGCATGTTATTAATTAATTGAATTTTCTTAAGCAAAATATTGTTAATGTAGCATGAATTATTTGCAGTTGTCTGTCTGTGATTTTAATTTTCATCTGCTCATGCTATGACTTATATTGCTAGTTGTGTAGGCCTGTCAATATGTTAGTATTTTAATTTTTTCTATTCATGTTGGAAACTGATGTTTGATTCATACTACTGTATACATGCAATGCATAAGCTGTGTTATCTCGTCCCCCCAGCCTTCCCTTCTTCTCCACCCTCCTCTCTACTTCCCTCTCTCTATCTGCGCAATTTATAAAACTAGATGTGCACCTGGAAGTGTAGGTTCAAACTCTGGATATTTACTTGCTTTTGTCTGAGTCTTGAAACAGTTTGGGACTCTTATGTGCTGTTCAAAAATCATTGGTTGGATATACAAAGCGTTATTCAAGTTTGATGCGATATGGAGAATTCTCAGATGACTAATATCCTGAATGCATTTTAGAAATTGAAATCCGTTGGATATACTAAGTGTTATTCAAGTTTGATGCAATAGAGAAAATTCTCAGAAAACCAATATCCTGAATGCAATTTATTAAATTGAAGTCCATTGCGCGTTTGCAGGGTGTATATGATATTTTTGATAGATTGGCAAAGCCCTTTTTAATTTGTCCTCGAAATAGAGTCACACCATTAGTGTCAATTGTGTACCTTCTGAAGATCCAAGAATGTCCAGGTTAATTTGGAGCTTTTGAGCGGTGACATTCAGTTCTTGAATTGGGATCAGTTTTGACACATCAAAAATGATGAAAATGGTTCAAATGATTTTGCCCGAGTTTTTTTGTTTTCCAGGAAGTATTCATTATTTTGTGTGGTGCTTTATCCTAGCAATAGGTTGCATTCATAATTTCCATGCATCTGTGTACGCTTGTTTGATGTTGTTCCAAAGATATATCTGAATAAGTGGTTGAGTTAAAGCAATTCTATGTCAATTCATCCATTCTAATTTTCTCTTGTAAAAGGACATTACTTACTGTGGTCTAACAACTGAAACAATGTTTGTGTGTTTTGTCAATCGATCTTGGACTTTGTAAAGGATCATTTTGTAAGGCTTGCATTCCCAAGTCTTCATTATTAAAATTTTCCAGGTCATGCTTGCAACAGTATAGTTTAGCTTAGTAAAGCCCTGCATAGAAAAAAGAAAAAGGTCAGGTTGGATTTTCTTTTGACATAGCCCTTCTATATTTCTTTAGAACTTACTGGTGCTTTTTGTCATGTATGTAGGATCTTGTTTGTAAGACATTCTATGAGTTGTGGTTTGAAGAACCTTCCAGCAGTCATACTGATTTTGTTGGGGATGGAAGCATTGTCCCACTAGAAATAGCAGAGCGAACACAACAATTAGTCAATGTACTGAGTATGTTGAACAACCATCAACCATTAGTTACTATTATAAGACGCACAATGGCATTGGATTTTTGTATGTCCAGAAACTCTGGAACAAGTTCAGTATCGCAGGCAGCTGTCCGAAACCGCTGTGAACTAATGTGCAAGTGTTTGCTAGAAAGTATTCTGAAGGTATCAGACTGATGGAAGTGGCTTCTGTAGTTATTTTATCAATTTGGTTTTGGCTATTGTTTCTCTGTAAAAAGAGATTTTTTTCCTTGTTGTTGAATGGATTGGTAGTGCATGCTGTTACAGGCAGAAGAAACAAATACTGTTGAATGTGAAATCCAGGCACTTCCATATGTACTGGCCTTGCATGCTTTTTGCACGGTGGATCCAACCTTATGTGCACCTGCATCTGATCCATCACGATTTGTGGTCACTCTTCAGCCTTATCTTAAAACACAGGCATGTATTTACTTGATTATCCATTCTATGACAAACTATATATGTCTCTCCCCAATCTATTGGGATTTTTTTTTTTGAAAAGCCAAATTGGAGTAATGAAGAAAAGCAAAGAACTCCCTTGAGGGCATGGCTTTTGACATTTCTTGACAAATTATAGTTGCATAGTCATTTTATCATGACTTTCCATAATTATAATGTTATTTTTCATCAAGTTATCCTTGTGTGAAAATTCAGGCAGATAATCGAACCGTTGCTCAGCTGCTTCAGAGTATTGTATTTGTTATTGATGCAGTCCTACCTTTTCTCCGAAGGCCAGCTCCAAATTTTGTGGAAGAACTTGAACGAGATTTGAGGCAGCTGATTGCTCGATATTCTTTTCTATTTGTCGTAGATGCATGTATAAAGCAAGTACCTATCTTTCATTCTATGCCCCTGGTTTCTAGCTGTCATTTCCTTCCAATTGGATGTGTTAATAAAACATATTTTTTTTTCTTCAGTTAGAATTTGCATATTAAGTTGTAGTTTCATGTCTAAAGTTGGTGCCTATTATTTTTTTGATGTGCCTGATTTTCTAGTGTTATGTGTGTGTGAGAATTAGGTGCATGTTGAGTTTTATCTTTTTTGAGTTGTAGCTGCATGTCCAAAATTAGTGCCTTTCTTTTATTTTGATGTGCTCGTTTTGCTAGTTTTACGTGTGAGAATTTAGTGCAATGCCCCATGACTGACGAGAAGAAACTTTACACAAGCAATAGGTGAACACAATAACAAAATCATATGGAGAGTACCTTTCGGGCAACACACATGAGTATACTCGTATAGGTGGAGACTTAACCCCTTATTTATACTCTTCTTTCTCATATCACATAGGGAGAGTCAATGTTCTACGGCATACATCGCCCTAGTGTATATGAAAGGTAGACCACAACATTGATAGTTCAATGGGCTCAATCTCTAAAGTCTATACGCAAATCCCTACTTTCTAAGTTTGTGGAACTGTCACACCTGCACCTGCAGCTACACTCACAGTAACCTTGGTCTAACATAAATTTGTTATCCAATTCAACTGGATATTGTAGTCCTGATTAGGTGATTTTAAAATCTGCATTCATCAAGTTGGATGGCAAATTTTTCAATATTAAACGTATAATGTGATGCTGTATCCATATCTATACCACTGAAGAGTACGTTATGTTCTAGAAGTTATTTGGCTCACTTAATTTGACAAGGCTGTGAAATATACAGAAATGTTGTTTTGAAGAGGAATTTTTGCTATGCAAATAAAGTGTTAATTATGCATAATTTCTTGATTTGATAACCCATAGGTCTGACCTGGAGAAGATTAAGCATTGTTTTACACGTTTAAGATCTAGCTGAAAGCCTAAGTTAATGGGAACAATTTGAGAATACATGGACTTTGAAATGCATTTACACTCCTTTTGTTATCTAGGTTTGGTTTGCAAGCCTATCCCTAGTGATCATAGTACTCTCCTTTCAAATTTATTCTGCAGAATTGTTTTGTTAATTTTCTCAAAAGCAAGTAATTTTTTTATGATTTGGCATTTGCTTCAAAGTTTGAATCAGGTTTTCCAAATTTCACTAAAAAAGTTGAAACGACTTTCATCATAGATTCTTTCTTTTGGCACAGTAGTGTGCTCATAGCCTATTTACAGTCAACATGCATAATAAAAAGCATTTATAGTTATAACTTCTTTTATCAAAAATTATGAATTTTATATGCATTCATGAGATATTTCATCATGGTAGAAGGTTCTTATTGTAGCAGCTACATTTTCTTTATTATTGTTTTGCAAAATTTACCCAAAAGGGCATATTTATGTGTAGGCCTGTACCCTAACCTATGGTACTTGTTGAATGTATCAAAAAACGTGTCCCTATCTGCTAGACACAATATGAGGATGTTCCTAAATGTTAAGAGATGTTAGATGACAAGAGTTAAAAGAACTAAAGGAAAACACTAATTTCATTCTAATTTTTGCAAGAAAGTATGAGTTTTTCTCAGTCATTCGTAGACACATATGGGGATGTTTTCAGATGTCAGGGAACTCCACATTAGTTTTCTTCATGTCTCTTGGAAGAATTTGTAAAACCATTAATCCGTTTAGAACTAAGTTGCTGGTTCTGGTACGGGGTCGGGTATGGGTACGGGATTTTGGTATGCTGGTATGACAATTTTTTTTTCCTTGGGTATATACAGAATTGAAATATATATATAATGTTACTTCATCATTGATTAATGATAGTGATAAAAATAATATTAATTGTCAATTGATAGTTCAAAATTTCAAAATTATGTCAAAACAATGAATGTGGTTTTGTGAAATAACTCTTAGTATGGGCATGTTTTAGGGTTTTAGGCACTTTTTAGGTTTTTTTTAATGTTTTAATGTTAAAAAAATGCTTTAAAATCTTCGTTTTGACAATTGGCTATGTGGCTGTGGGTGTCCTCAGGAGCACCCAGGGCACGACCCTGCCACACCAGGGTCCCTGTGGTTATGCCTATGGCATACCCACAGGGAACACGGGCGGCAGGGTTGTGCCCTAGCTACTTCTGGGACACTCCCATTGCCGGATTGGTACTTGGACCAGTTTGGTACGGGACTAAGACCCTGGGGCGTACCCTACAACTTAGGTTTAGAAATGGAGAACAATCTTGAGAATCCCCTACTATCTATAGGAGTGTTTGTTGTTTGGCCCAGTGAATCTACCTATAAATTGTTAGCTTGTATTGTCTAAGAACATGCCAAAGCTCCGGGAGAAGTATTCTCCATAATTACTAATGTTTGGGGCCAAAGAAGGTTTTGTTGAACATCTTACTGGCAGGTTAAGGAGTTGGATACTTACTAGCGAATTTTGTTATATATATCATATAAAGTACATTGATTTTTTGCTCAAGTGTAGATAAGAAGTTGACAAGAGATATAAAAATTGGAAAAATGCTAGTGTTTCTCTAAGTTTCTGGGATAGGGGATGTGGGAACATAGTTTCGAGGACAGTGGTAGGACGACTATTTAAATAAATGTATTAAAAAGTAAATGCAATATATTGAATTCACAGTGACAATCCTCCCACTTTTACAATTTTAGGGGTTTTTAGCATTTTTTCTCTTAAAAGGTACATTTTTGTATTTTTATGGACTAAATGGAGTCATCTATCTAGTTCTGTAAAAGGGTGACGTCTCCTCCAAGTCCCTGAGCCCTTGATTCATCCAGGATGTTGTGGACGTCACTTGGATCCCCGAGGATGCATCCCCATGAAACATTGAAAAATACTCTAATTGACTTTTAATTTTCTATTTTTTGCATGAAAATTGATAAGTTTTGGTGTAGCAATAAAATTTATTATCAAATCCTAAAGAGGTATGATAGAAGAGAGACAATAAAAAGAATTAAGATGTCTATGTGCACTAGAGTTTTATCAATTGGTTGAAGATTTAGCCATCTTCAAGTACTCGAGTAATATGTTTTAAAAATAATGGCATTTCTATACTAGTTATTGCTTTCTATCTCTATTTAAAACAACAAAGTTCAACTGTTCATGTCATGATGATGATTGAACAAGTATGCTTCAGGAATTAACTTTGAATTTTTTGCATCAACATTTCAGATCACGCTCAGTAATCCATCATCAAGATGAGGAAAAAATGAATGAATTGCAACCAAAGCTAACTTAATATAAGATGAGAACAAGAAGGGGGTGAGGAGAGCATGTTGAATGAGGTGGGAAAAGTCAAGAAAATACATATATAAAGTAGGAGTAAAGACAAAAGGTTGAGAGATATAAGAATTAAATTAATAAATAGTAATAAAAATATGATAGTATTGGGGTCAGAAAAGGGGGAATAATTTAATATAACTAATTACAAAGGAGATAAATAAGATTATAAGTAAAAATGAAGACTAGGGGAAAATGATGTCCCAAGAATAGTTAAATAGATGGCAACAAGATAGTTGAAGTTAGTATCCTTGATATGATAGTTAGTGTTAGTCAAAGTGATCCTTGTCAATTTGTCAAGTTATCAAGTTCTAGCCTATGTTGTATACTAACCATGTTCGTAGATCGTTCATGGATAAAGAATGGCGAAATATGATGATTCAAGCTTTTGATAGTTGATGGCTCCAGGGTCAAATTGAAGACAATATCTCAATGAAGACTATAAGCCAATGCCAAGGTGAAAGAGCGATTTGGGTGGACAAGACAAGAGAAAAGTGTGGTAGGAAGGAAAGAACTTAAAGCATTTAAATGGAAGTTACACCTTTTCAATGGTTTAACCAGGCAAAAATGGCGATTCAAATGATGGCATAAATGTGAGATCAACATAAAAGAGTCTAGATGTCAAGAAAATTTCACACATTTCAAGTGGCTCAATTAGGGAAAAAGTGCAACCAAGATGGCTAAGTGGTTGGAAATCTACAACAAGAGCAAGCGGAAATAAAGACCAAGTGAATTTCACATTTTCTTAGTGGCATTGCCACTTAAAATATGCAACCCAATTGGCTATGAATTCACAAAAGTGCGACCAAGATGGTAATGTTGGATGGAAAGTGTGACCATCGGGACAAAGATTTACAACTTAAGATTGTTTTCGCACTTTCCCAGTGGCATAGCCATTCAAACAAGGTGACCCAATTGGCAACCGATTCATTGAGGTGCGCCAAGTGATAAAGGGGATAACGTTTAAGTTACTTTTCACACTTTTCTAGTGGCATTGTCAATGAAAAGTGGTGACTATATTGGTGATTGTAATGTCCCCTTTTTCCGAGTGATCACCTAATGGAGTCAGTTAGCCTATCCTATTCCCGTAGGCTAAGCTAGAGGGCTAAGGGAATGACCTAATTGATTAAATATCATATTTAATCAATTTTATTGGGCGAATTGAAGATATGAAGTGACTTCTTATATTATTTGGGAGCCTATTGGTGAATTAAAAATAAATAAAATAATTTGCCCAAAAGGTGAGCGACCCAAGGAGAAGAAAAAATAAGATAAATTAAAGAAAATAGCCATGAAGGTGGACGACCAAGGAAGAGCCTTAGAAATGAAATAATAAGGGCCAAAAGAGGTTCGCTCCTCTTGGAGGAGTAAAAAATAAAATAAAATATTTTATTTGTGTTGGGCTATATTGGAGGATATGAAATGATTCCAAGTGACCTAAGGGAAAAGGGAAAAAAGCAAATAAAATAAATATCTAAAGGTGGTCGGCCAGATTTGAGTGGGAGAAGAATTGGCTATAAATACAAGGTCACTTGGAATCATTTCATAATCCATTCATGTCTTATTTTTTCATTGAGTTTTACTCTTTGGCTGCAACTTTTGTTGGGCTATATTCAAAGGACGAAAACCCTTGTGAATATGGTGAGTTGGACGAAACCCTAGCTCATCTTGTGGAGGACTCATAACCAGTGTTACAAGACTTGGACTCGCCAAACACATGAAATTTAGAGTTTTTTAAGGATTTAAGACTTGTTTCAGGCACCCTTTAATAGATAAACCTAAAAGACACAATAAAATCATCAAATAGAAGCTACTTTGATCACATACACAAGTATACATTGATCACATAAGTATAAACACAAATTTTAGCTGAAGGAAATAACACATTTAGATATATAAATATTGTCAAATGTATACAAAACTCATGGAATATGAAATCCATGGTAGCAAAAGTTCAAAATAAATATCAAAACAAAAACTAGAACTCTATGGCCTAGGGGGGCCTGCATCACTCGACCCAATATTACGGTTGGTCCTACGTGGGTGTCTAGGATAGGTCCTGGATGATGATGTAGCCATGATATATGCCTGTGTCTCATTGGCACTTACACCAACATCCAAGGTGTCTCCTCGTGCTCTAGCCTCCTCCTCTGCCATGGCTACTGCCTCTGCCTCTCTATCCACCTAGTCAATCCAATCAAGGTCCTCATCAACAAAGACAGGATCCTCAGCCGTAGTGATCCACTCTGATTGTGGATCAACCTCTTCTAGTGAGATTGGTGATAAGTCATTGCCCAAAATTTGTTTGTGGTGAAGGCGAAGGTTGTAATGAACATAAACTAGATCATTCAACCTCTGCAGTGATAGTCTATTGTGCTTCTTGGAGTGTATGTGCTCAAACATACTCCAATTGCGCTCACAACCTGAAGCACTTTATGGTTGGCTCAAGACTCGAACTGCAATCCTCTGAAGATTTGGTACCGTAGCACCAAATCATTCCCACCATGCATTTGAGATGAGAAAAAGAAAAAATCAATCTCATTGTCCCACTTTAAGTTTCAATATTTAATACTAATGTAAAAAAGGAAAAGTTTTAATTTTTAAACTTAAATTATGCCAGTAATAGATTTTTACCTGGCTGCAATGCCCTCTGAGTTGACTTGCATATATCTCGTGGAAAGAGATCTTGTGCAAGTCTAAAGATCTCAATCTCGTTGACTATTTGTGCTCCAAGAAGAGTATCAGGCACCATCCGTTCTATGACTGTGTACAACCCACTCAAAACCTCCTCACCTGCCTTGAAATTAGGGCGGAATTGGAATGCTAGATTGAGGAAATAAGTAGCTGTGTGTAGGGGCTTGTGAAGCTGGAGGTGCCATCGTCTATCAATGATTTACTAAATGGGGCGATACTTATCCTCAACTCTGACATAAACGGATCCAATGGCCTCCTTGGCCCTATCCATGCCCTCATATATGTAGCCCATTTCGGGCTTCTCCCTATCAACAACTCGTAGGAGAACCACTAAAGGCTCTGTGAAGTGCAATTTTTATGAATGTTGAAACATTAACATAAGTGTGAACAAAATAAGCAAACAAAATATAAATATGAATAAAAATATAATGTAGATTTACCTCTACGATCTCCTCGTTTGCTACCCAGAAGCTTTGCTCATCAAAAATATAACTAGCCACAGCAAGCCCTGCATTGGTTTTAGCATATGATGAGGAAGTCCACTCCTCACTAACAAACATGCGCCTCAAACCTCCCTATGCCTTAAGCAAGGATTGTAATGTGATAAAATTAGTTGCAAAGCGGGTTATTCCAGGACGAGCCAACTCCTTCTGCCCTGTGAAAGTCCTCATTAGGTTGAGGACCCAACTATGATTATAAATGTGTTTACAAATATTTCTAGCTTGGTCTACACATGATTTGATCCATGGAATCTTGCAAAGATCCAACAATATGAGGTCAAAGCAATGAGCAACACAAGGAGTCCAAAATAATGATGGGTGCCTATCCATGAGTAGTCTACCTGCAGCAACATAATTTGCTGCATTATGTGTCACTATTTGCACCACATTCTCCTCACCCACCTCAACTAGGATTCCCTCCAAAGCTTCACAAAGGAATTCAACATTTTTTTGTTTTTCCCGAAGCGTCAATGGATTTAATGAACACTGTACCACCTGAGAAAGAAACAAAATCAATGATTCAATAAAGTAGAAATAAAAAATCTTAATCACTAAATCAATGCATTTCAGGAAGTACAAACTAGTTTGAAACTACAATCACCTAAGGAAGAAACAAAAAAATTTAACAATGTTCTATTTCTTCTATCAATCCAACTATTAGTCATGATAGTGCAACCCTTTTTCCTCCATACCTCTCGCTGCTCCTCAATTATGGCTTTCACATCAGCCACCTTTTGAGTCAAAATGGGGCCCTTTATCTCCTCATCTTTAGGTGCTTTGAACACTGCCCCACAAACAGTAATGGCATCCACCATATTTTGCCAAAAATGAGACCTAAAACAAATGAATTAAATAAAGTAAGTATTGTAAAATTGAGAGCTTAACTTTGAATTCTACATACCTCTAAAATTAAAAATTTAAGAGACAGAATCAAAGTTTGAAACTATATATTTAAAAAAAAAGAAAAGAATTACCTGGCTGCGTGGAATGGAATGGTGCAATAAAACCAAAAGTCTCCAATTGCACTTCTAGCTGCATCATGTTTATCTTTGTTCCAACTTATGCTCTCAAGTGACGGTTGGGAACCCGGAGTAGTGCGTGGGAAAATATATGAATCTAACTTGGATGCACGAACTCTAGGCCCAATGCTAACACTGCCACTGCCACTACATGTAGATGGATGAATTGGAGGAATGGGACAAGAAGACTCTCCACTTGCAGTTCCACCAATGGCTGCCATCTCCTCTCTTTGAATCTTTTTTAGTTCTTTTTGCTCATGAAAGGTTTCTAATTGAACTTGTACTTCACGCATAACTTTAGCAGGCACTACATCACATGGTTTAGCATCTCGACATGGTATACGTGCAAGATGGTATTTCAATTTGTTAATGCCTTCCCCTCCCAAAGGTTTTTTGCAGTGACAACAAATTATCTCTCCTTTCTTTTCCCCAACGATGGCATGTTTCCAACAAGGGTTCCTTCTAACCGGGTTTGACATTGTGATTAAGACAATTTATAAATTTAAAGAATGTTGCAATCATATATAAAGAGAAAAAGAATTAACATTTATGGTCTATAATTAAACTAATATATAAAAAAACTAGGGTTTGCAACTATAAAACTAAAAGAAAATTCAAAAACACCTAGGGTTTGTTCAACAATCAAATTAAACACACCTAGGGTTTGTTCTTTGGTCCAGTAAAACAATATAGAAAAAAGAAAAAAAGGAATGTAAAAGAGGAAAGAAATTAAAAAAAAAACTTGAAAATACAAACTTACGTCATAAATCTTTCTTGAAGTCAATGGTGAGGTCTTCCCAATCCTTTGTAGATTCCTCTAGATGCACCGAGAGTAGCTACAAACCTGCCCAAATGCGATTCCACCACTGATTTTAGCTAAATCTCTTTGCTGGTTTCCCTTCAATGCAATCCAATTTTTGCTCGAAACTCTATTTTTTCCTTCTCCTTTGGCTTGAAAATGAAATGAAGTTGCTTTTAGGGTGTAGGAGAGAAATATAGGTGTTTTTTCTAAGTGAATGTGTTTTTTTTTTTTAATGTTTTTGCATTCACCTAGTTGCGGCCGGGTCTTCCCAGCGGGACTCGCCCAGATTGGCGAGTTTGGGCGAGTCTGCCAGACTCGGCAAGTACCCGACCACCGAGTCTAGCAGACTCGCCCAAGGTTGTCTGTCTCGCGACTCGTCGAGTCTGGGCGGGTCCTGTAACTTTGCTCATAACGGAGTTCTATTTGCACTTCATTGGAGACATTGGAGACTTGGAGCATTGAAGCATACTCAGATTTTCAGATCAGCATTGGAGGTTCATTCCGTGTTGCATTTTGTGTGCATTTTGCATTAGGGTTTTGCCCTAATTTGGAGTGCCACTTTTGGAGCAGACTTGAGCGCCCATTTTTGAGGGTGATTTCACATGTTTTGGAGCAGCAAACCCTAAGCGCTTGCCAAGGAGGTTTCGCCCATCTAGGGTTTGGTGTTTGAAGACTATTTTGCATGTTTTCGGTATGTACAATCCTAGTTTTAGATTTGATTTGTAGAGCAGAAATCTGGGCATATGTTTGTCATGTTTGAGCCCATGAATTCATTGTAAAATCAGTCTAGAATATTCAGATTTGTAACAGCAGAAGTTACCTACAGAAAATCAGATTTATATATTGCATTTGGATGCCCTATCTTGTGTTTTTTCGTGGTGGATTTCATGTTTGTTATGAATATCAATTGGTAGCATCATTTGGCATGTTTATTTGTCATGTTTGGGCACTTGTATGGTCGCTGTGATATTTTGTTTGAAATCAAGAAATAAGAATCAGAAATCAGAATTAGGGTTTGAGCAGAAATAAAAATCAGAATTTTAGGGCAGATCCCATTGGGGGTATTACAGTGATGAACCTGTAAAACTGCACTCAAGGCAATGATAAGTCAAAAACTTAAGGTCAGTCACATTTTTAATGTGATTATGTCACTCTAAAGGTGTGATTAAGATGGCAATGATGGCAAAAAAGTGCGACTAGTTGTCTAAGTTGCGTAAAGGATATGTCAGCATCCAAAATGTTGGACTTAAAAGAAAAAAGTGACCAATCATGAATGGCCTTTGACATAGGTGACTTAATCAAGGGGAAATGCAGATTTTAAAGCAATAAAACATCTTAGCCATTCACTGAGTTAAATGCCCAAATGAAAGAAAGAAAGTGAATCTTAAAGTAAAGGAAAGCCTTTTTCAGTCTATTTTAAGGACCTGTTGCCTCTTTTTAGAAGGATAGGGTTAGGGTTTCTTTAAAATCAGTTTTAAAGCATTGTTTTATTATTATTTTTCCTTTAAAGCTTCTCTTAGAGAGCTTATAAATAAATGCATTGAGCACATAAAATATAATGAGAGTTTTTGTTAAGTGTATGCTATTGAAATTTTCATTCAAGTTTTATAGTTAGAATTTTGTGCCGTAATTGTGCAAATTTGGCAAGTCAAGTAATAAAGAAGGTTCTTTTTTAACTTTGTGTAGCACTGATCTTCTACCTTGTGGTGTAGCTTTGTATGCTTTGGAGTTGTTGCTTGCTTTCAATCTTGTTCTTTATCAACTGTTGTTATAAGTATTGTGTTTCTTTTCAGACCAATCCAACTGTTGATGTGTATCTGTTAATGTCTGCTTTAATCATTGGAAAGCATTAGTGTTTAAATGCTTGTTACAATTTGGTTGCAAAAAGATAAAACCTCATGGTGAGATAAGTACTTTCAGTCTTGTGCTCCTACCTTCGAGATCAAAAGATAGGTCTAGACTATTTTTCAAGCATTTCATTTACATGCAAAACTCCCCAAAAGCTTTATTTGTATAGTGTGCATAATCCACAATCTAGTTTACTTGTTTTAGATTTTAGGAATAGAAGAGGATTTCCTTACACACTGTTCTGTTTTGTGTTTTCATGAAAGTGACAAATTGAAACGCTAACACATTGTACAAGATTAGCATCTAAGTTTTGCATGAAAGGAAATGACATGAAAGTAAACCTGACCTATCTTTTTGATCTTGGAGGTTTGAGCAGCAGACCTAGCTAAAGCAGAGACTAGCAGATCTGTCTCAATGATGATTAAACAAAACTACTTTGCTAAGCGGAATCATAGTGCATGATTCAAGGTACGTAAATAATTTAGAAACACACAAAGTTACTTCCAAGGGAAAAAACAAGTGCTAATACAAAGCTCCACACCAACCTTTACTATAATTCACTTATCCAAAATCTTACATAAGAACACAATATCTCAACTTGAATGTTTGAATGACAATCTTTACAGCATAAGGTTGACTCTTTAAGAGTTGATGTGCCCAAGACACTTATGTATAGGCTTACATTAAAGGGCTTTTTATGGATTTGAGAATATTAATTAAATATCCCAAAAAGAATTGTTTTAAAGCAACAATATCCCTAGCTGTGGGAAAAGCGGAAAGAAAACGAGTTGAAAGCAAACTAATCCTAAACCAATTAATAAAATATAAAAGCCTAAGAAAGGCTGACATCCATTGCATAGAAATAGCCACTGCTGGTGTTGACAACTATGTGATGCGGTCGGTGTTAAAAATAGCATGTTGCACATGAATGACCTTTATGAGATTTTGAAGCAATTTTGCGGAACTTGTTGAAATATGGCAAACCTTACGGACCTTCTGAAACCCTCACCATGATGAATCCTTCCGTAAGTTGAACAATCACTCCTTAGGGTTTTGTTAGGACTGAAAAGTTATGCTTGAATTTTTGAATAAAAGTATGATGAAACCTGAGGCATGGCCATACCAATCTAAAATTTTGAACGGCTGCATATGCTTGATTGTTTTGACCGAATCTTAACCGAGAATGCTTTGTGAATACCAAAATTATAATCTTAAAATGCACCTCATTCTTCACTGTTATGACACGTTTCATATGCATTCAAGGTGCATCTGTACTGACTTAAGCTGATTGCAGGTGCTAAAACCCTGCCAAAACAGACCTGAACACTTCCTTTGCTGATATGATTTTCAAACATGCATGAAAACCAGGATACAACAAATGTTTGCTGGCTGATATCAGGCATAAAATACAGGAATGTTACCAGACTTTGACTGAGACTTGCATACTGCTGTTTTGAAAAACCTGCTAGGTGGACTTTTGAAGGATATTAGCTACCATTCAGTGCTGGGCGGAGATGTTCATGGCTTGAGACAGCTCAATGTGTGCCTAAGTCACTTAAACTTTCCTTTGCAAACCTGGGCAGAGAAAGTGAGTGGCAAAGTCACAGCAAAAGTGTGCTGGAGGAACTTTTGGTTGGTTTAACCATTACAAATGTGTGCCTCCTTTATGACTTAATCCGTCTTCCATTATAGTCTTGTTTCACTTAAAGTGTTGCCATCTCTTAATGCATTGGGGAGTTTTTAGAGGGCAGAACCCACCTTGGTGCGTGCCTGGCATCTAATTGCCACTTTCTTACATCATGGCAGAGATTCATAATGGCAAAACCCATACCAATGTGCACCTTAATCTGTCGCTTTTCCTCTTGGCAAAATTCACTAAGATCTTTGCCACTTTTCTTGATTGGTTGGTGGAACTTCTGAATGGTTTTGCCATAAAGAAAGTGCACTTTACTTTGGTATCCTTTTCTCATTATGCTAGCTGTACTTGATTGCCAAGACATAGGCACGGTTTTCCTATGGAAAAACAAACTGGAAAGTGTGCCATCTTCTGATCAGAATGCTGGGTGGAAATCACAAAACTTATTGCCACTTTTATGAGTCTTAGGCAGAGAAAACATGTGGTTTGGCCACCTAAAATGTGTGCCAGCCTTGCTGCTTTGATATTCCATTTCATATGTCAGGCATGGATCACATAAAGGTTTGCCAGGATTGCTGACCGTTTGGCAGGGTTCCTAGGTGGCTGAACCTCCTCAAAAGTGTGCCTTAAACTTCATCTTTCATAAAGCAAACCTTGGTGCACTTTCATCACTCTTTTGCCATTCTTTTTGACTGTTGTTGGAAGAGATCCCCCTGGTTTGAACTTGCAAAATCTGCACTTGCAACTGATTTCTTATCTGCTTTGAATGATGGCCAAAAAGAAGTATTGATTGTGCCTTATCATTTTCATTCTTCCCTGCCCCTTTGCTACTGGCTAGTATTTCATCATTGCTAAGTCCTCACTGGTCTCATGGTGATCATCTTTCCTTGCAAAAGCCATTAGTAGAAAAGACTACAACCAGACATTTGCAGACTGAGTGGGAGGACTACAACTTGAATGAATCAACAAACAATTGACGATCAATTTACAGTAAAATCGATAAAAGAGAACACAAAAGCCAAGTTTCATAGGGATACAATTAGGCTTCCAAGTATTGCCCAATATTGATATTGAAGCTTCTTTCTTCCCTTATATTCTACACACTGAATTGTCCTCTATATCAATTCTGGATTTTTTTTATGGTTATAGAAACCAAATGATGGTTGGACTTGATGTCCAGATGGACAGAAAGGTTTCATGCCAAAATGTTGATGTCCATGGCAATATCCAAATCCATTTTATCAAAAAGTATTCCCCAATTCTTTCATGCCATTTTACATTGAAGAAAAAAAGAAGGTGGGTGAGGCTCTTACTTCATCACATCTCGATTGTTGTATTTGTTTGATTTCTGATAACATTTGGTTGTTGTATTCTTAGTACATCATTCAGTGCATCCTTGACATTGAGAGTAAATACCAGAATTTTGTGAAAGACATTGAGCAGAACATTGAGGAGAAAGAGGTTGCACAAATTTAGGGAAAGAAGGGAACTATAGAACACGGCTGAATCATTGAAAATTGACTCAGAAAAATAAGAGAAATTGAGTAATGAATTTTTCAAGAAAATGCAGAAAAATTACCTTGAAATCATGTAAGGACAGAAAAGTCAGAAAAATTGCACCATTCTGTCCTAGTTAGAGGGTTCACAAAAAAACCCACCTTTCATGTTCTTCTCTAGTTAGAACATTTATAAAAATGGTTATTCGTGTTATACCCTATTTAGTACAGTTGTGAAAATAATTGTTGGTGTCATAGTTTACAAACTCACCAAGTACTCGCGAGTTTTTTTGCTCCTTGAGTACTCACAAGGTTTACCCGCCGAGTCTTTTTGCCAAGTATTTGGGAAAACTCCCGAGTTTTTGGCGAGTACTTGCTGAGACTTGCCAAAAGCTTAGCGAGTCCAACAACTTGACTTGCCACACCAGCAACATGTCAAAATCGCGGAAAAAAACATGGGTTAATCACTCCAAAAACTTTGTTTTTTTAGCTTTATAAGCATTGTTTTTTGAGCTTTATAAGCATTGTTTTTTGCCTTCTAAAAAATTATGATAATGGGTGTGCCCTCGGACCCCGCGAGGGGCGCTGCCCCTCGATCCTGCTGGGGGCATTACCCCCAGACCCCCACGCGGGTTGCTGCCCCTCAACCCCGCTGGGGGCATTGCCCCTAGACCCCACGAGGGGTGCTGCCTCTCAACCCCGTTGGGGGCGTTGCCCCCCAGACCCCCACGAGGGGTGCTGCCTGTCGATCCCACTGGGGGCACTGCCCCCAAACCCCCGTGAGGGGCACTGCCCCTCAACCCTATTGAGGGCATTTCCCCTAGACCCCCAACCAAACTCAGTTGTTACATTTTCTAGCTGTAATTTGCATAAAATTTATGTTTTTTTTTCTAAAATTGAAGTGTTTTTTAAGTTGCCGAGGTTTTGCTGAGTACTCTCCGAGTTGGAAATTTTTGGCTTGCCGAGTACCCTCCGAGATCGAGTCTGTGAACTATGGTTGGTGTTATATCCTAGTCAAAATATTAAAAAAAATCACTACTCTTCCGTAGCCAAGTGTGCACTCCTTGTGGTTGAAACACACTCAGTTTCTGCAGAACCAGATAAATCTAAATTTGTTTTTCTGTTTTCATCATTTTATGCAGTTTTATTTTTTTAATAAATTTGAATCTAAGTCTGATTGTTTTCATTGCTTAATACTTTGCAGCTGATTGATATTATCCCAAAGTCTAAACCTAGAAACTGAGATTTTTTATTTTTCATTTGGAGTGTCCTTGTAAATTATCGTTGTTATTCAAAGTCTAGTTCTGTCTGACTCCCAAAAACTCACTAGGAAGACCTACTTCTGGAGTTGAGATACTGAGTATTGGGATTGTGACAAGCGTTACTGATTCGGATCCTAGGAGGTCTAGGGGACAAACTTCTCTTGTGAAGGATGGGGTTTATAGAAAATGCAAATAAACCAATCACACAATTGAAGTAGAGGACTTTGGCAAATATGTGCTACTTTTTTTCACAAACAGAAATGAATATGATGCAATGGCTCTTTATAGAGATCAGAACTAGGAATGAAGATTCCTATGACTAGTAAGGGAAACACATCTAATTGGTTTGTTTATGACTGTACAATGTCCACCATTCAACAACCTTCTCAATGTGAGAGGTGCACGGATAAATATAATACATTACATTACAAAACAAAAGGGAAGTTGTAATGATCCGTTTTGAACTGTCCACCTCCAGTTGTCTTGTCGGTTGCGCTCCTTGATGGTTGGCATTCTATTACATGGCTGGAATGCATCCATGTGTAATGCTACTGAAGTCACTAGGTGTCTTGCATAGGATTATGTTTAGTCATGCATGGGAATGCATGATGAACAAGGTATAATGTCATGTGCGGTGGTGCGCAATGCAAGAGTTGTGTGTTGGGTGCAAAAATTGTAAAGAGCACAAAGAATTTTGCGTGCACAATGGTTCCAATAGCTTGCACAACTACACTTTGATCATTTGCTCATTCTTGAGAGATGATGGTCCCCATTGTTATGCATCTTTTTCCCCAAAGTGAAAAAGAATGTTATTTTTCCATGTAAATGACCCTTTTGAATTACAAGGGGGATAAAAGGTATTGTTTTTTGCCTCTTTAGTTAAAAGTGAGATTAAAATAAAAGTCATGTAAAAACCCTTAAGTTGAAGAAGGGGTCAAAAGAAATTATGTGATTTCTATTTAATTACCTTTGGAAAATGGTAATTTAAATAAGTGATTATTGATTTAATGATTTGGAAGCCAGCCCTTAAAATATTATATAAACATTTTATTTGAGACCTAGAAATAGCATGGAGATCACACAAGGAAGGTGGTTTGGTGGGCTATGGGCATAGGAGAAGAGGCTGTGTCCAACTCGGGGTACAGTGTACACTCAAGATTGTCTTGTGCAGAGCTATGATGCATGGGCATCGATGTGGTGCATGGGCACATGTTTTGTATGATTACACAGGTTCCTCCTAGATTGTGCCACAACGAAGAGGGCCTAAACCATTGAGATTTTCTTGGGGTGAGAGTGACTACTCTAATTGTTGAATTGAGATAAGTATTACTTGACATTTAATCTGAAATAGAATATTTGAGAATTTTTGATTATAAATATAGACTTCCGCTACTTTAATGATGAATGCCATGTTCTAGATATTTAACACTGCATTTAAGTTAATATCATTTTTAAAATAAGTCAAATACCTTAAAATTACTACATTGTGTTTATAAAATTCATCTTTAGCTTTGGAAAATTGGCATGTTATATTAGAATTGTTATGGGATTTTTTCCTCATATATATGATTATGTCTAATTCATAAGAAGTCCCTTGTAAATAATTGTTAAAAAAGAAAAGGAATAAAAGTAACATGATTTTGGTGGGAGGTACGGCGGGGGCCCTACACACCATCCATGTGTAGGGATGGATGCGAAGGTGGCGGCCACGTTTGATTTAATACCCGCCAAGGGGGCAACAAGGTTATCATTTTCTTCACCCCGGGTGGGCTTATAAGCAAGGGCCGTTTGCATAGCGAGATATAATTACACGCCAACCTAGAGCACGGAAAACATTTATTGCAGAGAATGTAAAATCTCTGACAATCATCCTTGTATGCGGAGGAAAGGAGAGTTGGCTCTCCTCGCACGAGTAGCTCTCATGGAAAGTCGAGAACTTTCCTTTCTCGCAGGCTTAAGTATGTGTGATCTGCTCTTTCTACTCATCTTCTCTCGGGCGATGGACAGAGAGCCAAGGATAGACCTTCCATTATATGTAGAGAGTGTGCAGAGTAAAAGGCTCCAGTGCGAAGGGATGTCAATGCCGATTTGCTTGACCAACTCGGTCAGGCAAATGGCTTTTTGTGGAAAGATCATGGACCGGAGGTTTCGAAGAATACTGATACAGGGAGATGCTTTTTTGATAGGCGCGGTGAAACTGATTAGTGGCAAAGTTTTTGTGGAGGACTCAGAAAGATATCGCGTGGACCCTGGCATAGCTTCTTGCTTTGTGGCATCTTTGTTGGATTTGAATGTGGAGACGGCGATCGTCAGTACGGCAGCGCAAATGGCCTTTAAAAATCATCTGCTGGACGGGCTTGAGGAGGTGTTGGCAAAGGCGGTCTTCAGCGCGGGCATCCCTTGACCTAGAGACCTTGTTAAAGTGGACCAGAATGAAGGTGTGATTTATTATTTCCCCTCCCTGTTGGATTTGAGCGGTGTAGAGTTGGTAATTCACAGAGCCCGAGCCAGTAAAGGGTGGGCCTTTCTCAAAAGATTGTTTCAGTTTGATCCCTATGAAGGCTTTGATTGGATTCCCGAATTCCGTGATTATCTTCTGGAGCAGGGCTTGGGGTAAGGGGGACTCTGTGTAATGTCCCTGTCTATGCAAGTTTATATAAGTTTCTGTAAATATTTCTTATAGTCTTCTAAGTTGGTGTAGTCTGATAAGCTGTTAGGCGGATCGGTGGAAGATAGTTATGGTGTTGGCCTTGTTAGATTATATGGCCTTTTTCTCTGTCAAACAGGGCTTCAAAGCCATTTTGCGTCATTCCTGCATATGTAGACGGGTGTAATCTTTTGAACTTTTTAATATATCTCTTATGTACCAAAAAAAAAAGTAATATGTTTTTGTGAAAAATAAAAGGAGCTGAAAAAGCCCCATAACATATCTTTGATGAGCTGTGGGAATTGAACATTGAGTTGTTGAAGGTTGTACCACTTATCTTGGTCTGCATTGCGTCTATACAAAATTTGAATCCGTTGAGTAGAGGTTCTCCTAGTCAATGAAGTTGTGGCCGCACGAGTCCAACACCGTGATTAGTGTGTGAATTGGAGGCCTATTAACGCAATTTGCTGCCTTGTTATCTTTCCCCTTATTGTGCTTGATCACTAGATGGAATTGTTGTAGGTATGTCATGCATTTCATGTGGCATGCTTTCTCTAGCTTGCTCTATGTGTACAGAAACTGAAGTGGTTTATGAGCAAAATGTATGACTATCTCCTTACCCAGAATGTAGTGTCACCATTGCTTGACAACTTTTACAATGGCATACAATTCTTTCGTAGGGTGGAGTAGCATTACATTATGTCACTGAATGTCTTTGAATGGTAGGTGACTAGATGCCTATGTTGAGTGAGTATTGTGCCTAGTGCATAGTTAGATGCATTGGACTAAATCTCAAAGAGTTGCCCAATGTTAAGCATTGCTAGAGCAAGTGCTATGAAGAGTTGATGAAGAAGCTCCTCAAAAGCGCATTGTTGTGTAGGTGTCCAAATGAATGTTGCCTTGGTGTGCATGTGTTGACTTAGTGACCAAGTGATGTGTGTGAATTTGAGAACAAACCTAAAATAGAAGCTTGCGAGTTTGAGAAAGTTGTGCATTTCAGTGACATTGCGTGGAGTTGGCCAATCTTGAATCACCTTGATTTTACCAGATCTACATGGATGCTTGCGCAATCAATAATGTAGCCTAGATATTGGATTCACATTGTATATAAGGTACACTTGCTGAAGTTGGCTTGCAAATTGTGTTGCAGCAGAGTGTCCAAGACACGCGAGACATGCTACACATTTTTCTCCCAAGTCTTGTTGAAGACAAGGATGTCATCCATGTAGACAATGATGTTGGATTTTGTGCAGAGTCGTAGGATGTTGTTCATTAGTTGCATGAGTGTTGTTGGCGTATTGGTTAGGCCAAAAGGCATAACCATCCATTCATATAGTCTCTTCTTGGTTTTGAATGTAGTTTTCCAAACATCTTTGGGATGAACTAGTACATGGTGACATGCATAACCATCCATTCATATAGTCTCTTCTTGGTTTTGATTGTAGTTTTCCAAACATCTTTTAGATGAACTGGTACTTGGTGATATCCTAATTTGAAGTCAATTTTTGTGAAGAATTGCACATTGTGGAGTTGGTTAAAAAGATCGTCAATGTGTGGAAAAGGATATCAATTCTTCAAACGATGATCTTGTTGAACGTGTAGTGGTTGATGGCGCCATGTGCCATATTTCTTTGGTGCAAGGACTATCAAACTACTACCACATGGAGAAGAGCTATGCTTGATCTTGCCTTGATTAATGAACTCTTGGAATTGATGTTGAACTTAGTCATTCTCGCAAACAAATTTGCAATACAAAGGAATATTAGGAAGCGGGGATTTGAGAATCAAATTGATCCTATGTTGCACCATACAGTGTGTTTGAAGATCTTTGCATTCTTGAAAGACATTTGTGCACTGTTGTAGTACTTTATAGAGCTGCTGCTGCTGTGATGATGTTTGTGCAACCTTGCATGCTGCCAATACACATGTGCTCCCTCGTGCAGGTGTCTCAGGGTGAACCATGAGAAGCAGGAACTTCTGGGTGTGCGAGATGATCTTGTAGCAATGTTTGGTAGGTACTAAGGCTACTTTGGTCTTTGGCAAAGATTCATAAAGATAGAAGTATTAATCACTAACATGACTGCCCATCCTTGTGGTTTCACTTGATACACACTATCTTTGTCGTATACATATGGCCTTCCAAGTAGAATGTTGCAGACTTAGAGTGGTTCGACGTAACAAGTAACTATGCCATGCATGGGTTTGACTACATACTTGAAAGTACATTGTCATTTTACTTGAATTTCTTTACTATGTTGTAACCATCCTAGAGAGTATGGTCTCAGGTACACTTTGGTGGAAAGACATAGGTGCTTGATGGTATCTTGCACAATGATGTTCTTTTGGCTGCCACCGCCTTTGATGACATGAACTTGTTCATTGATCCAACACTTCGTATGGAAGAGACACTTGTATTACTTTGAAGTACCAATTGTCACAAGACTTGTGTGGAGACACTGTAAATCTTGATCAATATCTTTAGGCTGCGTGGGATTTGATGTGGCTTGCACAATAAGATATTGTTGTGTGCAACATTCAACATCATTGTGGGAACTTGTGCAATGGTGATGACACCAGTTATGACCTTGCTTCTTCTTGCCCTTGTCCTTGGTTGGTTCGAATGATGTTGTAGCTTTTGAGTTTTGCATTGATGATTTGAAGTTGTGATGTTGCTTTTGTGCAGGCAATTTTGAAGTATTTTCTTGCACAGAAAAAACTTTTTCTTGAGCTTCACTTGGGCTTGGATATTGGATCCGTTGTGTAATGTTTGTCCCAATGTTTCCAAGGTTAGAAACTCCATTTTTGCGTGAATGTAAGGTGATAAACCATTATGTATTTGAGGACCTTGTGTTACTTGAGAGGGTCTTGATGTAGGTGCGCATAATAGTCATGGAACTCATTGGTGCAGTCTTCAATTGATCGCTCCTTATATTGCTGCAATTGCTTAAACTTCATATGCTTATCTTCAAAATGTCTTAGGGGGTAGTATTCCTTTTGCAAAGCATTGAAGGAATTCCATGTTTGAATTGGGACATGATCCCTGTTGTGTTGCATTGAGCGTATGCCTCTAGTGGGACACTGAAATGGATATTTTCAATACAACAAAGTAAAATCTCTTCATTTATGAAGCACTTTATAGAGAAATATGCTTTTAGTTTTTGCACCTGGAAAACCAACACTGTGGTGTTAATTTTTCCTTCAAATGTCAAAATATTCAAGTTGACTTGTACATTGAAAGGGTTTTGTGGTTGGAAGGGAATGAGTAGTTCGATGCGTTGTAGCTTGGTTGAAGTTGAGCCATGAGATCCTAGGATTGTCCAAAGAGTTTCTGGCGTTGTGCTTCCAAAGCTTCGTTGATCATGTAATGTCCCCTTTTTTGATCCATTCCAACATTCTTGGAAGCTCCATCTTTCTTGGAGAGCATTTGTTTTTCCAAAAAGAAATTTTGATGATGATAGTGAGTTCTTGGAGCCAAGACAAACACAACAGTATGTTCCGTGTGCGACTCCGACATTCTGGGAGCACTCCCAACTTCTTGGAGTAGTCCATCATCCTTGGAGCACAAAAATTATATTTGGCCTATTTTAATATTTTCTGTAAACTTTGGTTAATATGTGGGAAATAAATAAATAAATAATTAATTAACTTAAGTTGTCAAGGGACATTTTATATTAAATGGCAACTTATGTTTAATTATTTTTTTTTATATAAGGATGGTTAGTATTATAAAGTGAAATTTAAAGGGGACCATACAAGTGACTTATTATGGCGGTCCAAAAGTAATATTAAATTAAAAGATTTTAAAAGTCACTTTTGGTGGGAAAATAAAAAGTTGCGGAAAATAATTTTTATTATTTCCGAAAAGTGTATAAAAAAAGAGGTTATGAAAAGAGAAAATTCATTCTGTTCATTTGATAAACCCCAGCTAATTGTTCAAGATTGGACTTGGTTCATTCTTTAGCCGAAGGACGAAAACCCTTTTGGCAATCTGTTTTGTGGACGAAAACCCACCTAGTTGATCAAGTGATTTTACCCAGAGATCACTATTGTGTTGAATGCAAGAAGTTTTTGTGGAGATTTGTGTTGAAGATCATTTCTAGGGTTTCTTTGGTATTCGGTGTAGCTGCAAATTGAAAGGATTTAACGAAAAGATTTGCATACCAAATAATATTGATATTTTAGCGCTCGCCAGATTATGGAGGTATATACTGAATAATTGAAATATTATTCCAGATTTTGATAAATTCCATTGTGAAGATCCTTGAATACCATTAGAAATTATTCACGAACAAATATTACTAAATATTGTGGAGGAGTTTAAGATTATTGTTGGCATATCCTTATCAAGATCAGTCACACCCTCTAAATGCTAGCTGTACCAAATATTGGTGTGAAAGAAGCTGTTTTAAATATTAGAAAGTGGATGTGGGAGAAATGAAATAGGAAGTGCTTCATATTGGAAGTGGTTTGTGGGTCCAAACACCCAGCCGCCCCTCATGTTAGGAAATCATGTTAGTGTTCACATGGGTTAGAATAATAATGTGTTTTAAGTTAAAATAAAAGTGAGTTATAGTAACAACTCACATAGCTATTCTAGGTGTGAGTAATTGGTTGGGATTGTATTATGTGTTGTTAGAACAACTCATCTATGTAAAGGGAGTTGTTATAGGAGGTTTCCTATGAAATATAGGACATGAAAATCCTATAAATATGTAATGTCTATTGAACGAAATATGAGAAATAGAAGCATAGTAATATTTGTAAACCAATATTAATATTTCAAGCATAGTAATATTTCAAGCATAGTACATTGAAAACCAACATGGTATCAGAGCCATCTCATTTTCTTGCACGCCCATATCTTTATTCTTCCTTATTTGAAATTTCTGTTTGAATGTTCTCTGAAAGAATCTGCAACAATGGCGCCTAGTTTAGAGTGAATTCATGCCCAAACATCGTCTTGCTAGTATTGTTTCTCAGTCACGAGCGACACAAAGACATCCTCAATAATTCGGTTCATCAAAGTTGCTCCTATACATCATAGCAGAGACATAATGTTGGGGTGGCGTGAGGCAAATTAAGGAGCCAAGTGGGGCAGAGAGAAGGCCTTGAAGCTTAAGTTTGAGGGAAACTACTAGAGCATTTCTTCTTGAAGTTTGTAAGCCTATTTTCAAGGTCAATGCCAACCACAAATAATGTGTTAATTGATTGAAAGGCCGATTAGATTTATTACGATCACCACGTTCTCCTCCATATCCTTGTTCCCTTTCAGAGTGACTAAATTCATATAGATCTCCTTATTGCAACACGAAAATGTGTAAGATGAGTTGCAAAAGAGCCGCTACTCTTGCTGGTTGTTGAGACGCATAGCCATGTTTAGTGGAATGCAGTCACTTGTCTTCGCATACTTGACAAGGATAGAGAACAAGATATTCCATGTTGTTGGCGCCGTTCGTGGGAAACGAGCAGAAGTGAGGTGAGTTTGGTAGTAGGTGCTGAGGAGAGACCATTGCTTTAGGTAGTGTTTCTAGGTGTTTAGTGTTCAAATAAATTTTTGGGGGTAGTCATGGATAAATGAAGTCTCATTGAGAAATTTGAAGGTAGAGATTTTCATACATGGCAAATACAGATGTAGCTGCATCTGATAGAAAAAGATCTTTGGGATGTTGTTAGGCCTAACTTAGTCTCACCAACTAATGCAAATGAACTTGCCAAGTGCAATATCAAAAATCAAACAGCATTGGGGACTATTGGCCTCGGCTTGTTAAAAACATACCTACACCATGTGGATTTCACAAAGTCTGCAAAAGAGATTTGGGAGTCATTAAACAAGCTTTTCGGATTTGAAGCAGAAAGTGCCAAGATGACATTGAAGTAGATATTGTATGGATTGAAGATGGATGAAGGAGCAAACATGTTTCACTCTCTACTAAATCAGTTAGCTGGCATTAACGAGAAAGTAAAGGATGATGATGCAAAAGCAATACTTTTGAATAGTATGCCTAAGAGTATGTCTAGTATGGTGTTTACATTAAGCAAGGTAAAAATTAGTCTTGATGGAGTAATCTCTACTCTACTTGACCAAAATGAATACTCAAAACCAGAAGAAGTATTATATGTACAAAAAAAGGCGAGTACAAATCAAAGCATACAAATCAAAGCATGTTCTTCCAAAAGGAAAAATCAAATGTTAGTATTTTAAAGAAGTAGGACATGTAATTTTGAATTGTAAGAAGAGGGCACAAGATCTACTAGATGATAAATTAGATCAAAATGTTTACTTGCTTGAAGAAACAAATTGGGAAGAATATGCAAATGATGAAGAACTATCTTGCCCTAGTGATGAAGACCTTCTATTTTAGATAAATTCAAAATGGAGGTTGGAGACATTGGAGGAAGGAGGCTAAATAGCGCCTCTCTTTAGCCATTAACGATGAGGTCGCCTTTTGTATTAGTGGCATTTCATTTCATTATTGTGTGCAAAATAAAACATTGTAAACATTCCCCTGCTAAGTTTTAAAAGAGGAGAATGTCGATATCATTGATATTGTAAACAGTTGTATAGGAGAGTAGCTGGCTATAGAGATCCTCTGACTGCTAGACTTCTTGGAAGTGTGGTCGGCCGGTGATAAGTTCATTGGAAGTAAAAGCGGGATAAGTTCTCGTATGTAGGTGATCATGTGCAACAGGATCCAGATAGCAGTATACAGACCTAAAAGTATGCATAGGCATACAATTATGTTCCCAGTTCATGTGATGTGCTTTCTCCCCATGAGCGCACTAAGGGGAGGAATGTTAGGAAATCATTTTAGTGGTCACATGGGATAGAATAATAATGTGTGTTAAGTTAAAATAAAAAGTGAGTTATAGTAATGATTCACGTAGCTATTCTAGGTGTGAGTAATTGGTTGGTATTTTATTATGAGTTGTTAAAACAACTCATCTATGTAAAGGGAGTTGTTATAGGAGGTTTCCTATGATATAGGATATGAAAATCCTATAAATATGTAATGTCTATTGAACGAAATATGAGAAATAGAAGCATAGTAATATTTGCAGCTATAGCATAGTACTCTGAAAACCAACATCTCGTACATGCTATAATTCTTCATTTTTGAGTGAGCTGCTCACTATATTTGAAGGTATTCATTCCTATCTGCTGGATGTCACTCAATACTAGATAGAAACAGGTCCTAATCAGCATGGATTAGTCTGATATTATGTGTTTACTGATTTGGGTCAGTTATCGGTAATTATCTCGGTGATTTCCCCAGCAGTATATGCCACTTTAGCAGCTAGAAGCTACAACAGGAGCAGTTTATTCTGAGGAGGTGCAGAAATTAATACATATTCAGACTTCAGTGTGTCATTGGCATTGTCCTTGGAGTTCTATCAGCATCTCAATGTCATTTATTGAGGTCAGACTTACTTTAGTACCATCCTGATTATCCATGTTTACAGTTAGAGCTGAATGTCTGTACTTCCAAGTATTGAATTAAAAATATTGATGCTGTGATCATTTTTGGGATAAACATGTACATATATTTCTTCTTAGTGTCACAGCTGTGTTGAAATAAACTTCAGTTAATTTGCATTGTTGAGATGTTGCTATAATTTAGTAGGAGTAAAAGCAGTTTCTTGCACTTCAGTTTTTGGCATTTTGTCAAACATTTGTTAAATAACACAAAAAAATTAGCTGGGCACTTTACAGATCATGTGTCAAACGTCAACAGACACTTGTAATGATTTCTTTGCACCCTCCATTTTACTCTTGTTGCAATATGTGTTGGGTAAATTAGAAGATGAATCAAGTGAACAACCTTCCTTTTGTTGTTGTGCACGTGTTTGAACTAGGATGTGAAAACAATGCTTTGGATCCTAGGAGGTTTTGGGGGACAAACCTCTCCTATGAAGCATGCCGTTTATAGATTATGCAAGAGGAAAACAAGACAGAGTAAACCAATCACACGATTGAAGTGGAAGACTTTAGCAAATATATGCTACTTCTATTCACAAATAGAAATGAATAAGATAGAATGGCTGTTTACATAGATAGTAGCTAGGAATGAATATTCCTATGACTAGAAATGGGAAACACATCGAATTGGTTTGCTTATGAATGTACAATGTTTGCCAGTCAACAAGATTCTCAATGTGAGAGGTGTGTGGATAAATAGAATACATTACAATTACAAAACAAAAGGGAAGTTGTAACGATCCATTATGAGCCATCCACATTCAAATTCCTATAAGTTGCACACCTTGATGGTTGGTGTTCTGTTACATGGCCGGAATGCTTCCATGTGTAGCATTGTTGAAGTCGTTAGGTGTCATATTCGGGATTATGCTTAGTCATTGATGAACAAGGTGCAGTGCCATGCACATTGGCATGTGATGACAACAAGATTTGTGTGCTGGGTGCAAATTTTTTTTAAAAAGAGCATAGAGGATTTTGCATGCACAATTGTTCCAATGGCTCATGTGGTTGTTCTTTGATCAATCATAGAGAGGTGCTCTTACTTACTCAAGTTTTTGTGTTGGATGACTTGTCTCCGAAGGTCAAAAATGTCATTGCTGTTGTTGAGCTGTGGAAAAACCTGCAAATAAGAAAGATAGATAATGAAGATCGTTGTGTGAGCATTTGCTAAGGTTGAAACTCATAAGTAATCAGTTTTCTGCCATAAATAGAAAGTTAGATAATGAAGATATTGTTGTGCTAGTGTTGAATGGTTTTCCATAAGCCTTTGAAACATTGAATTGATGGCTGAAACTCAAACATTAACCTTTGAGCATATCAATTCGTTTTTTCTGAAGGAATGGAGAAAGATACAAATGGGTTGTTCTGGACACACAGGATGCACTTTTGGAGCAAAGTACAGAAGCAATAGACAAAAACATCAGTCACAATTTGGGAAAAGAGCATTGGAATAGTCCCCGAAGGTTAAGGTGAAGTTTTTTTATGTTGTAAGTTTGGCCATTTCAAGGAAGACTAACAAAAGTGACAACATGATTGTTGTCACAAGAAGCATAAACATGAAAATGTGGCAGAAATTGATAAGGGTGAGGATCTCCAGAGAGGAATATGCTGTTGTCGTCTCTCAAGACAACCAAAATGCTACTTGGTGTTGGTACTTTAATGAGGTGCATCACAACATTTCACTTGTTTCAAGGACTTATATGTTCACTACTGCTAATACTCATTTTGAATCACTCTCATTGGGAGATGGCTTTTTTGAGGAAGGGGTAATATTCATATTTTTTTGAATCATGCCATAAAAAATGTATTTTGGTATGTCATTGTCTTTCACAAATGAATTAAAAATTGCATTCAATTAACCAACTCACATGGAATACAAACTTTAATGTGACTTTCAGTGGTAATAAATGCTTGGCCTCAGATGGAAAATGGTATTGGGTAGCTGCCCTTGGTATTGGGAAAGGAGCTTCATACAAGTGTGTTGATGGTAGATGTGATAGGTTTTAATCTTTTTTCTTATTCAAGCAGTGATTTTGGTAGCTATGCAAGCTATTGGTTCATAGTAGTTTTACTAAACTCAGTTTGAACTTAGTAAACACAGGAGATTTGGATGTGGGTCGCCCAAAAGGAGTCCAACTTCCTATGTTTGCAAGCATAGGGACACTCATGGAGATTCCAGTAAGATTCATCCAACATTTAAATAGACTAGAAAATGCACATAATATCACCAAAAACACATTTTTTTCTTGCTCTTTTGCTTTTGTAGGTCAGTAGTTAGGTGACAAGGTTTGTGCCTATTAAAACTAAATTTTCACCATGATAAATTTATGAATAAGTTTCATTGGTGGACAAGGATTTTGAAGCTCAATATTTTGGTATGGACAGTGTTTTGATAAAAAAAACCTCTCCTTCGAGTCAAAGGCCTTCCAAGAAGTCTCTTGATGAAGGGCATTGATGCTTTCAACCTTTAGGGACTCATCTGATGTGAGGAAGATGTGGTATTTATGCTTGCAACCAATAAACAAGGTCCTTAGGCACTCGACCATCAAGAGAGATGTGAGTGACAGTGAAACACAATCGATGGGGTTTCATGTATGTTAGGGCCTTTAGGATCTGCATCAAAAACTTGAAGATGTTAAAGGATTTTAGGCACTTATTCACGTTAATATGTTTACCTTCAATCATGAAGATGGAGGACCTTGAAGTACTCAATTGACACGAGGAGGTTGATGATCTTGTTCAATAGGACATGAAGATCAAGGATCTTTACTTCATTCTGTTGACGAAAGAGGGAGAGGGATTGATTTCAGAGTCTCTATGTGATTGATATGTAGTGAGATTTGCACACATAGTTACTGGGATGGGAGGGGGATGTTCACAGCTATCACATAGTATGGGGGCTAACCTCTTTTGTTACAAACTTACATGATCTATGGGTCTACTGGGGTGACCAAATTTGATCAATTACCCAAGATTGTGACCAAATATGAAATGAATTTAATCGTTGCTTGATCTGGTGGCAGATTTGCAGGGATTCTGTTGTTCACATTAGGATCTTTATAAAAGACCACTGCAGTTTTTTCTCATTTTTTCAGTTTGCCATGTGTGAAACTTCATTTTTTGTGAAATTTTATATATTTTGTGAATTTTCAATATGATGAATGTATCGGTGCTTAGTCTGATCTTGAGTCTGGTTAGGTCTTGCCAACTCCAGGTTTTGATACCAGGAATTTTTATATATTTTACCTTTATAAAATCTGGGAGTACAGAATGGGTCTAAGTTTGTGAAGTGTCAAAAAATTTGGGAACTGCATTAGTAACACTATTCATTATTGGTTCTAGTTAAGCATTCATCTCTTGGATTACACAGTATTCGTTGCATGGGATTGCAAGTTTGAAGAACCTTGAGATTCAAATGACGCCTTAAGTAAGAATTCATTCCATTGAGATTTAATTCAAGAGTTTGGTTGTACCTTGTGTAAGGTGCCAGAAGTTGAACTGAACAAACATTCGATTGAGTTGAAATAAAGGTTGTCTGTGCTTTTATGAAGTTATAAAAGAATATGATATGGGTTATATAATTGATGTCTGTTGTATAACATTAACCAATTGATAATGTAGTAGCAATTTCTCAGCAAGAAATTTGATGATTTTTCACTTTATCTTCAAGATGGTTCACTACTTAATGAATACCAGACCGGAGACCCATTTACCCTTTTCGTTATCTACATATTTTCAATAACTGTTTTCATTATCTGCACATTTTTAGGTTCAAGGGAAAATTCTCAAAGACATTGGCAGTAGGTAATCGGTGCTCTACAATGATCAGATAAAATAACAATACTAGTAGAGTGTACTGAGAAAAATTACTATGATGCAATTCTTCTAGAGAGATTATTGAATTTGGTATGTGAAGACTTGTTGTTCAAAAGTATGGAGTTGTACAATGGTGCAAAATACCAAATTTGTTTTTAATATTTCATTATTTATTTCAGTGTTGATTGCTGCATTAACCTGTTGGTCTTTACTCTAAGCTTATGATTTCATTTAATGTTTTGATGCAGATGTCTTTGCTCACTCAGTAAAGTTGCTAGCAAAGGAGTGACTTCATTTGAGTTTCTTCTTAAAAAGTTCTTCAAGTATCTACATACTGGGCGTAAGGTTCTGTATGGAACTACAGATCAACCGGTGAGTTCTCTCTATTTTTCACACAATGTGAGACAAAGACGAATATTCTAATTTTTGTCGTCATATTTAAGCAAATTCAATAGTTTTCAAAGGAACCTATGCCAATCTCAGAAAACACTTTTAAATATCCATCAGATTTCCTTACAGTACTTTCAAAGTTTCTAGTAATTCAATTTCAAAGATTCGTCTTAACATCCTTCATCAATTGTAAAGACTTTGAGATCTTCATTGCTTAAAATATAAGAAAATTGACCCTATATTGGATAAGTTTAATGCTTTAAACAAATTAGAGACTGCTAATTTGTCTTTTCAATTTGAACATACCTAATGACTAGCATGTATGCGGATTTTGTACACTCTAATATACATAAACATGTTCGTTGTGGAGAAGCTTTGGTGAAAGAAGAATTTATTTTCTAAGGATGCAACAATTTAACAATACAGCATACAGGAGTAGGTGAAAGCACAATTCTCTTGTTCTTTTGCAGTTTTATAAAATCTACCTTAGAATCTCTAAGACATGTAATTTGTTATTTAACTGTAGTGTGATGCCTGGCTAACGTGTATTGATTAATGTTTGAAGCTAGAGCAATTTAATTTCTTTATGGTTTATTGAAAGCTAGGGGATGTCATTACTGCTTTGATGTACGTGACTAAAGGATGGCATATCTATTATATTTGAATTGTCAGCATTGAGGGATGATTGTTCTAATCTTTATATTTAGATTGAGTTTGAGTTGGCGAAAGCATTTTAAGTAAGAAATTTATTGCACCACTTACGTGGAAAGAGTAGCATGGAGTTTGGACGTTGGGAGTGAAGCCATCACATAATTCTGTTATAATGCAAGAATTAAATGTTAATGCTATCACAATGATAATATGATATCATTGGCTACAATCTGTGTGCTGATTCATTTTAGTCTCTCTGGATTGCACAGGTGTCAAATTGACTTTCATCTAGAATATTAGATTGATTGAGTGGTATGAAACATTTGCATTAACAAAATAATTTGGCCATCAGGCATCATATTTTTGTTGTTTCCTTCACTTTAATGCAATAAGTTATTGAAACCCATATGCATTTCTTTTGATTATTGATATGCCAAATTATGCTATTCTTCATTATCATCATGGACACTAGAATCATGATTGTTGTGGGTTCATGTGCATTGCTTGCATTTGTATTATAATACAATTGATATGGTGATGATCTAGGATGCAGTTCATAGCCTATGGTCGATGCAAATACAAGAACCAGTCACCTTTGTAGACGGGGCCTATATGATGTTGCCTCCATTGCCAAACTAACATTTCCAGTGTCATGATGATGATGCAGATGCTAGTCTCCTTAGAATCAGCTTTGTTGTAATGAAATAACTTGGACAAGAGAAGAATGAAACAACAAATGCTTGGAAATATAACAGGAATCACTTGCAAATACTTGATAGAAATAGGCCACTTCGAGGGGTCAACCTCCAAAAGTCTTGAACAAGAATAGAATTTGAATATCATGATAATAAACTAACCAATAGATTTTATATATACCGTACTTATGCCTTGGATGCCATCTAGGCTGACCTAACTACCTATGTAAAACTATATAAATGATCATATAACTTAATTAAAGGTTATGCTAGCCACAAGTTGGCTACACATATCCCAATGTGCATTATAGGTTAAGGACGTAACATGCCCCTCACCTTAAAACAAACATTGTCCTCAATGTTGACGATCCTTGGATGCTTCTGCAAGAATGCTTCATCTTCCCATGCCGCATTTCTATCGATTAGATTCTTTCACTTGATCAGATACTTTGTAATTGTCTTTGTCCACAACCTTTAGTGCATATCTGAAGGATTCCATCAGCTTCCAAAATGATTTTACCTTCCTCATCAAGCTTTGGTAATGTTGTTTGGGATGAAATTTTTTGTCCAATGACCTTGAAGCGGGAGACATGGAAGACTTAATGTATTTTTGCGGACTTAGGTAACTCTAGTTTGTAAACAACATTGCTAATCTTTTGTAAAACTTGATAAGGGATGTAATACTTGGGTGAAAATTTCTTATTCTTCTTCTGTTGTTTTAGTGACATCTATTTATATGGTTGTAATTGTACAAAAACACAATCTCATACTTCAAAATTTCTCTCATTATAGAGTTGATTAGGTTGTTGCTTCATTATGTTTTGTGCCATTGCTAAGTTCTCCGTGAGACTAGAGAGTACCTCTTGGTAGTGCTGAATGTGTTCTTCCATTTCTCTAACCTTGGGGGTACCCTTAAGGAAGAGGTGATGGATGGCGGGTGGTACCCATATAGTGCCAAAAATGAAGACATTTTGGATGAAGTGTGGAAAGAAGTGTTATACCACCATTCTACTAATTGCAATCATTGCACCCAGCTCTCCTGTTTATCTGAAGCAAAACAGAGATAACCCTCTAAGCACTTGTTGACCACCTTAGATTGTCCATCTAATTGGGGACGATATGACAAACTTTGAGCGAGTTGAGTCCCCAAATAGGAGAATAAATCAGTTCAAAAGTTACTTGTAAATATAGGATCATGATCATTGACTATGATTTTTGGGGTCCCATGTAGCTTTTGAATGGTGTTCATAAAGCCGGCTGCAACAGTACTTGCTACAAATGGGTGTGACAAAGTGCAAAATTGGGCATATTTGGTGAGTTATCCACCACAACCATGATGACATTTTTTCCTTTAGATTTGAGCAAACTAGTTATGGAATCCATTGATACCTCCTCCCACCTCTAGCTCATAATAGATAAAGGTTGCAAAAGGCTTGAATCTTAGTTGTCTCCCCCTTATTTTGTTGGCATACCATGCATTCTACCACAAATTTTTGGACATCCTTGTAATGTCCCCTTCCTAAGCAGCTTCAGTTTTGGGGTTAGTCTACTACTCGGGTTCTCGTAGACTAACGTGGATGGTTAGGGAACCCATGTTGGGTTTGTTTATCTCGAGGTTTAGTCAGCATTTTCGGAGGTTTGAATTGAGCTGTTTTTGGCGGGATGTCACTTCTGACTCTTTTTGGAGTTCATTTGATTAACTATTTTAATGGTGCATTATATTTCCTAGGTTAAATTAAATATTTAACTTAGCAAATTATTATAAAGTGACTTTATGAAAATAATGGATGTATTTTATTAAATTAAAGTCACATATATTTCCCCTTTGGGTGCCCACTTCATAAAGTGTGAGTGATTAAGTGAAAATAATTTTTTTTTAATTGCAAACTTCCAAAAAGTGGAGGGTGGGGTTTTGGAGGAAAATAAAAGAAGACTTTTGCGTTCATTTCCCTTCTTCATGCTTGGAAAACATTTTCTCTTCTACAGGTGAATGCTGGTTGAACTTTGGTTCTCCTTTGGCTTTGTGAGGATGAAACCCCTCATGAGGATCAACAGTTGTAGGATTGAAAGACATCCCAAGGTTGTTTGCTAATAGTCTTATTTCAAAGACTATGCTTGTGCATGCGGAGGGTTTACTTCATGAAAAATATTGATTTCTTCACACAGTAATTTAGAGATGATATTGAAGATCATTTAGCAATAATTTTTAGAGGATTTGTAGTATCCGTGGGCAGATTTCTCTACCCTAGCTGGCCATACCAATTCATATCAGGCCATACAGTTTGAAGGGTTTGTTGGAGTTTTATTTCATTGGTTTTCTACATTATTTTTGCTGTTGGATGAAGTCTGTGATGGCGCCCATGTTTGAGGAGTTTCCAGCGAACATTTGAAGGGTTTAGATTCACGTTTGCTGCTGATATTCACTGCTGTACACTCCAAAACAGGCCGTACACTTCTACCAGCCAGGCGTGAGGGTTTTAGGACTGATTCTCCCAGTGTTTGGAGCCCTTTTGAGGATCATTTGTGGCGTTTAGAGCCTTCTTTGCTGCTGCACGTCACTTCTATGAGGAGTGATTAGAGATTATTGTCTTTTGAAGGTGGCTTATGTTCCAGATTGCTGTAATACTTTAAAAATCAGATTTATAATACCAGATCAGCAAATGGGTATGTTGCCATTTTAATATTATTGCATATTTTAATATGGGTATTTTTCATCTTTATTGTTTAATGCATTTACCACATAAATAATCATCTAGGTATCTTTCAAATTTTATTTTCAAGTGAATGCTATTGCATGCAATACATATGCTATGAACAAAAACACAAAACGCATCAGGTTTAGCTAAACCACAGGAAAAATAGGGGTGGGTTATTACAATCCCCTTTGAGCCCCTCCCAAAAGTAATCCTCTTCGATTCTATGATAAGTCTTCAAGAAGTTTGAATGCCCACCTACTAGAGAAGTATGGAGCTCTGCTAGAACCTTAATCTTAAGAGTTGAGTTCGTACATAGGTATAACTTGTCCTTGAACCCCATAAAGCATCTCCTTTCCACATAATTTTTTTTGACACACTTGAATCTTGTTGGAGTTTTTGAATGAATTATGTGTATCCATTTCCTCCCACTCTTCTTGTGCTTCATCCACCCAACTATGGAAATGGTACACAATACTGATTCTATAGATTCATCCCTCCTCGATAGAGCATCGACCACAACAAACTCCTTTCCCTTCTTGTATATGATTTCAAAGTCATATCCCAACATCTTCATGACCCATTTTTGTTGTTCTTCTAATTCCTTCATATGACAACCTTTGTTCCAAGAAGTATTTGAGACTATCATGATTTGTCTTTACCTTAATGTGTCTTCCCGTTAGATATGGTTGCCATTGTTTGATTGGATGAAGAATATAAATTCTCACCTTTGAGTTGGCAAGTCTCAAATGCAAGCGGTCTGCCCTCTTGCATGTGTGCTGCTCCTATGCCATATCCTGAAGCATCATATTCCACAATGAATGGTTTCAGAAAAAAATGGCATAGTTAGAATTGGAGTGATGCACATGTCTTCCTTTAGCTTCTCAAATGTGCTAGTGGTTGCCTTATTCCACTAGGAGTCCTTCGATAAAGCTGTGAGTTGCGCTGTTGTGTTGCCATAATTTTTTTACAAATAGGCGATAGTAACTAGTAAGCCCTAAGAAAGCTCATTGATTCTCGAGGGTCCTATGTATTTTCCATTCTACTATGGCTTGATCTTGTGAGGGTCCACCTTGATGCCCTTGTGAAACAATATGACCTAGGTACTTCACCTCTTTGACCCCAAAAATATGCTTGGATGGCTTAGCATGAAGTCGATGTTGTTCAAGAATGTCCAAAACTTGATTCACATGCTACAAGTGTTCCTCCCAAGTTTTGCTATATATTAAGATGTCATGAAAAATATCAAAACAAATTTCTACAAAAATGGCCTAAATCTAGAGTTCATCAAATTTTGAAATGTAGCTGGTGCATTTGTGAGGCGAAAAGGCATCACCAAAAATTCATGGTGGCCCTCATGGGTTTGGAAAGCTATTTTATGTATGGCCTCATCTCTAGTTTCAATTTGATGATAACCAGAATGAAGATCAAGTTTGGTAAAGTTAACAACACCATTTAGCTCATCTAACAAATCATCAATTACTGAAATTGGAAACTTATCTTTTATGGTGTGCTTGTTGAGCTTTCTATAATTAGGACATATTCGCCAAGTTCATGTTTCTTCTGCAACATTACCACTGGAAAGGAGTAAGCACTCTGATTATACCTAATAATACCTGCCTCAAGCATCTCTTGTACCATATTCTCAGTCTCACCTTTTTGTACATATGGGTACCTGTAGGGCTTGATGTTGGTTGGTTGACTCCTTGGTACCAATTGAATGGCATGATCATGGTCTCTTTTGGGAGGCAATCCTTTTGACATATCTGCAAAAATATTGAGTGCCTATCTACAATTGCTAATAGATTTGACGGTGTAGGAACCTTTGATTGATGTGCTCCTAATGAAAACAATTGGGCCAAAAACCCGTTTGCCCCCTTGTTAAGCATCTTTTGCATTTGATGGGAACTTACCAATTGTGGAGACTTTGTATGCAACCCTCTCAGTTCAACCATTCTGCCCTCTGAGTGAAAACACATGAATAGCTCTTGGAAGTTCATCTCAATTTTTCTCAATGTAGTAAGCCACTGGACTCCCAAAACACTGTTTGCTGCACTCATGGAAATAGCAAATACAGAGCAATCTAGTCAGTATTCTCCCGTGGAGATTGTAATGCTATGGCATTTCCATAAACAATTGGCTATACCCCCATCTACAATCATGACTTGAAATTTTGGAGAAAGATAAATAAAACAATTTAGGCGAGAAACTAACTTCTTGTTGATGAAGTTTTGAATGCTTCCTGCATCTATCAACATTGTTACTCTATTTTTTTTTCAAAAAATGCACTACCTTGAGAGTTTGTGGGACGTTAATTCCAAAAAGTGCATGACAAGAAATAGTTGATCGGGTATCTCTTAATTGCTCATTTGGCTGATTGAGGATTTCTTATACTTCTTCGTCACTAGCTCCTTGAATGTAGAACAATTTTTTTTAGTGCATTTATGTCCCGAACTGTATTTGCTGTCACAGTTAAAACATAACCCTTTTGCCCTTTTTTCTTCAATTTGTTGAGGAGTCAATCTAGTATGCTAAGGGAATGGTTGTTTTGGGAACCTCTTCTCTCTTATGCTACTGAACCCCTACATTTTGGGAACTAATATTTTTCCTTTGCCTTGCGTGCCGTGATAAAAGAATCAGATACAATAAGAGGATTAAACATGCGTACCTCATGTTGGATGTTATCCTCGAATCAGCCAAGAAACAAGTCACATGAGTTCTTTGTAATTATTTCTATGTACAAGGATAGGTTCTAGAATTGCTGAATATAATCCTTGACTGATCCTATTTGTTGTAGTTTTTCCATTTGGCTAAAGTAATTCTTTGTGACATTGTTGTCATAGTGTATCTATAGTTCATCTATAAAAATTGTCTAGGTGACATTGAGAGCTTTTTTCTTCCTTTGAGCACATAATCATTACTACCAAACGAATTGCTTAGGTTCTAGATATAAGGAAGCCATTGTAACCTTCTAGCCACTTGGAATTTGATTTATGTCAAAAAAATTCTCCATTTGATTGATTCAAATAAGTGGATCCTTACCGTTGAACTCACGCATATCCACCTTTGGTAGTAGGTTCCAAGATCCAAAATGAATGCTAGCATTTGGATTAGGATTGGGTTATCTTGACGATTTCCCATGTTTTTCCTGTACATATGGTTGTGATACTGATTGATTCTTGATATAATCTTGGATAAATGACAATGTTGCATTGATGCTAGCTAGTTCTCCACAAATCTCGTTGCACGTTAGCCAAATTTCCTTGCATGTTGCCACATCTTTCAGATTGCCCACCTTGTCATTTAATGGGGATAGAATCATAACTAAGGCTCCCATGATGCTAGATCAGAATTTATATCCTCTTTGTTAGGAATTTTTCTTGGTGTGTAGGAATTCTTGTCTCGACCTTTAGTTTGTGGTTTTGTTGTGCTGAGGCTTGGCAATGCAAAAATTTGATTTTTTTCAATATTGATCTCCAAAAGCTGAATTTTTGATTGTAGATTCCTTAGATGATTCTCCAACTTTAGTAAAAAAAAATTGCAAAAAAATTTGCAACCATTTTTGAGATACATGTGAATCTTAAAAAAATAGGGTTTCATCCTTACCCTTGCCCAAATCATCGCTCTGATACCACTTATAGTGAAATAACTTGCACAAGAGAAGAATGAAACAACAAATACTTGAAGATATAATAGGAGTCACTTGCAAATACTTAATAGTAATAAGCCACTTTGAGGTAGCAACCTCCAAAAGTCTTCAACAAGAATAGAATTCAGAATATCATGATAATAAACTAACCACTAGCTCCTATATATACCATACTTATTTTGGATGCCACCCAGGTTGACCTAACTACTTATATAAGACTATTTAAATAATCATATAACTTAATTAAAGGTTTTCCTAGCCACAAGTCAGCTACACATATCCCAATTTGCACTATAGGTTAACGGTGTAGCATTTGTTCCCTCATCTTTTAGGATGATGTCCCCAATGTCTCAAGTATTACAATATGTAAGGCTTATCTTGTGGGGTGGTGCCCCCAATGTGACTTTGAGTGTTAGAATATGTAAAACTTAGCTTGTTGGGTCACATTGAGTTAGTGATCCTTGTGGTACATTTTTGGGTTATATTCATATTGTTTGGTAATAGAGCATACATTTATTAGTGAGACTACTTGTATTAAGTGGTGTACATGTGTAAGGTATATTATATTATTATATAGGGATTATTCTGATCCATCCTTATGTTGTCTATGTGAATGGTGTATATATAGAGGCAGTTTCTTTGACCATATCATCTAGTTCATTTGAATCCTATTTTATTTTTGACAAAGTTGTTTCTTATCTTTGGTGTTATTTCACATCACATATTGACATTTTTTCTCTTTGCTTTTGGAATTTATATTTCTATTTGATATGGACTTGTTTGTATAATGTATTATGGAATGAGAGCTTATAGTGCATAGTTAGTATCCAGTCAGTAGGATCTGCACATGCAACATGGCATAATCATGGGCTTTCCTGCCATTTTTTGAGTTTTTTAAATTTGAATCATTTTCTGCATGAGCTTAAATTTGATGGCCATATGACCATGATTTGCTTCTATTTTATTCCTTCTTGAGTACTTGACCTGTTAGGGGTCATAACTTTTGCATGTAGTTTCCATTTGATTCATTCTTGAAGCATTCAAAAGCTTGTTCCAAGCTCTATGTTGTGATAGACACTTTGTTGTCTGTTGGATTATTGATGGTCTTGTTGTTTGTGAAGATGGAGGAGGCTATTCTAGAAATTTTAGTGCTTTTGAGGTACAATTTTCGATCATGTATATCTTATATTAAGATAGGATTGAAGTCCAAGGGCCTATGACAAATAGAATGTGGGAATGAAAAAGTCTCATCTATCGAAGATACATATTCTTTCTATGATAGAGTTGATTAGGTAAGTGGTCTTGTATTGAGCCATGTCACTACTGAATTCCATTTTCATGTAATGAAGTCAAACATCCTAACGATGTGTTCAATAAGATGGATAAGTTATCTGGGAAAATAGATGAATCAAGGGTCTTTGAATTGGATCTACACATGCCACATGGCTTAATCAAGGGTTTTCTTTGCATTTCCTATATTTTTGAAATTTGATTATTCTTTTGCATGAGCTTAAATTTGATGGTCATATGACCATTGTTTGCTTCTCTTTTAATTCTATGTGAATACTCGACCTCCTGGGCGTCATAACTTTTACATACAGATTCTGTTTGCTTCATTCTTGAAAAGTTGGAAAGCTTGTTCTTATCTCTATGCAGTGATTTGTAGTTTATTATGTGTTGGATTTTTTTTCATGGTTTTGACCATAGTTTACAAACTCGCTGAGTGCTCGCGTGATTTTTTTGGGTTAGTATTCGCCATGTTTACTTGTGGCATACTGAGGATGAGTTTTCAACGAGTTTGGCACCAGACTCATTGAGTAAAGACATCTTTGAAGATGGAGGCTATTCTTTGTTCTAGGAATTCTAGTGCTTTTGAGGTACAATTTTCAGTCATGTACATCTTCTATTGAGATTGGATTGGAAACCAAGTGCCCATGACAGATACATTTTGGGGATGAAGTTTTAGGAAAGGAGGATTCTTTCTACACTAGGGTGTTGATCAAGTGAGTGGTATTGTATTGAGCCATGTTGCACTTGAATTGTGTCATAATGTAAAGGAGCTAAAAAATCCTAACACTATTTTCAACAAGATGAAAAAGTTATTTGGAACAACTAATGAATCAAGGGTCTTTAAATTGGATCATGAGCTATTCTCTTTCAATCCTTTATCGTTTGAATGGAATTAAGACTATTTGTCTTGTGAGAAGGATCTTTTGTTTCAGTTCAAGCAATGTGGCAAGGAGTATAAAAGGGATAGTGATGTAATTGAGATTGTCCTTTCTAATTTGAGGAGCATTAAAAAGATAGTGATGATATATGTTTTTCCACATTCTTCTCTACTAGGGCTTTTATGAGACAAGATAACAAAACTATGCCATTTGATTGCATATATTCTTGTTGGTTGCACCCTCAATCTATTTCACTTCTTGGAGTGTATGTGCTCAAACATGCTTCAATTGTGCTCACATCTTGAAGCATTGCATGGTTTGCTCAAGACACGTATGACAATCCTCTTAGGCTTGGCACCTTAGCACGAAACCTCTTCCATCATAAATTTGAAATGAGAAAAAAAAGTGAAAAAGAAATCCCATTGTTCAACATTAATGGAAGAAATGTAGAAGTACGATCTTAAGCAAATTTTAGTTGGCTGCAATTTTGTTTGAGTTACTTTACATACATCTGATGCAAAGAGGTCCCCTTTTGCAAGTTTGAAGATCTTGATTTTAGAGAAAATCATTGCTCTACTTTGAGATTTTTTTGCTTCCATTTGCTCTAGATAGTGTAGAGGCCCTCAAAATCTGTTTATCAGCCTTGAAATATGAGTGGGATTGGAATGTTGGACTCAAGAAATAACATGCCACATGTAACAGCTTATGAAGCTGATGGTGCCATCACCGATCAATGATTTCCCAAATGGGACTATATTTGTTGTGAACCCCACCATAGATAACTCTAATAGCCTTGTTTGCCCCATCCATACCCTCATATGCGTAGCCTAATGTGAGCTTCTCCCCTTTAGCAACATGAATAAGGCTAACTAAAGGCATTGTGGCTTGTTAAAAAATAACATAAATAAATAGTAAGATTCAAGTAGAGAACATAAACAAAAAAAAAATAACATAAAAATACTAAAATGGGCAAAAGAGGAATGAAATAAGAACTTATGCCTACAATCTCCTTCGCTGGGAGCCAAAAGTGTTGTTCATCCAAGACTCAATCCACAATATTAACTTTGGCACGTGTCTTCGATTATGAAAATTGGGACCACTCGTCTCTAACAAAGATACTTTTTAGAGTAGCTTTTAATTGAAACATAGATTGCAATGTGACAAA